>KL647305.1:1535556-1748548 GCA_000727475.1 Sarcocystis neurona | reverse complement strand
ACTAACTACTCGTCTATATATATATATATATATATATATATATATATATATGGGCACATCCATAAACACATATGCGGGATATTTACATATATGCAAACACATCTGCTTATGTATATATGTGTATATATATACTTGTGTAGACGTGTGTACGCGCGTATATAAATAAGATACACGTACGTGTACGATTATGGAAGTATATGTCGCGGTATGACGCCTGACGTACAACTCGTGACGTAGGCGCACGTGGCCACGTTGGGAAGGCAGTGGGACTTCGTGAGAAAAGAAGTGGGTATCTTGATTTTTGCTCCACCCGGAATACCGAGCCGTGCAGATACTACGTCGGCTTTTCTCTACATGTAAATGTGTCTGCTCATCTCCCCAGGTACCCACATTCACGTACGCATCCACATATGTATACATGTATATAGATAGGTAGGTGAGTGTGGATTTGTATATGTCTTTTTCTTCCTCATTTATTCTATTTATACACGCGCCCACTCGTATATAGAGATACAATTACGTACACGGACATATAAATGTATGTGTCTCTTCATCCCCTTCTCAGTTACACCCTGTAGATATACGCATCCATTAGTACAGACAGGTATATACTCGCATATATATATATATATATGTCAGCCTACGTGTGCCTGTATGTGTAGAGAGCTTGGAAGGCGACTTGGTGTAGTGTAGCAGAATGCAGCAACTGCAGTGCCTTTCATTGAACGGCAGGTATGAAGAGACGCGAGCTGCGGCATGGCCCCGGGGCAGAGTTGACGCATTAACGTCCCGAAAACACAAGAGACCATCTGTACATCATCTCGTTTGCACGTGAAGAGCAAATACGCCGCGGCATCGCGAGCTTGTGGGAGAGCCGTCGGGCTCTGGGAAGTGAAAGCGCCGAAGCTGCGGTCGTCGAAGGAACACGCGTAACAGCTGCGTTTCCACAGTAGTCTTCCCGCACATGCGCGAATTTTACACACCAGGAAAATACGTACACACGCGCATGAGGGGATTCCTCTGCGGACTTGCGTGACTAGAGCGAAGCAGGTACATGCTTTTACGGGTAGATATACGTGAAGGCGCAAGTAGACGTCGGGGGCTTGGCTGAAGACGCACTCCACTGACCTGTACAGACGCAGCGGCGTCTGCGGCCGCCTCAGCACGCAGGTTACACATGCAGGTTACACACGTATATATACGAGTATGTAGACGCTTTTCTAGACATATGTAGTATCCACTTTTCTAGGAGGTCTTGCGCTGCATGTGGTGGCACCCGTGCGGAGGAGCTGTGTGCAGAGCTGTAGGATCGTGAGTCTCTGCATTAGGATAGACATACAGGTACGCAGACGCGTGCTGCAGTACAAGAGTGGATTCCGCCTACCTCAAAAAAGTTCCTAATACGAAGTGTAATATGTCGCAAGATCTTTGCCCACATACACAAACGTATGTGTACCCGGAAAATGGATATTCGCACCGGTAGGACAGCGTAACGATGGTGTGCCTCTTCCTCGCACCCACGTGCAGTTAACGCGGCCCGTTGTATCATCTGCTCGGGAGTCGTTCATGGCTATCAGTCGCTGCGTAGCAGTGTAGTTGTCAACTTCAATGAATCGAAAGACGCACAGCTACTCGCCGAAGCAGCTGCTGCAGTTGTTAGGCCTCGGTGGCGGGCCACCACCTGGGCATGAAGAGACCTTCGAGGAGAAAGACTTTCAGCGTCAATGGGGAAGCTAGCTGAAAAAATTCGGGACCTCATCCCAATTTTGCGTGTAGCCATCCAGCACCGCAGCCAAGGAAGTGGTATTGGCGTCATTTAGCCGATCACACATTCATTCTGCGTAGACGTATAGACTCCATCTACGTCGGAGTACATATATATATATATATATATATATATATATATGTATACTTAGTCCAACGCGTACTCTTCATCGGTGTAACCTATGGAAACATGTAGTCATTGCTACTTACGAAGACGTGGTTGACATACATGTATACATGTGTAGGGACACCGGACTTCCACGAGACACATATGCGCTTGATGTGTGCATAAGCAAATACATGTGTGTAGGTGTGACTCACCCTGCCCCTCGGGCAGTTACAGACTGGCCGGAACATTACACTCGGGATGCATATACTTGTTTATCCAGGCGCCCATAGATAGACACGCACATCTGCAAAGTTTTCTCACAGAGTCGCTTCAGGAGTCGATCTGCCCCCAAGCTGTTGCACTGCGGTCGTGAACACGTCGTCACCGCCTACGTGTACGTGGCAAGCGATAGTCACTCTTGGCAGGCACACAGGTGGCTTGGTCCTATACGCAGACATTGATTTCCCTTTGTGTAGGCTACTGTTTTGAAGGCTGCCTGTATCTGTAGTCACGTATGCGTGTACACAGTACCGCTCTACTCGTGCACGCGTGTTTGTCGACGACCTCGAATTCACGCCTAGCGGTCCACACACCCGTGTTGACACGACTAGCGGCGGCACGGACAGCTTCAGCTTCTACAGAGGCTCTGCCTGGTAAAAACGTGAAGAGTCGGCCACACACATATATGCGCAGCAACAGATACAGATAGGCAGGCGAGAGACAGACAGAAGACGCGGACGCGTAGCAATCACGTATTTCTTACAACGTCTAGTGTTCCCACTCATCCTCCTCATATCTGCGCTGCACACGCATACAACGAAAGCCACGCATTTATACATGTAAGGACACCGGCGTCGTTTTCTCTGTGTGTGTCTGTGTGTGTGTGTGTGTGTGCATGTCTCTCTTCTCTCTCTATTTCTCTCTCTCTACATATATATACAAATTATGTCGGTGCCTTGTAGAATTTATTGTGTATCTGATACCCAGTCAGGTATCAGTTGACCAGCTCGTTTCATTCTCAAGCATGTACGTAACTACTTATGGGTCGAATTCATGAGGCGCTTGAAGGTCCAGAGAAATACTGCTGCAGCAGCTGCTGCTTTTCCTCGTCCGTGCAAAAGGCAGCAGCAAGTGCCGCCCGCTGCAGCTGCAAGACTTCATCAACGGTCAACTTGTAGGCCTCTGCTACAAGCGCCAGCTCTTGGGATAAAGTCGTTTCGAACAAACCTACGAGACACGACACACATGTCGTAATAGAGAACGCATCATCACACACATGTGTAGACCCCCGCTTCACGTGTATTGCCTAGGGGCGTAGATTCGTCTCCAGCCACTAGCGGATGAAGCCGATGGGCTTAAATCTGAGAACGCTATTGCCGCCAGCTGGCGTGCAAAAGGTGATTCACGTAAGGGGTCCGCATGAGGTACGAGATACAGACGCAGGCATTGACATAACGTGACTTGCAGGAGCTGACGTTTTGAATTCATTCGCAACTGCCACAACACACTAAATCTCCCTCTGGTGAGCGTTCTGTCCAAAAGAAAGACCAGACGCTCAGAGTTTCACTCGATAATTTCTTTTCCTTTGAAGAGCTTTCTCACTGGCACTTTTGACAGGCCTTCTCCTCGCGGTGATCGAAACAGAAACCGCCTCACAGCTATATTTCAGACTCGTCTATATGGAGACGCAGATGAACACGTATATACATATATATATATATATATACATGAGAGATAGAGAGAGAGAGATACACATAAAGGCGTACTTTGATACACACGGCATGCAAACACGAGCGCCTAACACCAGCGGCTACAGCTTGCAGTCCGGTGGAGGTTCGAGAACAAATCTGATTCACTAGTGTATTCTGTGTGCGACACAGTACTTAGTAAAACAATAGTTCAACTTCATCCTAAGATTGGTGGAGAACGCCGGGGAGGCAGAGGGCAGGGAGAATAAGACACACATATGATAATTGAGAGAAGAAAGATGCAACCCGCGACGTATCCTCGTTCACGTATGCAGCGAAATGCCCGTAGTAGCAGCTCCGGACATTGTGTGACGGAGTGTTCACTCATCTCCGCCAGCAGAAAACTCCACAAACGAGTTTACCGTTTGCTGTCATAGAGGCGTAAACGTGTCAAGTATTTACTGCAGCTGATCCGTATAACTGCGTGCATATAACTCCAGGCCTCAATCTCCTGTGCAGCCTTTCTGATAAATACTTCACGAACCTTCAAGAGCCACACATCTTGATCATGAGAGAGAACGAGAGAGGTTTGTGTGCATATATATATATAAATGTTTAATATATACTTGTGTGTATATACATACATATGTAGTGTACGTTGCTGGATCTCACTTATATATATACGTATTTTGTTCGTCACAAAAATATATATGTATACACTCTAGTCGGCACATACGTGCACATACGTGGGTACGTGTGTACAGATGCGCGAATATATTCGTGGGCATACATATATATATATGTGTGGAGGTCTCTATCAGTCTGCACTAGGGGATAGGGTGTTCTACAGGTGCGTCGCGTAGAAAGAAGCGGCCAAAGTTTTCTGCAGCAGCGCCTTGAGGAAGACTAGGTCGTCGCTGCAGGACGGGTGGGTAAGAAGCAGAACGCATGCAAGTGAAATCCTCTGCTGCCTTTGCGTCCCGGAAACACGCAAGAAGCGCCAGTCATGCGCGTGGAGTCGTCTCTCGAGGGAGACGCAGCACGGACGCGGCACTCAGGCACTCGGGAGACACAGAAAGACGGGGTTATCAGCAGACAGTATCACACGGCCTTTCATCGCCAATTTAAGTGAATTAAAAGAGCTAAACAGCGTCTACATAGAGGTACCAATGAGAGGAGAAGGGGGAGAGATAGAGACTTCACAAGAAAAACAGGCTTCTAGCTTTAGACAGCGAGAAAGGATGAGATGTAGGGAGAAGCAAGTGAAACGGAGATCGAACTAACAAATTCGTAAAAGGAAGGATTCCGAGAGAAGAGCCAGCAGTGACTGCCTATCTTGAAGCAGTCGACGTCTTTAGCAGGGTCTCCAGCACTACTAGCCCCCGCCAGTACCTGCAAGTGGCACACGTCGCGCCTGCACTTCTGCAAGAGACGCTGCGAGGAAGAAGAAAGGCAGCAGCCCACTTCGATAGAAGGCAACGCAGAAGAAAGGCAAAGAGTCTTCTTACCTGAGTCATCCGTACAGACACACACACTTGCGCTGCGCCCCTGCTGGCCGAAAAAGAAATTCAGGTGGTGGTCTCTCAAGTCTCTGCAGACACACGCACGAACCAACACACTCACCACTTCCGCAGACATGCTGTGATAAATATGTGTATATATATACGTATACGTTATATGTATATAGAGAGAGAGGGAGACATACACACACCCACGGACACACAGGTTTAGGAGGAAAGTACGGCTGCGGTCGAGGTCTGGTGAGTTTTCTCAACAGACAGCAGCAAGAGTGTTGTCTCCCTAGCTCTACGGAGGTGGTGGCCGTGCTACCATGCTCTTCCTCGTGGTTCTCGAGGTAGCGCATATATATATTTGATGTATTTGTATATCTCCTTGACGTAGCGGGAGGTGGACAGAGAGCGTCAGCCAGAGCCAAAGGCATGTCACGAAGATGTATCTGCGACGTAGACACACAAGAACCAGCGATATTCTTCCGGTCACTCGTACGTATCCTCTACATATGCGTCTGTCAAATTTGTGATGTATACTGCTGAGAGATATGATAATGTTCTCATCAACCGCATACGACTGTGTCGGTGAAATGGCCTTGAAACGACCTATATACATGCGTAGACGTATCACTATGTTCCACCATCTGCCTGTACATAGATATATGTATATGTATATGTGTGGGTGGAATGAAATATAGATCGGAAGATCAATGCCCCTACCATTCGTATACATGATTACAAGGGTTTTGCTCTTTCTTTCTCTCCCTCTATCTACGTGTAGTCGTATTCTTCACACACACACATAAATATACCCATATATACACGCATACATATATATGTGCATATATACACATACACATAAATGTATACATATGTGTGTACTTCTTTGCATGTTCTGAGTCACACAGAATGACACTTTGCTGTTTTGAAGGTACACACACATATATGTATTGTAGTGACGCTGCAGTGATACATCCACGTCTACGTAGAGAGGGGGAGACGCCGTCTCCCCCACGACGGCTCAAGGTGGATCTACACGTACGTGTGCAGGCATATTACTACACAGACGGAGAGGCAGCTCGATCATACGCACATATATACACGAAAATTGTGGGGAACAGCAGGACAGCTGCTGCATTATCTTCTCACTGAATTTGGCGCCGCTTCGCTTGAGGGAGGCGTGCCGAAGTGTATGGCGCACACATACACACACACACACGCATGGGCATACATACAGACAGACACACACGCAGGTACTTCCACCACGCCTTACATATATACATGTATGTAGAGGCTTTCTCCGTCTATCGACTTGTACACTTGTGAATATATAGTAGAGAAGAGTAAACATGCCCTCTTGCAGATATATATATATAGTTGTGTCCGGAAAATGTAGGGTGAGGAAAGTATGTGCAGGTGTACAGATGAGAGATCTGCCTTCACACAGGCGCAGGAACGGCGCCCTTCTAGAAGCGATAGTCCGCAGAACTGTCCTCCACACATATATATGGGAGATAAATAGAAAGAAAGAGATAGAGACGAACACATGCTCAGACACTAATATATATTTATGTAGAGTCGTTTGGCTGCATACCCGCTTAAATATATGACGCTTACGTATATTGACTAATGAACACGTACGTATAGATGTTCATACGTTCGTCCACGCATCTTCACACACGCGTGTTGCGTATATTACATACACGCCTTCACACAAATATATATATATATATATATATATGTGTGCATAGAGATATATATATATATATCCATATATGTATGTAGAAAAGTAAACGAACAGAGAGTCTCTCGATCTGAACACGCTGGCACTGGTGAATAACACAAGTGTACGACCACCTTTCATGTATAGTTGTAGTTACATATATACACATATCCATACATATATGTATATATATATGTACGGATATGCGTATGTATATAGAAACGGCATATGCGAATGTTTCCATCGTTACAGATAGATTTGCACACGTAAAGGAATACACACTCGTTCACATTTACATATGTATAGGTATGTAGAGATAGACAGAGACGAAGATATCCACGACATACTGACGCACACACATGTACACGTGTGTACACGTATGTGTGTATCTGTATACAAAGAGACGGCATATATAAATATATATATACATCTCTATGCACACACATGTGTATATATATATTTGTATATATTCATAAAGTGTACTATGACACGTATATATTTATATATATGCGTATGTAGACGGATTTACTGGTAGAAGACATCCACGACATTCTGGTGCATGTCTGTATGGACGTGTGCAAAAAAAAGAGAGACGGGGCGAGAGAGACATCGACGCCGAAAGAGACACGGGCAGAATTCAATGAGAAGTCATACGTAGTTATGTATACATGTAACCATATATATATATATATATATGTATATATATATATATTGATAGATAGATAGATTGCCACACACACATATATGTGTTGGTGCAGGGAGCGGTGTGTGAGTATATATAGCGGGAAACCAGAAGTTAACGGAAGCGCACTTTTCTGCTGCATCTGTCTCGTATCTACCCGTCTGCCGTGTCTTAACACAACGGACTTCATGACGTGCGAATACGTAGCTCTATATTAAAATGACTACACAAGTATACCGACGTTGGTATCTCCATGTATACACGTATATTCACAGAGGTATATCTACAGGGGAATACAGATCTTCCCGACAACAATTCACTACATGTATTTGTAAAATGAAGACTTATACATATGTATACATGTGCGTGTGTGTAGGCAAGGATTTCTGCAAACGTTAACAAACACATGTAGACTCCTCGGGCACACGTACGTATATACATATATATACATCGCATACGTCCCTACAGCTTTCAACATACATTCGAATATACATATATATATGTATAGATGTAGATACATATACAGTTAAATAAATATAGATACACAGAAATATATCAGTCTACATGTATATATAGGGATATACATATATATCATATACACATCTACATCTACACACGCAATCTATATACATATATGCAGATATGTATACACGAGAGTGTGTGTCCATGTGGACGGACATTCCCAGGCGCACCTGACTCTCCAGAGACCTACACACGTATATACGCATATATATATATATGCATGCGGCTGTGTATGTACGCATTAAAAAGCAGACGCGTAGGTCAAACACACTGATATTATTGTAGATCGCTACACATGTACATGCCTGTGCGGAAGAGAAAAGTGCGTACTGTATATGAAGAGTACACATGTTAGACGTTGGGCAGACTTCGGTGGAAATTCCTTCTCGAACGAGATGCAGGCGCTGCTGGTCCGTCTGCACGCACACGCCAGAAAAAAGATGCGGCTTGTGCGTGAAGATGGGAGGGAAACGGGGGGGTCACGGGGTGTCCGTACACTCCAACACGACGTCCAGGACGCCAAACCACCACGTCTCGGACCGAGCGTTGCTGCATGTCTCCACGCCTGCGCGACTGAATGTGCTCCTTCATGTGTCTCTGTCCAACTTTTCTCTATCTATATGTCCATTTACCTGTACGTCGCTGTATAGAGAGAGGGGGAAAGAAAAAAAAGTATATATATATATATGTGTATATATATGTATATGTGTATGTGTGTGACATGTGTGTAGATACACGCACATTCAGGCGAACACACTTATGTCCTGCAGATACACAGAGACGTAAGCTTTTGTTTGCGTACTTATACGTGAACGTGGTTTGATCTCCAGGTAGATACTTTCAAATATAAATAGTTTTAAGTATACATAGACGGCGTGTAGTTGTAGTAAGACGGGCAGTTTCTGTCTCGACGCAGCAGTCCTTCCCTGCACGGGGTTCACAAAAACTTCGACGGGTTCGAGAGAACTGCGAGTGTTGCTGCGCTGCGCTTGGTGGTGCTGCTGCCACCGCTGGCGCTGCTGCTGCCACCGCTGCCGTTGCTGCGGCTGCCATTCCTGCGGCTGCCACTGCTGCTGCGGTTGGTGCTGCTGCGGTTGGTGCTGCTGCTGTTGCCGCTGCTCTTGTTGCTGCTGACGGTGTCGCTGCGACGGCTGGTGTGTTGCTGCTGCTTTGTCTGCTGATGCTGCTGCTGCTGTTGCTGAAGTAGTGACGCTGCTGAGACCCCTGTTTCTGCTGGTGTGCGGTGGCTGCTGTCGCTGTTACTGCTACCGGCTGGTATGTGTTGCTGTGGCTCAAGAACTTGCGGCTGCTGCTGCTGGTGTGAACCAGAGACCCTGCTCTGACTGCCACTTCCGCCGCTGCTGCACTCCTTCTTGCGCTGTTGCTGCTGCTGCTGCCACCGTCTCTCTGCTGCTGCTCCTGCTGCTGACGCTGCTCTTGTTTACACACGCAGACACACGTGGACAGTTACCCCCGCATAGACGTCCAGGTATGACGTGTAGCTATTCGTAAGAAGGTCGACAGATATTCAAGCATTTCCCACTTTTGCAGCAGATGCCATTACTCTCCTTCGTCTCCTACAGAAAAGTGTAGTCAATGCCAGCAAATTAACGTGCTTTACGAGCAAGTGGTCATATCCTAAGAGTCGGCTGATGACAGAGCAGCGCTGAGTTTACGAGGAAACAGCCGTGGCCAATGCGGTGCGGTCGAGCGGCCAAAATCGCCTCCGTCTCCTTCTCTGCGCCTTCCTGCACGTCCCACACCAGCGCGTCACTGCAGCATCCGTCGCAAATTCCTGAGGAGTAAATTTTCACTTCCACCTAACGGGGCACATCTTTTTCATCGTCTATACGACTGTTCACATGTCCTGGTACTCCTCCCTGCGTGCTTGTTCATTACAAACAGCTATACATGCACATACATATAAGGACCCCTATATATATATATATATATATTAAGGACGGGTGTGTGAGTATATATATATATATACATATATATAGAGAGAGAGAGAAAGAGAAGATGCGCGTACGTACAAATATATACTTTCACTTACAACTATTTCTGTACAGATGTAATCACTTTCGACGACACATCGTAACTCACAAGTATAGACCTAGTTATGTAAATATATATATATATATACACGTGTGAACACACATGAGCGTGGAGAGGTAAGAAGCACATTTCTAGTAATATGTTTGTATGTTTCTCTCCCTCTCTACGTCTGTCCTCGCGGCCACGTGTATACGAAGAAAGGGAAAAAAAGTGTTAGAACAGTGGTGGCCTTCACCGGACCGTGACCGGCCACCTTCACTAGCAAATCTATATCTACGCGTTCGCACGTGGTCACACCAATATACACGTACACATTACATGGATATATATACATATGCGTATGTACACGCACGTGAAGAAATGGCAGTAAAGTGGATATCAATATATACATGTGTATACATATACCCATACACATGTATACATGTTCAAGCATGTGTACATATAGATATGGGTGTGAGTAGATATCATATACGCATCGGTCTTCCATGAGCGAAGACATGCAGAATGAAATATATGCTCCTTTGCGCATGGCCTCGATGCACGCCAGCAGCTCTCTGAGACGGGAAATCCACGTATATGCACGTGTATGTATATGTGTGCATATGCGTGACTATAAAAACTTACACATATGCATGCATATACTCCCTCAAGGAAGCGCACTTATGCAGACAAAGATTTCCACACACGAATTCACATATATATATGTATATTACTCGACACAGATGTGTAAGATATACCTACAAATATATATATACATATACACATCTATTGGAGAAGATGGAGAAAGAGAAGAACTTTTTCTACACCTACAAACATGTGTATATATACAGAAACAGAGAGAGAAAGTTTTTGTGTCCTCCTCCTTCTGGTGAAGAAAGGCCGACGTCTCCTCCTATACGTGTCCGCATGTGGGCAGGTCTACAAATACGTCCGCCTACGCAGTGAAGAAGTAGATGTGCGTCCACCCTCATCAATTCACACGTCGTGCCTTTCCCTTTTTCCTCGCTTTCTGCGTTTCTTCCGTCTCTATCTGCTTGGGCTTCGCGATAACAGAAAACTCCGCATTCTCACCAACGAGGTGTCCGGAGGGCCGCGGGGCTGAGACACGCCGACTTACAATTTCTGCTGTATGTACAGTCCACTTGAGTTTTTTGAAGAACTTCCCCGTCTCGAGATTGATTTCCCGCTGCAGCCTGTCCAACGCAAAAGAAAGATCTCCGTTCCGCGGGTCTCCTGCGATATCAATACCCACCTGACGAAAAGCAGCTGCGCACCAGCTTCAAACGAGCTACACACACAAGAAACCCCACAGCTGACACACCTGCTGCTGCTGCTGGCGCCGCTACTGCTGCTGCTGCTGGCGCTGCTGTTGTTACTGCTGTCGCTGCGTCTGTTTGTCGTGCTGCTGTTGCTGCTGCTGTTGCTGCCATTGCTGCTGCGTGAATCAGCGGAAGTGAGCATGTAACCGCATAAACAGGTTGCGTATGACTGTCCACAAGCAGTACGTCTGGAGAGAGGTTAACACAGAGAGAGACGAAAGCAGAAAAAGACCGACACACTTATACACAGGCAGACACACAGATACACACACGCATATAGGTGGAAGAAAGCTGAGTGCTGGTCAACCCTATGCACACATGCACACGTATATATGTACACACGCACGTCTTAGCTAGAAGAGTCTATATATGGAAGTGGAACAACAAAGATGAAGTGCCTTACCACCCAGTGGGGATGGCGCGCTGCAGCTGCAAGGGCCTTGTCTACTTCTTCGCGTGAGCGCTGTTCGTTCTGCAGCACGGCCCGATTGATAGAGATGATGAGTTTGACCTGGGCGAACAATGAGAAACGAGCGAAGAAAACGTTCCTTTTTTGGAAAGGCGGAGACCACTAGGGGAAGACAAGAACGCGGAAGACCAAAAAAGGCAGAGACGTTCCTCGAGAGGGAAGTGAAGAAGAAACCGAACAGCAACACGACGAGGAGACGGCAGCGAGAGGCACAACAACGGGAGACGAGGGGGGGTGGAGATGCAGGGGGAGACACACGGACAATACGAGAGACGGAGACGTGGAAGCGGACGGGGAGACACGCGGAGAAATGCGAAGAAATCCTGCACAGAAGGCAGCAGAAAAAGACATGAAAAGGCGGGAGCAGAGGAGGGGCAACCGGAGAAGAACTGCAGGACGACGCAGATAAGAAAGGCGGCGAATTTCAGCTTTCGAGAGAATATAGAAACCCTGCGCGCGACGTCCTTCCGCACCCG
The DNA here is from genome assembly GCA_000727475.1 of Sarcocystis neurona. Classification (NCBI taxonomy): domain Eukaryota; phylum Apicomplexa; class Conoidasida; order Eucoccidiorida; family Sarcocystidae; genus Sarcocystis; species Sarcocystis neurona. The sequence continues at coordinate 1,736,230 of KL647305.1, read as the reverse complement.
AGGCACGGGTGGAGGCGCACAAATGTATTCGACGGATCGCAGAAGACAGCGTAGAGCCAGCCGAGTCACTTTCACAGGAAGACCGACCCATGCATACATATGTAGATATACAGGCATGACATTCAGGAAGATATACAGGCAGACAAAGACACAGATACGTAAGCAGACATTCGTACGTACCTGAGTTTACGAGAGATAGAGAGGGAAGACAGAGATACGTATATAATATACATATATATACGTGTGTATATGTATATATATACACGTGCACATATGTATGGGCATATTTGAGGCGACTCCCGGTCAACTGTTTTCGAACGGGTAGACAGTGTGAAGAGGCGGAGGTCACTTTGCCTGTCTCTCGCCATTCCACTATTGCCGCTACAATATGCACTAATAGACGTGCATATACGTGTATATATACGCACATATATATACATGTATATATTTGTGTACATACGTATAGAGGCACAGATGTATCTATTCTGCGAATGCGAGGGCACATCTCTATACATTGAACCACACCGTAGAAAGACACATGTATATATAGCGCAGACAGGTGCATGTGTGTGTATACATACGAACAGTTAAATATATATGTTTATATATGTGAGCCATTATTCACTGTATAAATGGGGAAATACGGTCGGACGGTGACAAATGGCTCTCTCTCTCTCTCTACGTATATATACCTATATATGTACATACCTACAGGTCTACATATATACGTGTATGTATATATATATGTGTGTGTATATGCTTATAGCTGTAGGGTGGTGTCAGTCCAAACGTCTCGGTGTCGAGGATATATAGCGAGTTAGAGATGTCTACCGTAGTGTACGTGGCCAATATACATAGAGGAGGTTCGAGTTGTGTATATACAGAGACGAATGTGTGGGGTAGGCGTCCTGGTTGCTAGGCCTATAACGCGTCTCTCTTATTGAACTGCTGCGCGGAAGAGAGCCAAACTTTTGCACAGGCGTAAACGTGTGTAGTAGATTTGTACGTGAAGCACAGGAAGACACCCGAAATTCGGGAAGGAGAACAGAGACTGTTTTCTTCTGCTCAAACACTTCGGAGGTTTACATTGACACACTCGGGTGTGGATATACTCACGGAGACGTATAAAAAAATACATGTAGAGAGATATACACATATAATACATATGTGCGGACTACACATACATATAGGTGTATGGAGAGAGACAGAGAGAGATAAGTATACACCCATACGTTTACACATATATATACATATATGTAGAAGGTTCCCATTAAGACGCTCGTACGCAGATGTACTCCTACACAATACACACGAACATAGCTGTACAGACATATATACTCATATATATATGCTGACTATACACGTACATATATGTGCATACACGTATACACTTACACACATATATATATAATGCCTTTCTCGTAGATGGGGAGAGAGAGGTGTGGATGGGTCCAGAAGAGTCTTCTTCACATATTGGGCGATGTGTTCGCGTAGACATGTATCCAAGGGTGTACGTCTTCCTCTTCTGTATCAGAGACACACTCGCATGCGAAGAATTTATTGGTGAAGATAGAGAGCCAGGGGCAGCAAAGCGGAGAGACACGTATCTGTGTCTTACGCTTGCCATCGTTTCACTTTCCGAAAGCTCTCCAGAAAGACGAGGAATTCAGTCTTTAATGTCCAGCAGACAAATGTGAAGTGTACCTTTAGGGAGCGAAAAATGTAGTTCTACGATGGAGTAAGACATCAATACTCACATATACACATATATATATATATATATACACGCATGTGTAGATATGTATATGTGGACACATGTAGATACCTATATGCATATGTGTATGTACGTACGTTAAAGACACATGTGTGTGTATATGTATATGTATGTATATGAACACATATGACGCGTTTTCATGGGTGTGGTACCTAGCGGTGCAGGGACGCAAAGAGGTGTACCAACAGGCACATGCACACATGTACAAAATAACAGCAGACGCGTACATTCACGTGTGTCGCTCTGCATATGAAGACCGAGACAGAGGCAGACGGTGAGAAGGCCAGAGAGACAGGGAGACGGGGAGACGGGGAGACGGGGGCACAGAGAGACAGAGAGACAGAGAGACGGGAACGGCCAGAGAGGCGGAGGCAGCGAGACAGAGACAGGGAGACAGAGACAGGGAGATGGGGAGTGACGGAGAGACGGGGAATGGCGGAGAGACGGAGACGGAGAGACGGAGACACAGAGACAGAGAGACGGGGGAACGGCAGAAGGGACGCGGACAGGGAGAGGGGGACGAAAGGGGAACGGAGACAGGGAGACGGGGAACGACGGAGAGACGGAGACAGGGAGACGGAGACGGAGAGGGAAAGGCGGAAGAAAAGTAGGGGTACATATACTTGTGAAAGTCTACACGTCGACGTACAGACACGTGTTATTGAAGACCGGGAGCTTACTGTCAAAGGGTAAACTTTCTTTGCTTCTTCGAGCTCCTCCACCAGCAGAGAGAGATACCTGTTTGCATCAATATTTTCCTCTTCAATGTCCTTCAGTGTCTGCAGCGTCGCATGGCACAGCTCTCCTTCCCAGCACCACATGATATACACATCTATACACAAGAAACCGCGTGTATACATACAGATATGATACTAATACACACAGAAGGATGTGTGAACACATATATATGTGTACCTACAGGTGCATCTAAATTTACAGAGACAGGCAAACGTATATACGCAGATATATATATATATATATATGTGATACACATAGACACGCATACAAGTGTATATACCTGGAGACCTACTTACTACACACGTGTGCGCGTGCTCATATGTATGGACATGTCCATATACGAATATACAAGCAGCTCCACGTATGTATATGTACATGTATATACATATGTGTTTCGACCGAGCTTCACACACACACACACATATTGGGTAGGCGTCTTCATATTTATACAGGGAAAAGCAGAGAAGAAGAAGTTATTCAAGCGTCACATACACACACACACTGCTACTTCTGTATGTGTGTATACATACCCAGGTACACATACGTGGGCTCCATAAATACCTATATATGTCTGTGACACAGTCCTACGGGCACACCTCATTGACATTCACATTTTATGCATACATATATATATATATCCATATATTGTATATATATATATTATGTAATGTACATCTATATATGCGTGTACGGGCTGATTCAAGAGTCCCGAGAAACGCGCTGTAACGCAGCCATACATCCGTATTCCTCTCCTATAAATATACGCACGTTTGTATGTGGGTGCACACACATATATGCGTGTCTGTGTAAGTTTGCATACACACACAAAGACGTCTATGCAGAGAGGTGGGGAGGGGGAGGGGGCGGCGAGGGGGAGACGGGCAGAGGAGGAGAATAGAGAAGGCGAGAAACATCGAGAGGAAGAGAGGGTGGGGATCCGAAAAAAAAAGAAAAAGAAAGGAAGATGGAGAAAAAGGGAAATCCAGAGACACGAAGGGAAACCAGAAGGAAAAAGAGAATGGGATATACATATATATATATATATATAGGGAGGGCAGACAGAGATACAGGGGCAGCAGAGAGACACAGAGAAAGACACGGAAATATATATATGTATATATGTATATGTATATATATTATATAATATACGATGTATTATATGTAGTATATATACCTTATTATATATGTAACACATAGATACAGGGACAGCAGAGAGACACACAGAGAGAGACACGGAAATATATATATATATGTATATGTATATGTATGTATATTATATACGATGTATCATATGTAGTATATATACCTTAATGTGTGTATATATCATATATGTTATACATAGATTTGCGTGTGTAAGTCAATTAGTATACATAGGCAGGCCCTTTGTGTTCGCGTATGTACACACGCCAATGAAACAAGAATATCACTCGTGTACATATATATATATATATATATGTCTAAACATATGTGTACATATCTACGTGCGAGTAGATGCGTCTAATATTCTCTTTAAGGAGGCGTAGATACGCAGGCATTTATATGGGTATAGCTGAAGATATACACGTACGTATATTCACCTACCTGTGAAGACTGTAGGGACGTAACTGTGCATCTCGCTCTCTCTAAATACAGGTATATAGATACATAGACACGTATGTATATAGACAGACTTAGACATGGATATATAAGTATATAGATACATAGACATAGACATGTAGATATAGACATACAGGTATACACATATATAGGTACAGATATACAGATGTAGGTATACGCATATAGATATATAGATATAACCATATAGATACATACACACAGGTATACATCTATGAATATAGACATGTAGATATAGGTATACACATATATGCATAGATACAGATCTGTACAGATATACAGGTATAGAAACAGATATAGAGATACACAGATGCATATGAATAGATGTAGATATATTATGGATAACAGATATACAGATATATAGATATAGGTCTACAGACATATATAGATATAAATCTACAGATGTATAGATATATAGGTATACATATCTATATATGATATAGATATGTAGATATTAGCATGTATACATGTAAAAATATACATATATATATAGATATATATATATATAGGCGGAGAAATAGAGATATAGCTATACAGGTGCTGCTATCGATATATAGATAGAGGTATAGATATACAGATGAAGATAAAGACCTACGTAGATACAGTGAAATAGACGGAGCTATACACAGATATAGAAACACAAATATGGATGTACAGGTGTCGACATATATATATGTATATTTGCCCACAGTGGGCACGGTGGGGTGGTTGTACACCCAAGCGAGAGGGAGGAAAGGCCAGCAAGAGAAAAAAGGCGAAGAAAAGGAAAACGCAGAGAACGCAGAAGAAGAAGGAAAGGGGGAATACAGGTGGACGACAGCAGCTCAAAAAGGAAGGGAAATGACGGGGAGGAAGTCAAAGGGACTCCAGAAACCGAAGAAGAGCTGCCCACCCGTGCAAGGTGGTCGCGTACTAGTCTTCGCTAAAAAGGGGCGTGCGCACGCACCAGCTCGGTGTGTGTTATATTAGACCATCGCTTTGCCACTTCATTACATATACTCAACACTTACATACATATAGTTGTCTTCAAATGGATACATACATACGTGTATTTGATGACGTATTTATTTACAGGCACAAATACACGTCTGGTTGGTTCTACATATGTCTGCTGAACTATTTCTTTACGTATATCTGTGTACACACATACATACTTACAGATATATATGTGTGCGCACTTCTAGCCTCATGTGTGTATGTAATGATTACCTTTAATGACGCAGTGAAAGTATCGTATATATACAGAGAAAAGGCCACGCCAGGCAAAGAAAAAGGGGTGACGAAGAGAAAGACTGAGGAGCCACATATGTAGACATATACATGTTTGTCTACACTCGAGACTTCCTCGTGCACACACACAGGCGATATATATATATATATTAAAATTACGTGTCTATGTCTAGATATTTTCATACATATATATATATATGTAGGTCAGCGCGCATGCAGGAAATTAGGATTCGTGTTTGTCTCTATGGAGAGAGAGACATATGTGCATATATAGAATGACAGAGTTCAGGTACGTCTAGAGGCAGTGTGTCCACCGAACTCCCCCCTCCAGGTCGGGAAAAGTAGACACGCGCGTTTCTGCGTGTCTACACAGACATGTCAACCACGCACAGGGAAGTAGACACGGGTCTCTCTTGTATGTAGTATGACTGTGCGGACGAAAGAGGGCACGCAAGAAGCGTCGACGATTTCCTGCACAGAGAGAGACGGCGACAGACTCGCAGTAGAGAGAAGGTGCAGCGGGGGGAGAAGAAGACAGCAGCAAAATACAAATGGGTAGATAATGAGAAGGCTACGTAGAAAAAGAGGAGTGACGTACTGTGCGCAGCTCTAAATAAACAACGTTGTCGAGGTGGAAGTCCAGGAGAACCTGCCTCACAGCAAAGCGGATTTCTTCCTCCGTTCGAACAAGCTTATATGCGGCAGCAAAGTAGTCGAAGGCCCCGTCAAGTCCATCGACGAGGCAGTTGCTGCTGTTGTGGCTGTTGCTGCAAGAACTATTGCTGCCATAGCAGGGTCGACCCTGCGCCGCCCCTGCAGCTCTTTCGCTTCTTCCTGCTGCTGCTGCCGGCTCTCCGCCTTCTCCTGCAACTGCCGCCTCTGCTGCCGGTCGTGCTGCGGGTCCCGGGGCTGCTGCTGCTGGACCTGCCGCTGCTGAGACTTTTCCTGCTGGCGCCGTCGCTTCCGCCTTCTCATCTTCTCCTTCTCGGCGTGGCTGAAGCGGCGAGGCGCGCACGCAGGAGGGCAGGGCGCCCTGTTGGTCGGGTGAAACTTCAGTGTTTGACATTGCTGCTGCTGCTGCCTTCTGCTGCAGCTGTTTCTTCTTTTGAAGGTGCACTAGAGTTGCTCTGCGTATGCTGCCGAAAAAATGCGCGTGCAGCTCCACTTTGGCAACTGCCCTCCATTTCTCCAATCCCTTTAAACAAGCCATTTCTATCGACGTATATACAGAGAGAGACAGGTAGATATATATATGTAATATGTGTATCTCTTTATATCTGTAAATGCCGGAGTGCTATTTATACAAGTATATACGGATACACAAATACAAATGTAATACGTATGCATATATATATGTATATATATACATATATATGCAAACGATGTAAATACGTGTGTGTATGTGTGTGTGTGTGTGTGTATTTGTGTGAATTCGTTTGTCCATATAATTCTGCAATGGAAAAATACACGTACGCGTACATACATATATATACAGATAGATAGGTAGGCTAAACTCTCTCTCTCTATCTCTCTATATATATATAGGTGATAGTGTGTCTATACATACGCATATGTCTTTGGGTGTATCTTGTAGATCTCTGTGTACATATGTGTGCATGTCGGTCCGTACGACCCGTCTTTATTGATGCGTGGGCAGGCGTCCGTCTATGTTTCTTTAATGTATAGGACATGTATAGAAGTGTTTGAAATTGTGATCGCGTCTGTGCATATAGACAAACATATATACGTTGATATATTTGTGGGTTTACGCACGCCACTCTGTTTCTATATATAAAAGATATCAGTAAACAAGCTTGGACCTACACATATATATATATGAGTACGTAGAGGGGGAGGTCCACACAGGTGTATAGTGTGGGGGTTCATCTGTATGTAGCTCCTCCTCCATCATAAGTATATAATATATGTTTGGATATATACAGAAGACATAGATGAACGAGCCTGGACCTATACATGTGTATATATATATACATATAATAGTCCGTCGAGGGGTAGATACATACAGATGTGTAGTATGGGTGCTGATATCAATATAAGACAGGCCTTCAAGCAGGTGTTCCCCCAGATTCAGTTTACACGTGGAAGGCAAGAGTCGAATAACAGAGAGTGAAACTGCGTAGAAAGAGGTAGTTTTCCTGTTTACGTAGGTGTATTAATATATCTGCAGTTACCTGTCAGGTAGCTGTGTGTCGAAATCCACGGGGACATACAAACGTGTGTATACGTATGTTGATGTAGAGAGGTCCGCCTACATGCAGAGACGTCTGTGTGCAGATGTGTGTAGCTTTGTCAATGTTTCTTAAAAGGACTGGTTCATTAATAAATACGTTTGCACGCACTTGCACTGTCGGCCGGTCGACTGGTGAATATATAGCACGGACACCCGTGTCAGGTGTCAACGTTACACGCGAACTCCTCCAGGCAGACACGTACGCCCACACGCGGTGTTTTAGGGACAGAGCGTGCGCCTGCCTTTTTCACTATCATTTCGCGTAGAATGTGCGGTTAAAACGTGTGTGCCATTTTTGCGTTGGCGTGCTTAAGAGTACACGCGGTTGCTTGGAGCTTCCGAGTGGTGCTATTATTGAGAAAACACGTGCGCTTCTTGACGCGAGGGTCTCAGAGAGAGTTGAAGTGCTTCGGTGAAGGAAGCCCAGGCATGTGGAAATTGCGGGTGCCCTCTGTTTCGCAAGAAACTCCTCCTTCCACAAGAAAAACTGGGATGTGTGCAGAGAAGTGTGTCTTCTTGTTTGTGTTCTTTACCCGCATGCGTCACAAGGAAGGGGAATGGAAGGATGTCAAGCTTGGTAAAACGAACGCTGGTGAGGAAGATTTCCGGAAAAAGACCGTACAAGAACAATGTGACCCCACGGTACCGCCGTGTGCGCTGAGGCTGCAACACAGGAAACCCCCTACCACAACCCCAAGCGTGACCACGAGATGGATTGTATCAAATGAGGGGGAGCGCTTTTTCGAATGCGACACTCCACCTGCACGCAGAATTGTGTGAACGAGAGTGAGCTGATGAATGTGTCCTCCAGCTGACTGGGAAATGGAACAGAAAAGAGTCAAAGGCTGGATGTGCAGGGGCCACAAGACAAAGCAGCGAAGAAAGGCGAACAGCGAATCTTAGATGCGTGAAGATCATGGACCCTCAACATCGACGGATGAGCCTCTCTGCACATATCGAGGCACGGGAAGCAGGAAGTCGGCTAATGAACTGGCCTTCAACTAAAGTTTTCACTTACAGAGAAAAGCACACATCTTCACCTACCCGACGCACGACGTGTGCCTCTGTCTGGGGGGGGTGCATTTGTGGGGCTGATTACGTGGAACTCAAACAATTACAGAGCCCGACCGCCAGTTATAATCCAGGCAATGCGGAAATCAACACAATCTCGCACGAGAACGCGATTTCCTTCCCCACTCCTTCCCCGTTTCCTCTCCCAAAGTGTCGGCATGCGTGGTAGGGTCGGCGGTGGGCGCGTCTCGTGCGTGGTGCGCCTTCGGTCAGGGGTAGGGACCGACACGTCGATGGAGCCGAGAGAACTGGGTCTACGTTGACAAATTTCCTTTCCGTGGGGACTAGAACGACGCGCTCTCTTCATAATGTTTTTTTTTTCTCTCTTAGAGATGTTTCACATCTGTCCTAAGAACTGTTGTCCAGTCTGTGTTAGCTCGTCTGTCGGGGTTTTTGCGAGACAGCCTGCCACATGCAGGGGAAATTCCGTGTAATTTTTGTCTGCTTCCTTCTCGTCTACGAAATCTGACCCGGTAAACACGTGGTGGAGCTGCACTTTGTCTTTCCCCTACCAATTAATCTTCTTTCGTCGACGGTATACGGATGAAACGCTGCGTCTGTATTTGTTGGCGGTGACACCGGACAGAACCTCAAAGTCCGTCGGTTCAACTTTATGCTGCGTAGTTCTTCAGTCTCTTACGCGGCTCAAATTTCCCTCATCTACAAGTGTTTCACGAGGACAGACTATCTGTTCCGGCGTTTCGAGCATCCCGTCTGGTCACTCTCCCAAAGCGTCTACTCACCGCAAGGAGTGTCACCAGCGTTCCAGGGAGCTTCAAAGGTACTTCTGCCGTTTGACATTGAATTTTTCCCACCGTTTTCCGTGAAACGTCGACATTTGTCGTTCCCTCGTCGTTTCTTCGAATTTCCGGGAAGAACAGGGGACAAGATGGCACCGCCGCTCGAGGATGCTGCCGTCGACACCACGAAAGTCGCAGGACCCGAACCTGCTGATGAAACGAAACTTTCCGCCAGGTACACCGGGGGGTCCGTAGAGCGCGAGTAAACCTGTCGTACGACCTGCTTCGCTCGTAGAAACTGCACTTTTCGCCTTAGGTACAGTCTGCAGTCTCAGGTGGTTTGTTTGCGGGGCACTCTGTCACGGGGATGCTGTGTACATTCTGCGAACACACTGCGGGCAGAAGGAGATTGTCGGCCACCTGATATGAGTCGGCTTACGTAAACTGCAGTTCGACGTGGAGCCACACATAGCCCGTACACGTTTCCACTGCGTCCCTGTATGTATGCACATGTAAAGAAACGTGGCGCTTTGGGATTCCGATAAGAGAGCCAGGGCGTTTCTGAAAAACGTACGCGTTTGTGGCTGACGAGTTTCCCCTTCTGGACATTTGAGCTACTCCTGGAGAGCCGCTTTTCTTCTTGGCAGGCAGATCACTCCTTTATGCCGCATCCGGTTGTGCCGCACACGTACGCGTGCATACATCCCTCGGGGGGTATTTACGAGTGCGCACCTGTATTGTATTCATGTGTTCAAATATGAATATGTATGTTTACAAATGTGCTTGGTACGCGGCGAAGTCGCTGTATGCCTGCGCGGGCTAGCCGGTGGGAGTCGTGGTAGCAGGCGTGCTTCTGCGGTAGCAGCAGTTGCCCGTGTCAGTGTAGACCCTTCGCAGGCGTTCCCTTCTTTGGTCAGATACATGCACGTATCTCGGTTAGTGACCCTATACACATATGTGTCTCTATCTACCTGTCTCTTTAGTGAAACTTTTCCGAGCGTTGTCAGAGAGAGACAGACGAATCTTCGCATCTTCTGCGTCCTCCTCCTTTTTCATCCGCAAAACTTCTTTGTGTAGCGCGCTCGTCCAACGGGCTGAGTGACACTTCCTTCCCAACGTCCCCACAAAAAAATATATATCTATACACAGATGGCCGGCGGGTGCGGTTCTGAATATACACACGTATATGTATATACGTGTAGATAACCGGCAGCTGCGGTTCTGAACATTTCCTCTCCTACGCGTCTCGGTGCAGGGGGCGGTGGTGCCGTCCCCCACGGTCGTTTACTGCAGAACACGCCAGCACCGATGCCCGTGCTGCGACTTTGAAAAGTTCTTCGACGCTCGTTTGTAGGTTGCAGAGTACTGGGTGTTGCTGCTGCGATTGCGTGTGGGGTGGCATGTCACCGTCGCGCAGTGAGAGACGCCGGCAGCGGAAAGCCGAGCAGGCAGCCGCGAAGAAGGAAGCGAAGCCACAGCAGCAGCCGCAGGAGCAGAAGGATAAAGAAAATGCGGAGGACGAGGGACTCGACCCGAGACTTTACTTCGAAAATCGCACGGCCGCAGTGCAGGAGATGCGGGCAAGGGGAATAAATCCCTACCCTCACAAATTCCACGTATGGGGAACACTTTCTTCTCTTTTGGGCCCACGAGGACATATGAAGTGTCGGCGCAGCCAGACATACTGCAGGCGCCTTTTATTGGGGAGGCTGTTGCTCTATATACCTCTGGATAGCATCATATATATATGGTAGTATCATATATATATGAGGACATTTGATTTCTTCGATATTGCGAGACATACTGTAAGCGCCTCCGTAGGGGAGACCTGCTGCCGCATTATAGCTGTGGGTAGTCTTATATATATATGGGGACATTTGACATTTTGATACAGCAACACATATTGCAGGCGCCTCTGTGTGGGTCTGCGTTGACGTATATACGTCTGGGCAGTCATGTATATATATATATATATATATATATGGGAAGAAGTAGGCAAACGTGTGTGTATGGCGGGGTACGTGTTGGGCGTATGTGTGTGTTATTCGAGGTACCATCTTCGGTGGTGTGTAGATCTTCTGTAACACCGTGACAGGTGTACCAGCAAGTACATACCGCCATATATATGTATCTCTCTATCCGTAGCATATATCTGAAGGGTCGCAAAGCTGAGAAAGACAGAAAGAGGAAGATACAGAGAGAGCAAATGAGAGAAAAGCGTTTGTGTGTATTTGTTTGTATTTGGAAACGTCGTGTATATTTATGTAAGGGCGTCTGTATGTGTGTACCAGGGAGGGTGGAAAATACATGGTTTCAATATATATATATATAGGCGCATCTTGAGAAATAAATATGTATGTGTGTGTGTGTATGTATACTGGAACATATATTGATGATATCTATAGGCATGCATCTTGAGACACATGTATAATATGGACGTACATATATATATATATATATATACAGGAATATAAATGCTGTGAATATATGGATATCGAGATACAGCTATAAGACGTGTATGGGGGTGGTGTGTGTGTGTGTGTACTAGATTGTATAGGTGACCTCATGATATATATATATATATATACATATATATGTATACGTGCGTCCTGAGATACAGGTATAGTATGTATATGTATGTGTATATGGGTAAATATAGATACAGATAGATTACGTGTGCGTATGTGTGTGTGTACGTGTATAGAGTGGAATATAGATGAAGCGAATATATTCGGTTTCTCGTAGTGGTGACCTGCGAAGCGATCTTCTTGAGTCGAGCGAGTCGTATGGCGTTGCCGCAGGCAGACAGGTGCTCCGCAAATGTTATCCTTTTTTGCTTTCCCTTCTTATTCGCATTCTTCTTCCTCGTTATACGTCCCTCTTTTCATCTCCGTCGTTTCGAATGCGTCTCTTCCGGTTCGTCGTCTCCGGTCTCTCCGTTCATGGTAGTTGCGCTGGTTCTCCACGCCGGTGTCTTCTCTTCTTCGTCCCTTAGTTTTGCGCTTCTCGTGCAGTGTCATCCCGTTCTGCCTAATGTTCTAGCTTTGTCTATCGAAACTTTGGGTATATTCAAATGTTCCCCTGTCCTTTTCTTTCTTTTCCCTGCTGCGTCGTCTTCGTCTTTCCAGTTTATGTTGCTGTTCCTCCTCTTCTGTTGAGGCGTCAATAACTCACACTGTCTGGATACAGATCTAACCGCTCCTCCATGTGTGTCCACTCGTATATACCCTATATATATGTGTGTGTCCGGTCTTAGGCATACGTGTCTACTTTTCTATCTGCCTGTATCTCTCTACATGTGGATGTCTATAAGTCTGTCTCTGTGTACGTTACAACACCAGTCCTGGTGTATCGAGCCACCTGTTCCTCTTGACTTGGCTCTCTGCTTCCGTCTCTCTGTGTCCGGATTGACCCGTGCGTATTACTAATTATTTCAGTTGTCCCTCGCTGCGCCGCCGTTCATCTCTGCCGGTCGATCTCTCGCAAACTTTTGTGTGCTTCGTTGGTTTGCTGCAGGTGACGATGAGCGTCTCAGAATTTATTCAGAAATTTGCCAGTCTGACAGAAGGCGAGCATCTTGAAAGCGAAGAAGTTTCTCTTGCAGGTTTGTATTCGCACTTGTTGTCATCAGCGGAAGCCTAAGGTGAAAGGCGAGAAGACTAGCAGGAAAACAGAGAAAGGAAAAAGTAGAAGAATTAGCGGGAGACGGAAAAGGGAGAGGAAGAATGAGAAAAAGACCAGGAAGCAAAGTGAAAGAAGGCATAGAGGAAGAGCAGGGAAGAGCAGATAGAGAAATGGGGGAAGAAAAAGAAAAGGAAGAAGTAGAGGAAGAGCGAGGTCACGGGGAAGTGCGGAACAGAGTAAGAAAAAGCCGGCGAAAGGAGGCAAGATCCACACAGAGCCTGCAGGAGAGCAGCAGCAGTTCCACAAGTGAGTGACGAACAAGAAAGAAGTGTCCCAAGGACTGCACGCCAAGGTGGTTGCAGCGTAGCAGCAGCACCAGCCAGCAGCAGACGTACGACACTGCACTGCAGCAACAGCAGCCTAAGACGCAGCAGCAGCAGCAGCAACAGCAGCAGCGGGAAAGAGGGCCAATATGAGTTGAAGGAGAGTTCTACTGGATCGCAGGAGCAGCCGCAGAGCAAGAAGATGAAGTACGTAGAGCAATGTTAGCAGCGACACGTGGGCAGAGACGAAGAGGAAGAAATCACTCGACCGCAGGGGCAGTCGCCGAAGAACTAGCCGGGCTCACAACAGCAGCGCGCTCACAAACAAGCGTCGTTCTTTGTACTGTATACCTGTGTGTATGTGTGTATGGGTACGCGAGACGAAGAGCGACGGATGACCAAGTGGATCAGCACAAAGAGAGAATAAAGTGTATGTCTCCCTCTGTGCACGGGGATGTGAATATTTTACGTCTGTGTGAATCCTGGTGTATGTACACCCGTCTACAATTAGGGGAAGGTATGAGTCACACATGCTGGCAGAGGGACGTATGTGAGCACCTGTAAATGCACAACGACAAATTGAGACCCGCACACATACATATATACATAAAAGCGGGAGAGAAGTGTTTTTCAGTGTAGATAAAGGAGAGGTAAAAACGAGAGAAAATGGGTCTTCTGCGTGTGCATGTTTCAACTTTTCTTCTTTTCCGTGTAAGTCGTTGATCCTCCGTCTTGCCTGTTGCATCCTCGCTTTTGTTCTCGGCGCGTTTTCATCGTTGCTGCGCTGTCCTGCAGGGCGCCTCACGCGCGTCTCTGCAAGCGGGCAGAAGCTGCGCTTTTACGACTTGCGCGGGGACGGGCAGCGCTTACAGGTGATGGCAAACGCAGCCTTCTCAGTTCATCCGCAGAGTGAATTTGTGGAGTTCCACAACCGCCTGCGCAGAGGAGACGTCGTCGGCATCCGAGGATTCCCAGGAAAGTCGAAGAGGGGAGAACTCTCCATCTTTCCCAAAGAAATGGTGCTGCTCACGCCCTGTCTGCACATGCTGCCCGAGCGCAACTCCCTCAAGGACTGCGACACGCGGTTCAGGCACAGATATCTCGATCTCATGGTCAACGACGAAACCAGGAAAACGTTCATTATTCGGTGCGTTCCGCAGACTGGCGTAGTCTGTGGCGTCTTTTTCTTGGGTGCAGATAACATACACAGAACGAAGCAGAGCGACAACACGAGGAAAAATGCAAGAAGAAGCAGAGATCCGAGGGAGAGAATCTTCAGAGGCACATGCACACGGGGACGTCTGCACGAGGAGGGAAGGGAGAAGAACCGCGCCTATGCGTATTCGTGATGATGTGTTAAATATGGCTTTCTATTTACACATATATGTGTATATATATGTAACGTGTACATATATATGTGTATGTGTATACGAGTGTATTAATGTTTGTAGAGTGAAGGTAGCATTAGGAAAGTCTTTATCCGGACGCAGAGGACGCTCCAGGAAGGGGGGCCGAAGAGAGACCAGGAATCCCCGTAACTCTCTGCGAGTCGTCGTTGCTCATTGTTCTGGCTCTCTTCTGCCGTCTGCTGCTCTCGTTTCAGAATTTCTGTCTCACCAGCGGCTTCAATGCTTTCTTATAAATAGTCTATTCATCACGTTGCAGCCCGCAACTAACACAGAAGTCTACTGAGCACACTCCCTATACGTACGGATAAGTACGCCGGTCTGTGCCACCGCACACGTGTAGACGAGGACGAGTATTTAGGGAGAGAAGACGTGTGTGGTTGAGGTTGTGTCTCACAGTACGGATTTGCGGTACATTTTTGTACGTTTGCAAGAATACAATCCCATACAGAGGCATGCATGTGTATCTGTGGAACCGTCTTCGTTCCCTTTGGCAAAGCGTATATACGTCGTTATTCCGTTGCAACTCTACAAGTAGAAATACACACGCAAGCCTTCAAGTGAACCTCCTGATTTCTCATCCGTCACTTTTTTCTTTCTCTTCCTCTCCGTGAGTGTCGGGCTTCCTATGATGGTTCATCCGCTTCCGACATTCCATTCTCTCACTAATCTCCCGTCTCCCGTTCCTTCGTTTTCTTCGCAGCTCTCGCATCGTGAGTTACCTGCGGTCATTCCTCGAGGCCCGCGGCTTCCTCGAGGTCGAGACGCCGATGATGAACGCAATAGCAGGAGGTGCAGCAGCACGGCCGTTCATTACGCATCACAACGATCTAGACGCTGACTTATATCTGAGGGTGGCGCCGGAGCTGTATCTGAAAATGCTGGTCGTCGGGGGGCTCGAGAAGGTTTTCGAAATTGGGAAGAACTTCAGGAACGAAGGCATCGATATGACACACAATCCCGAGTTCACTGCGTGTGAATTTTACTGGGCGTATGCGGACCACAATGACCTCATGGATCTCACCGAAGAACTTCTCGCCAGTACGTCAGCTGGCCTCAGATTTAGCAAAGAAACAAATCCATAGAGATGCGCGTGGACCTAGATGCATTCCTGAGGAGTGTGTGTCTCTGTAGTCCTATACGTGTGTGTACACGGAGGCCAAGGCGCACCAGGGGGCACACGTTACACATAAAGGTATGCGTCTATGTTTGTATTAGTTCTGTCTTCCGTGGTCTTCGTCTCCCGCCACTGTTTCTTCGTTTTTCCCCTTCCCCTTTCTTCTTTCCTGTCTTCGGCCGTCCCCTACTAGCTTTTTCTTCCGCCCTGTGTGGGTCCCCTGTGTCGTTTGGTGTCTCGTGGCGCTCGTGTCACCCGCACCTATTCCAGCCTCTGTCTCCTTGAATGCGCGCCCCACTCTCTCTCGCTTTCTCCACCTCTTCGTGATTCCTTTTTTCGCCGTTTCTGTTGTTTAGTGTCCACCTTCTCCTGCCTTACGTGGTTCTCCTCGTCGTGCTTCTCTACGCGTCTCTGTCTTACTCTTTGTCCTCGGTGTGTCCCTCTTTGTTTTTCTGTCCTCCTCCCCGTCTGTGTCCCTCTCCTTCTCTCTCTGCTCCTTCCGAGCCCTCCCTGTCCGTCTTCCGTTCTTTCTCTCTGGCTTCCTCTCGCCGTCACTCTCCCTTCTTGTCGTCTCTCTCGTATCCTCCCTCTCTGTTATTTTCGGTTTTTCACCCCCCGCCTTCTCTTCCACTGTTTGGTTGTTTCTCTTGTCTTCCTCTGTCTTGCGGTTCGTTACCTTTGTTCCCACTCCGTTTCTCTCTCCTCCTTCACATTCCCTGCTTCTTCGGTTTCCCCTTCCCTCTCTTTCTTCGCCTGTCTAAATCCCTGTCTCCCTTTTTTTTCGCTCCCGAAGTATCTGTCCCCTCTTTGGTTGCTCTTCCGCCTCTTCCTCATCCTCTTTGCGTCCGTTTCCTCTCTCGCCCCCCTGTTTCTCTTTTTTTTTACGCTTTCTTAGCGATGGTGAAGCATATCCACGGCTCTTACCGAATTCCCTTCCACCCCGAAGGACCAGAAGGCCCGTGTGTAGAGCTGGATTTTGAACGACCGTACCCGCGGCTGTCAATGGTTGAGGAAATTGAGAAGCAAGCGAAAGTCTCTCTCCCGCGGCCGCTGGACGGAGACGCGTGCATTGCTATGATGAAGGACTTGTGTGTCGCACACGGTGTCGAACTGCCGCAGCCTCCCACCAGTGCGAAGCTGCTTGATGCTCTCTGCGGCCGATTTGTGGAGTGCCAGGCGACCCATAAACCCGTTTTTATCATCGACCACCCACAAATCATGTCTCCCCTTGCAAAGTGGCATCGCAGCAAGCCAGAACTGACTGAGCGATTTGAACTTTTCATCATGGGAAAAGAAATATGCAACGCCTACACCGAACTCAACGACCCTGCCAAGCAACGGGAGTGCTTCGCAGATCAAGCCAAGGTAAATGCGGAGGAAAACCGCCGAATCGCACAGACCGACACGTCAGTGCTGGATGAAGAAGCGAACGAAGTAAAAGGGCAAAGGGACAAGTGTATAGGATTCTCTCAGTGTGTGTAGAGGTATTTTGTTACATGCACGTCATTGTTGGATGTATTTGTCCATCTGTTGTGTTGTATTGGTGGAGGCAAGCATACGCGTGTGTAGTGGTATGCATCTTTCTACATATACGCGTGTATGTGTGTACTTTTGTGGACACATATATACGTGCACGGTTGTAGAAGTACGCACGCGTGTTTACGTACGCGCATGTGTCAGATATATATATATATATGTAAACAATGTGGCACAGAAGCATGTAAAGGGTTGTGAATAACTCTCAGGTATTTAGTCGACGTTAGGGACAAAGCAATGTGTAAACCGAGCTTAAGGAGTGTTTCAAGCAGTGAAGACCGTCCTGCACAAGGGTAAAAGGAGAACAAAAATTCATCGATGTACACATATGTGCACAAGAGTATACTGTAAACGTACGTGTCCAAAGAAGGATAGTGGATAGAGTGATGCATGCTTGAAGCACTATTCGTACATCCGTGTGCGTATGTGTGTGTATGTATGTATATATATATGTATGTATATACATATGTGGAGAAGCAATAGGGAGGAATCAAGGTAGGTTGTAATGTGTGAAACGCCGCCCTGCGAAGAAAGGAAGAGGTGTGGCACTGTTGGTATGCGGCACGACAGGGGGGACTGCTGCCGCCGCCGCAAGGAGACGAGGAAGGGAGAGGCTCAAGCAGACAAAGAGGAGGATATAGTAGACAGTCAGTAGGAGGGGGTGAGTTGGCGACCGTCCTGCCGTGGAGATGCAACGCCTGTTAGGTGTACACATGAAATCAACCGGAAAAAGGCTATAGGATGTACCCGGGCATAAACAGGGGTGTGACTGTAGAAAGTATAGGTGGTTGCTTGCGTAGGAGTGTGGTTTCATAAGTACGTGCGTGAAAGCATGAGGATGCGTAGCCGTCTGAAGTGACGACTTCTTTTTGGAGTATTTGCGCCATAGTTGATATCGAGGTGGGCAATCAACCGGCGCGCGTCGGTCTAGTTCTGTGTAAATATCCAAGGAGTGTATACAAGGTATACGGTAACACCTAGCTCCGAGGTCGGATAAATTCCTGATTGTGTAAAGGCACATAGGCTCTGAGTACGGTGATACGTGTCTACGATGTGTGGCTGAGTGGATAGGCGTGTGGTTACATATGTATGTGCATAGACAAGAGGTGTGCACCTAGTTAAGGAGGAGGTGGATAACTGCTGCGGCTGCTTTTGGTGCGTCTCCTGTTCTTGTGGGGCTGGTGAGGCCAGTGCGTCTGGCACCGCTGCCTCTTGAATTCCGGTGGTGATGACGATCTTTTTTCTGTAACGCATACTGGAGCTTATGATGCGACTCCGTACCGCTGCCACTCCTGGTGCGGTTGATACTAATACCGCTTCTGCACCACGTGTTGCTGGTGAGTCATGGATTGCAGCTGCGCCTGTTTCGGAGCGACTTCTTCCGCTTGAAATGTGTGCACACTTGTCTTTCGGTGTGTTCTACTGCAGGCAAAGGCCGAAGGGGATGAAGAAGCAACGTTGATAGATGAAACATTCTGCACCGCTTTAGAATATGGCTTACCTCCCACGGCAGGGTGGGGCATGGGTCTCGATCGCGTAACGATGTTTCTCGCCGACCACAACACTATCAAAGATGTCATTCTCTTCCCAGCAATGCGCCAGCAGCAACAGCAGCCAGCAGGTGCAGCCACGAAACGCACAGACGCTGCAGAGCGAGATAGCGCCCTTGCCGCAGCGGGTGTGCAGAACGGTCAGTAATCAAAGGGGCAAAGGCCTCATAGAAGGTTGGGTAGCAGTTCTGCGTATACGGCAGTGACGTGTGTGGTACACAAAGAACGTGTGTGCAATCGTTGGGGACCACAAAGTGCGCGGTTGAATGCTGAGTATCTTTTGGTGTGTCGGGGCGTGCTCAGGCGTGTGTCTGTAACAAACGATTTTAAGACACACTCGCATCATACGAAAATATCGTAGGCTTTGAAGAGGCACAGATCGGTTTTTCTTGTTCACGGCCTTCAGCGTGGATTGACATTGAGTGGGAGTTGGTTCAAGAAGCATGGATACGTTTTCCGAGAGATGGATACGCAAGAACTAGGAGGAACTCTTAGTTGGGTACCACGCGGATCCACCGTCTAAAATTCCTGAACTGAGGAAACGAATCAGAAACTTAAGGTCATACGTATGCGCGCATTCATTGGTAGTTTTTTGTGATAGACGCGAGTATTCACTCACAGGCAGTGTAGTCTGATCCTTCTCAGACTGTGCAGTAGTTCACTCAGAAGTCCATAATTGTAGAAGTGAAGGGCAGCCACTAAGAATATGGCCTGTGGCTCCACTGCCCGCTGTTCTAGGACCACCAGACTCTCATTCTTTTCACCAGGTGTGGAGGCATTCGGTTAAGTGTTGTGCAGCGTGAGGTTCCGACCACAGTTCGCGAGAAGTCGCTGATTCAGCAGCAGCTGTAATCAGGTGTAAGTCCAGCCGAAAAGCCAGTAATTCATTAGTAGCCAGATTCGCCGGTTAAAAGTGCATGGTCGCGGAGGAGATTACGCAGGGCAAAAGCTTTTGCGCTCCCTTCCTGCTAGTAAGCACCGTAGTTTTTTGCGTCGTTGAGAGGTCCTTGGCGGATGCGAGATCCGCGGTCGACGCTGTAAATCAGAAATGTGTTGCACGACTATGTCAGAACGGTGGTGAAGCCCAAGTTCCCCCCGCAAACTTTCACTAGCTGTCTGTCGCCCCCTGCTGGATTTTCTCGCTGCAACTGCTGAGTGCGTTTTCCCATCTGCACGGTGACAGGCTGCAGCGCAGCGTCCCCCAGCCACAAACTGAAATTTTTTTAGCGTCCGGTTACACGCGAGAGCCTCGTTTGTGTCCCCGCTGCTGGTGCCAGGATGGGCAGGCGCTGCATCAGTACTTTTCAAGCCACTGATTGAATACGAAGAACTTACTGAGCTGTTGTTTGGGGCTACACCACAGTCACTGGTGCGCACGTTTTCACGCAAGGGGAGCGCACGTCTGCCCCTGCAGGGGATCAGAGGCGGATACGTGCTGCTCGTAGGGGTGTGAGAATGGAGCGTTTCTTTTCCGTTACCACGTAGAGCCACATTCATTGTGTCGTCTTTTCCATTCTCTTTCCAATCTTGCATCACTGCTTCATCTTGTGGAGTCTGCGATCCGCAGGTGGAAAGCTTCGAGCATGACTCCGACAGCTTGAGGTCCTCATAGGGAGCAGAATCATCTGTAACTCCTAGCGTCGCGCAGATGGCTTTTTGACGCAGGTTGCTCAGCACACGTTCACGGAAAGTTACGCGATCGTACTTTTTAGGGAAAGCAACTTTCAGTGCATCCGAGGAGGATCTGATATCTTCTTGAAGCTGGCGAAGAAGCATATCAGCGAAAAGAATTGGTGGACGACGCTGCAGGCCTACTCTCGCTCCTTTTTTGGGGACATCAGCAGATTGCAGACACGAAGCATCACGAGTTGGAGTCTTCCCGAACTTTCCTTGCGTGCTGCGCGCTTTTGGTGTTGCACTCAACAAAGCAGGATTACAATCACCGGCAAGGTGATCCCCACCCAGCATCACTGGTTTTCTTTTTTCGTTAATGCAGCTACACGGAGAGGGCAACGGTCTTCCTGCGGACCTGGAATCAACTGGCCCAGTCCGTACTGCCTCAGAAGAGCTTCTCCTGCTTTCTCTGCATCTCTCCCCGGCCCTCTCCCATTTCGTTTGAACGGTCGTCACAGCGGGAGACAATCTTCCTCTGCCGACTCCTCGGCACGCGTCTTCCTCTCGTTTACAGGTGTGCGTGCTTAAACCGTGTGAGAGCCGAAGACCGATAGCTGGAGGCACACTACGAAGTATTACGCAGTTGGATACTAAAGGCGCGCTAATCAGCCTCTGTATTTGCCGACATGGCCTGACGCGCAGATACGCACTGGTGTGCCGGAAAAATTGTGGATAACGATCAAATGCCACACCGGTGACCTTGACGCTCTTACGGTGTGCCAGCAGCGAGAAACAAGGCTCTCCCTCTGAAGCAGTCGGCGAGCACAAACACAGCACTAGAAGACTACTAACGAGTGTAAGCCCCAGCATTCGCTGCAATCGTATGTGTAAGCGACTGCAGAATTCAGTCAGACAAACAGCTTGTTGCTTCGCTGCGCAGAAGGCCCGCGAACACGGGAATAAACGCCGCGGCGTTGCTCTGCAGCGCACTTTTAAAAATTGAGATCGCTCTGCACGTAGAGTAGGTCGCGGAATAGTAGAACAACAAAGATCGCATTTGCACTACACCGCAGTACACTGTTCTGGGCATTTCCACCACATGACTGCTCTGACCAGTTATACTAGTAGCGAGATTGCTGGAGCAAGCAGGACACCTTGTTCGCACAGTTGTTTACTATCGTTCGGGTCTGATCACAAAGGCGATAACGTGACGTGCGCAGAACGGCGACAAGCGTAAGGAAGTTGAAGAGAAGAAGTAGAAGTAAAGTGTTGGAAGTTGCAGCTCCTGCAACGAGAAAAGCATCATTGTTTCACTGAATAGCGTCAGACTGCTCTACCAGATCGTCCACTAGTCTGAAACGACGCTGCGGAACCTTGTACTACATCCTTCCCGAACTGTGTAGCTCGTAGTAGCATTCTCTTCAGCTGATTCGACAATACTGAGACGTACTTGGTTCAATGAGAAAACTACCTGCGAACAGACTGGTCGATTTGTTTACCAGAGAGGAGCTTCTGAACATTTTGCACGGCTTTTTTGGAGATGCGCACAAATGGAGGTCTTGACTGGATGAAGAGCTTGCCCGACACCCAAAGTGACACTGCGTAGTGTGCTACGCCGACTGGATCGCATGATTCCCGAGGAACAGCACAGGAAGACTCGCAAAGAATGTGCGACACTTTGAAAACGCCGCGTCACTCACAGTGTCCCTCTGCAGCATGATCCGTGCGCAATCTTCTGATGTTAAAGAAATGGCTTCGCTAAAAATCAACGACAATACCCCGTCATCGGAATCGCGTTGCAGAAGACTTCTCCGTCCCGCAAAAACGATGCGTGGTGTATACGTGTGTACAACCGTGACTGTTTAGTGGAAAGGAAGGCTAAGTTGATAGGTCCGAATTTGCAATATATATCTGAAATAGACGCGAGTCGTGCCAGTCCCCTTTTTGTGTCGTAGGAAACTAGGACTTCACTCCCCACGACTAAACCCACACTGATTGGGACGCACTTTTTCCCTCTCTGCCAGAACTCTACTAGTTTTAGGCCAGTTCCTCACAGCCTGTGATGTCCGCAGCGCAAAGGCTATCAGCAGCAACTTTTTATCAGCAGGACACCGCAGGTCGTGTTTCTCTTCTGATGGAATACTAGACTGCAGTAGGGCACCCGTGGTTTCTGCCCACGATTTTATGTCCTAGTAGTTTTTTAACGGACGGTGAACTGGCACTGCAGATGTGCGTGGTTTTAGTTGCGCGTTTGTGTACAAAGAAGTACTTTTGTGCAGTCGTGATCGAGACCAGTGTGCTGTCCACGCAGTCGATGTCGTCCCATCCTTTTCCCCACTTTGTGCTTGAGAAAAAACAAAACTGAGAATTTGTTATTGTGGAGTGACACAGCACGTGCCGTAAAGAGCAGGCGCGTCCTGCTGCCGCAGGAAGCAAAGCATACGCAACAGGACAACGCTCTCTTGTCACTCCGTCTCTTTTCCGCCTTTGCCAGATGCTTGTCATCTAACTAGTTCCACATTTGCGTGAAGCACAAAAGTGCCGCTAAAAAAAGGGCCGCCAAAGACTTGGAACACATGTGTCGAGCAGGTTCATTTTGGGTTCTCTTCCTCGGTGTCGTAGTGGATCGCAATGCATGAATGCGGCATCGTGCGAACTCAGAACACTGAGGGCAACAGAAAACCGCAACGTGGTAGCCGTAACATGTGTTTCACGTTGCTGAGGAATACGTCGCCGGCAGAGGCGGCGGCCTCCATTTTGCAAATCGCGGGCTATTCCGACCTTGATTCAGAAGAAAATACCACGCTGCACGGTTGAAACCCAACGCCGTATCTATACATGAAGCCCACAAAACGCAGAGAAAGGGATTTTGTCGTTGATTTGCCAAGAAGTCGCGTGGTAACACGGTACACCACTTGAAACATAAAGCTTTATATAAAGAAGAATTCACAAAATGGTGAAAAGCGTGCTTTGCTGCTTATTTGCCAAAGAAGACAGCCTACATAAAGGAAACAAGAATGCCGATCGCGCCCCTCCGCCGGTTCCCGAAGCAGGGTGTCCTGCAGCATCCACAGATACAGACACTCCAACAAGATAAATACGCCGGATTGCCGATTCACAACCTTTTGAAAAGAAGGACACGACGCTATGGGAGCCGCAGTCATGCTGAAACACACTTTGTAGACGCCACCCCAAAAATATACACCTTAGTACGCATGTGTGCTGGTAGTGAGAAGAACACCGTCCAGCACCCGCTACCTATCTCTCTGTGCTGACACCGTCTCCGTGGAACCACCGCCCACACGTCGTCGCGAGGGGCGGGACAAATAATCTGCATTTATTGCATTTCTCCAATGTGATGAGATCAAAGATCTTCTGGGCGATGCCGAATTCGTGATGCACCCACATGGGCCGTCTTCGATGCTCCTCGTTGTAATGGACCATTTCCCCTCTCCTGAAACACTTGCGGCAGTACTGATGGGGACCTCTGTGTACTTGAACACGTGGCGTTTTAAAGGTGTTTATTAAATAGTGATATGTAGATAAAATAGTAGTGTTCCAGGAGGACTACGCGTCCAAAATTACTATTTCTATGACAAGTCGACCGTTGAACATTTATGTGCACACGTTGCGTCTCCTGTCCGGTTACACATTACAGTATGCAGTATCTGAAAAATTCCGTCGAAGCACGAGACGTAGACCTGTCGTCTTCAGCGCCGGAGTGAAGACGGCATCCAGCAGGGTCCTAACTGTACACCCCGCTTGCTGATCTCTCATGCCCACTGAGACCCAACTTGTCAGCTGAACTGTATATGCCAGCGCCAAGAAGTCCGGATGAGGCCAACGCTGGTGCTGCTCCAACGTTGTGCGTTTTTTTTCCAGCTCGCTTTGCTTTTGACGACTGGGGCTCCTTACTCGAAGCATTTTTGTGGTAGGGCAGAGCTCCTCACATCGCTCTCCAGGAGTGGATTTTTGACCACGTTCCAGCCAAGGTGTGGTGGTGCGTTTCTACCTACCAGCTCCACAAGATTTTTCTCCAAGAATCAGCGCGAAGCCAGTGCAACCAACAGGGGTGACACAATGAGTAATCCTGTAGTTTTTTTCAATATAAGTATCAACAAACAGCCAGTGGGCACCATTAAAATGGAGTTATTCAAAGATGTGGTGCCCAAGACGGCAGAAAATTTCCGCTGTCTCTGCACCGGAGAGAAGGGTAAAGGAATGTCGGGCAAACCATTGTGGTACAAGGGAGCACGATTCCATCGCATAATTCCGCAGTTCATGTGTCAAGGGGGCGATATTACCCGCATGAATGGAACGGGAGGAGAATCAATATATGGTGCATCCTTCGCAGACGAGAATTTCATAAAGAAGCACTCCGAACCCTTCCTGCTTTCCATGGCTAACGCAGGCCCTGGAACCAATAATTCTCAGTTTTTCATCACCACCGTAGCGTGCTCCTGGCTTGATGGGAAACACGTGGTATTTGGAAAAGTTGTGTCTGGCGTAGAGGTCGTGCGTCAGATAGAACTACAAGGAAGGTACTCAGGGGACCCCAAAGGACTAGTTGAGATAACCGACTGCGGGCAGATCTCTTGAGGCCTTCTTCTAACCGAGTTCTCCAAGATGGAGAAACAGATTAAGAGAAGCACACTGGAGAAAGACACCTACGATGGTATATCACTACCCTTGTCAAGTGGGATATCACCTGCATATGTACAGAAATGTCTATGTACATATGTGCTTGTTCATCGTTGCAAGAGATGATGTACTTACACATGCACACGCGTATACACCACAACTGTGCTGTATGCCGTGTACATTGTACGCCACCTTGCAACCAATATATCTCATACACCTATGTACGTCTTTGTATGTCTCTGTACACGAGTGCGGAGGTGGTGAATTACGAAGCACATTTTCCACTAAAGGCGTATACGATCTTGTCTGGTGTATCAAAAACAACAGTAACCACACTGGCAACAATCACCAGTGCGCTGAAGGTTACTTATGGATAACTGCGGTTTCACGTGAGAATCATGAGCATATATACGTGCTCAACACAAAGCATTTGGACCTGAGTGTCGATGCAACGGAAAGAGTACACGACTCACTAGATTCTTTCCAGAAAACCTTTGACTGTGTTCATATATATATATGTACATATTTATGTATGCGGATATCGATGTAGATATTCGATACTATAGTCAGGTTGCCTTTTCGTCGCTACGGCGTCGTCACCCACTGTTCGTACAACAGAACCCGGAAGAGACACTGGCGCCTGAGCCTGCTTGACGTGCTCGTTAAGCACGTGCGCCACACCTGTCTGCTGAGCAGAGGTTTTGTAATAGATACCGAGAAACTTCTGCGCCTTCGTGCCTGTGCATGTGTGTGCCCTTAGAGGTACTTTGGAAATCAGCTCGGTTGAAATACGATCTTTCAGCTGTGTCCGTCCCAATCAACTACAATTGTGTAAGTTCTCAAGAGAGGACATATTTGCGCCTTTCATGGCGCTCCATCGTAACAGCTGCCAAAACCTTTCCCTTATGCTGTTCGAAGATGCTCCGTCTGCTATTACCGACAATGTTTTTAGTCGTAAATAATGAATGCACGCGTAGAGAGGTGTCTGTGTGCGGATGCAGGTATACGTATACAGTAAATGTCCGTCTGCAAACCCTTCTACATGTGCGCACTTCTTAGTGTCACACGCTGCATATGCATAACGAGAAATTCGTATCCTCATACCTCGCTCCCACACATGAATACGTGATTATACGGCTGCACACACGTGAATCTCGAGTTCAATGAGAACACATACTGAGCCTGTATGAGGCTTTGGAGAGGGCATACTTCATGAAGCAGCCAACAGCAGTTTTTCGATGCACGCAGACGCGCTTCGTCTATATCAGGCGGACGCGCGTGCCCCGCTGAAGGCTGAATTTCTACGACAAACAGAATACCGTCCCCTACGTGTAAGTATATTCAACGAGTATATCCTGCAAGTGCTCCTGTCCGCAGTAGTCGAAAGACACTAACATCAGGCCCATTTACAGACGTCGAACCCGGATGCTGGTCGGAGGTGCCTTGCAGTATAGACAGATATCCGTATATGGATGTGCGTGTGTATTACACTACATATGAGATGCACACATTCAGTGAAAGTGGGAAGCGCTTTTACGTTGACCTGTCAGAGTTGCGTAGCTCCTGCAGTATACCTAAATACAGTGAATACATATATATATATATATATATTTATACACGTATGTATAGGCAAATGTGTGTATACTTGTAGCGCGTATAATCACACGCGTGTACACACGTAATGTGTACACAGGGATACAGATGAGTAGAGATATATGTATAGTCGTGGCGCGTGTGCGTGAATACACGATTTGTATGCACACATGTAGAGATACATGCGTAGACATTTATGTAAAGGCGTAGATGTGTGGAATGTGCATCTCCTGCACTACGATGCAGATTTAAGAAAGAGTTGACCGGAAAGTGTACTGGTGGTGCGTCTTACTTGCTTCGTAACGTTAAGTTGTATGCCGAACGGGGCCGGAGTCTTACTGCTTTGTTTTTCAGTTTCGCTGAAAGCGCTACTTCTCCGACTGGTACTATTGTACGTGTCTTTGTTTTCGACATTCATCGCTTTTAGAGCTGCTGGTACTCCGGTGGAATAGAGAAAGCCACTTCCCATGCTCGTTTGGTGCCGCTTGTGTGGGACAGTTCCGCTGTTCGTGCTCCTGTTGCCGCTTTTCCTACTCATTCTGCAGAAACTCCGGCAGCAGCTGCTGCCGGAGCTCATCTCTTTGCTGATGCTGCTGGTGCTCGGTAACAGGCTTACGCGGGCTTCTATTTGTCCTGCACTCGGCTACGCTCCTGGCGGTGCCGCGGCTGCTCGTGTTCATTGGTGCTACAGTGGTCGTTGCTGCTCGTCGAGCGGCGGCTGTCGTAGCTGGGAAGGATACGACTGCAGCTGTTTGCCCAGCCGTTGAAGCCTCTTGCTCTCGCGCTCTCCGTACTGTGTACTGCACACTGTTCCCGCTGACAGAGTGACGCTACAGGTTGTGCACAATATGAATATTTCCACTGCTGCTGCTAGTGAGTTGACCCTCCTTTTGCACCTCGCTTCGTGTACTGAAAGATCTTTTGCAAGACATGCGCGCAGTTAGTAAGCGGCCCCAGCAGCTTGCTGCACGTCGAGACGACCAAGCTTACCCTATATATGCATATATATATATATATATTTATATGTATAGACATGTATACACGTATATATACGACCAACTGTTCGCGAGTGCACGTATTTTTTCACTTTTGCAGACCTTGTCAGGTTTTGACGACGCATCTTTCCGTTGCCAGCGACCTACGGGCTTGATCGGCACCATGTATGTCTGTCGGTCTCCCGGCGACACAGGCGTCCGTGGATCTGTATTACGATATGAAATCGCTGCTGGGAGTACACACGCTGAGTTTAATTTACGCGTCTGTGCGCCTATGTGGAAGCCTGTGGTTACCGGCGTGTACGCGAGCCTCTGCTGTGAAAACCTAATTCCAGCCGCTGCAGGCATGTAATCTGGGTACGTGCAAATCGATCTTCACCTGTCCGCTGGTGTTTTGCTCGATTTTTACGAACCCGGCGAACCTGGATAGCAGTCTCGCTACACCACCGCTTAATTGATACCCTTGACGTTTACATGTGTCACTTCGTGTAAGAGGAGAACATACGTGCTGTACATATCCGCCCACGTGTCTGTACACGTGGGGTCTTGTACAACCTCGTGGGCATTTTGAAGTCCTCGTCACTCGCTCTAATTGTGAGACGGAAACTCTGCTCTCACTGTGTTCGCGTCTGTAAAGGTGTCGGTTCTCAGCCCACGCAAGCGACTTTTTTTATTTATCTACACTTACATCTGAAGACCGAATGTTTGTTTAACCCTTCTACATGTCGGTTTCCGATTACGCCGAGGTGGTGTACTCGGTCTTCCACTTTTTGGCCACTACGCGCAGCCTTCCTGCTGTGTGATGATTTACTCTCACACACGTTGACTAGCTGGTGCGGCCGCCGCCCGTACGCTGCTGCGTTGCCACACCGTGCATCGAGGAGTAACGTCGACGAGCGGCTTCTGTTGGCTATGACACCTTGGTAATTTATACGTATCGTTGGATGACCGACGGTTTCAAATTACCGCCAGCATATGCTGCTGGAGCGCAAATTATAATTTTGTCCTACGTACGATTATAGAAGATAGACTGAGATACAAGAGCTATCTGTAGCCAGTGGGGTACACCATTACACACAATAGCGCATGGTAACCTCCTGTTGTGTTCACATCAATGTATATGTGTACAGTCGTGTACTCCAAAGTGATAGAATGTCAGTGAGAAGCTTGTATACTCCCACGTATCACTTGGGTACTGGCAAATGCGCCTGTGTTTGCGTTCGTACGTTAATGCAACCACGCATTCTAGGCGTGCCACAATTTCGGAGTGGTCACAACGTAGATCACTTCCGTCTAAACTTACACAGATGAAAGGAATATCATTTTGCTACCCAGGAATTTTTACAATACGGATGCTTCTGCCTTTTGAAATTCTTACAATTGCTACACGTATCATCTTTTTCGTGGTTCTTTATCATCGAAGAGCCGACCATTTTGTTTGCGTCCTTCATGATTACTGTCCTTTGTGTCACGTCTGAGTTAGTTTTGACGTTCTCGTTTGTCCATATAACTGCGATTTGCGGCCTTTCGTTTGCGTCTGCAAGGCGGGCATCCACAGGCGCTTCACGTCTGCGTGCATATTCCTCTCCGTACTCGGAGAAGATGACTCTAAATACCTTCTTCAGAGTCGACGCTTGTGAGCTACTGTTGCTTGCCTATTGTGGGTGGGAATCGCACTGCACACTTGGCGAGGATCGAAGCGCTTGAGTGACACCATAGCGTTCCTGTCGATATACCCCCTCTATGGTTCAAGGGTATGCACAACTCCTACTTCGAGCCGTAGGCGTAACACCTTTCCTCTCTCTTTACCCGTTCACTTCTAAAAGTTGGTCTTCCCCACTTACCTCCTTTTTGAAAATGCGTTCGTAGTGTGATAGGGCTTCCAGGGCTGCTAGTGTTTTCTCCTACGCGTTAACAACTCCCCATTAATTCTTCCCCTTCCTATCTGTCTGGTTCCACTTTACACGTGTTGCTCTCTTCTCCGTACCTTTTGCTCAGGGTAACTCCTGTGTTTCTTCAGTTGCGACACTTGCATATTTCCTGTCCAAGTATTCGCCTGTCCACCATTTTCGCTTCTTGGGGCTCTTCTCTTGCTCCTGTGCAGCTCTTACCTAGACGCGGCCTTCCACTTAATTCTTTCTTCTCCGACTCCTAAATAAAGTTCGATGAGAATTTGATTGTTTCTGTGGTATCCTCGCACGCATGACACATTTAACTCATATTCCCCGTGTTTCACTCAAACCAGCTTTCAAGAGTTGCAGAGAGGGTGGCCACTGTTGAGCTATAACACAGCTTGCGTATTCGTGTGTTTCATTATTTCTACAACGTCAGTCTTTGGTCTGGTCAGCGGCTGCATAATTCTTCGGTTTCCCGTTTGCTGTTTAGACTAAGAGAAGGTATATAGATACCTATGAATGTATTCACCTACCCGTATATCTTTACCTACATGTACGTTAAGACCTGCGTCCGCACTTGCACACACGTTCTTCGCCTTGCCTTGCATATATTCCTCTGCTGCGTCGTTCGTGTTCTTCCAAAAAAACACCAATTTTGTTCTCCTCTTCCCCTCAGTGCACGAAGGTCACGTCGCATGTGCGTGCAGTTCGTCTTCCTCCACTACAACGCGAATATGGTCGTTTTTGCCTGGTGACGCGGAAGGCCTTTCAACGTACGATTCCTTCGCTGTAAGCACCGGTTCTCCTTTGTGGTGCATTTCGCAGTCGCTTGTCCCTCCCTCCTCTTTTTACAACGTGGTGTAAACATATCTGCTAATTTATCAGCTCCTTACTGCGCTCTCCGACGCTGGGAATTCTTCCCAACGAATGAGAATTAGTCCCCAAGCATATTCCTGTATCTCAGTTTTTTAATAACTCGTTTCTCCTGGTTGATACGCGCCTTCTGTAATGGGCTCCCTATATGAGTCAATTCGTTCAACCTAGTTTACTGAAAAAGCTGCGTCTTCTGAAATGTTGCTTCGATTCGGCTGCTATTCACGACATAGCCATTTGCGCATATTTCTCTGCTTCTGGTTGCGCCTACTATGGTGACATTCACCTCACACACTTCCAGTCCGTCTTGCATGCGACTTCATCATATCCACTTTTTACGTAGGAGTGGAGTCAACTGTTCCTCCAGAAGCTGTTCTACAAGCTTCTGCCACGACTTCCCCTATGCACAGCAGCACTAGAATGAGCATCTAGAGCTACCACTTTAGCTGCTATTACTACTGCTGCGCCCAGTAGCACTTCTCCATCACGGCAGGATTGTTAATAATCCTGGCAGGAGCGCCGTGCTACAGTGCAGATGGGCGCTGTCACTGTTACGAGTGGTACAACTGCTAAAAGTAGCGCCACACCACAGAGGAAGAGAAACTGGTGCTAGTACGCGTATGTGTACGAATACTGAAAGTAGCGCCGCAGTAGAGACGAAATGATCTCCACCGTTAGCGCTGGCACAAGTGATAAAATGTGACGCTGTGATGCAGAGAAAAGTCACTATAATTTTAACTATGAGTAGAACTACATTATAATTAGTGGAAGGAGTCCTGCCACAGAGAGGAGATTTCGGCGATGCAGCGCCTTGCTACACTTAACTCGCTCGCCATCCAGCTAGTCGCCGTTCACTTATCGGCCGGGAGGCACTGCATCAGTACCTCTCCTTTTCGTTTTCACTTTGTCTTGGCAGCGCACTTGTACAGCTACGACTACCCACAGTTGTCCATACAGGTGTGCACATACTTGGAATATTTTATGTTTGTGTACGTGTGATGTATCCGTCTGTATGTAGAGGAACGCTGACACGTTATACTACTGCCGAACAACGTAGACTCATGACAATGCACAGAGTAGCACACAAGTAGCTGCGCCTATGTATAAGTTTGTATGTAGACGGAGACAAATGTGGCTTACACCGTAGTGAATACATTCGCGTGAAGCGCCTCTCTTATTCTGCCCCAATACGGAATGCATTGTCGGATCTCCGTCTGCGTTCGGTGCTTGCAGCGTTACTAATAATTTGGTTACTTGTACTCCTACTCTCACTCGAAGTGTAAAAAAAGAAATTTTTGGAAATAATCTAGCGCAGTCGAAAACGACTATTTACTTCCCTCTCTAACGATCATGTACCACAGAAGGGTGACAGGTTTACTATATCGCTCCTCCTTCTGCTACCAGTCCTTCCACGTTTGAACCAGTAGTGCTACTAACGCGGTAGCGTATATTGCTGCTCCTAGGTGCTCCAGAACAACTGGGAGAAGAATTTTCTCTAATCTTCTTCTATGGTATTCTCCTCAGAACCCTTCGTGCGTCTGCAACAACTACTGCTACAGCGCTTCTTGCTGCTGCGTCTACAATCACATTATCGAAATATTCGCAGTCCGCTTTGCCGCTTCCGTATATGAACCGAGCAGCATTGCGGTTGTCCGTATTCTTCTATTTGTGTCCCTTTTTGTCGTAAAGCATCTAACCTGAAGGATGCCTTGTCTTCTTACACCCCTGACGCTATACCACGCAGGGGCACTCGCGCTCCGAATGCCTTCTTCTATTCGTAGCGACCCCTTGTCTACAACATCCTCATTCAAAAGAGATTCGCTGACGTTGTTCACTTTTGGCACCTCTTATGCTACCACTCTTGGCGGAAGCAGAGTTTGAATTGAGAGGGTTCGTTATTCTTCGCCTTGTTCTCTTTTGGTTTCAAGCCGCCTCTTTCCGACCCTCTTTATAGCTCGGAGGTTACACACGGTGCACCTGAATGTTTCTGGCTCGGATAAATTTGTGAAGGACGCAATGTTTCAGTTTGTGCATACGTTGTTCGTGGTGCAATGACACTTCATATTTTTTGTGGTGGAGTCGAGCAGGATCTCTGTTCTGTGCAGGAAAGAGTGTGGACCTTCTTTTTTCTTGTGTAGAGTGGAGAGATGCCGTTTCCGCGAGCACTCGAGAATCTACGCCTTTAACATTGCAAAAAATGTCAAACCTACAAATTTTCTTGAGATATACGTCGGCTGCCCCTTCAGGAGTCTGAAAAGTGAACTCCGTTGATAAGTGTATCTGTTCTTTTCATTAGGATGACATCCGTCGTCTGCACACGGAGGTGGAATTCTGTCTCCATTTAACGTCACTATTTCAAGCTTCAGGAAACCTCTACCATTCGGAAATTCGAATGTTTTTACTGACAGAGATAATCACTCTTCTCGTTGCTAATGTTTCCACACTCCGGTGAGAGTGAATACAAAATTTATCCACGTGTTCTACTGCTATGGAGG
The DNA here is from genome assembly GCA_000727475.1 of Sarcocystis neurona. NCBI lineage: Eukaryota > Apicomplexa > Conoidasida > Eucoccidiorida > Sarcocystidae > Sarcocystis > Sarcocystis neurona. The sequence goes on along the minus strand of KL647305.1, from coordinate 1,703,150 downwards.
AAAACGGGTAGATTCATGCTCGGCGGAGCGGAGCCGTCTTCCTTCCTAACCTATTTCAAGAACTAATCATTCGCTTCTCCTTGCAGCTTAAACTATAGAATTCCCGCCTCTCAGGGCTAGCTGAATCTTTCACACGCCAGAGAAAGTTAGCTTGCTCCGTTGGTAGAGATTGAAGAGGAAGTTTGACACTTCCACAAAACCTGTTCTTCTTCTAGATTTGTTTAAGACAAGAAAGGAAAGCAGCTGCCCCAAGTCCAAACAGGTGGTATCTCTGAACATCCCTACAGAGAGGAAGCACTCCCTGGGCAGATTTCTTCAAAGGCGGGAACGCATGCGACAGGCAAATACGGGGTTTATCTGGTCAACCGGCAGGACAACTTTCCTACGCCTGAGCTTGTTTTCTATACGTCTGGCTCAGCAGGCACAAGTTTATTCTAATTCTAAATTTTCCTTCTCCTTTTTCCCCTCCATCCTGTTCCGTCCGCTGCTGGATTTCTTCACTTCACCATGGAATCCGGCAGTCGTATTCACACTTCGAAGTGTCACATTCCTCTTCGATACCTACGCTTGCCGTCCCCGGACAAAGCGCAGTACAGTTTCTCTCTTCTGCAGAGTGCCGAGGAATTCTTCGGTCGTAAAGGAGAGGTCGAGGAGGCTGCCGCAGAGGACACGGAGAAGACGAGAGGAATAAAGGGAAGGGCAAATGATTCAGAGAGACAGGAAAAGGAGGGAAGGGGCGAAGCTCGAGAAGGCGCAGCAGAAAGAGAGCGAGAAGAGAAGAGATGTTTTCCGTTTAGCGGAGAGGCGTATATACAGAATGCACTTACTGCAGGCAGCCAGACCTGCAGACGTGAATCGCTTTGCGGCGCAGCAGCAGAGGACAGTCTCGCCAACCGGTGCAGCTCCCTTCCAGCTCTAGCTCTAAAAGATTCAAGACGTGCCAGCGTATGCGCAACTCCGACAGATCATTTGATTTTTTCTCCACTCACTAGTGTTGCAACGTGTGAAGACACGCCAGAAGACAACTACAGCCTTTTTTGCGAAGACGAAAAGGATCTGGAGGCAGCGTTAGAGAAGACAGCGAAAGCGCAGATCCGCCCCTACTCGCTAACTCCTTCCTCAACCGCCTCGGCGCAGATTCGTGCCTCACAGATGTTCTCCTGCGCGTCAACTCAAGCCGCTGCCCCCCCTACGTCACAGGAGCAACATCAGGCGCCAACACAGCAGCAGCGGCCACAAGTGCAGCAGCAAGAAGAACCGGAACAGCGGCCGCAGAAGCCAGAGCAGAAACGCAAGGAAGAAGAAACGCCACGTGTGCAGACACCTCGCGCCCGACAGGACGCTCAGTGGTCTGCGAAAATCAGAGGGGGACGAGGTCGGTCGCGTCGTGGAGGTGGTGGTAGTGGTCGTCGGGGAAGGCACAGGCTGCAGCAGCCTTTGCGGTCTTATTCAATGCTCGATATCGAAAATGATGCATTTACAGGCGTGCACGAGAATGATGTGGAAAGTGAGGCAGGACAGTGTCTGAGGAATATGAAGACGATATGTGGGTTCTGTTTGCTGTGCTTTGGCTTGTTCTTGCTGCTTACGTGCCCAAAGATGAAACGCACCTCTCCTCTGACTTTCTATTACATTCTCTGCACCATGCTGGCAGAGTTGTGCATTGCCGTCTGTTTCGGGTGTTCGATCTGCGTGCTGGCTTGTCTTGTTGGGGAGCAGGGGGCAGTGTACGCCAATGCCACATGTGGCCTGCTGCATCGGGTAGCTGAGGGCATTGCGCACTACACGCTTACGGGATTCGGAGGGTATTTGCTGTATAATTTCAGGGCATTAGAGGGAGAGTGGTACGCCTCAGGAGAAGGGGAGGAAGAAAAATTTCTCTACTTGTTGATCTACGTCGGATGCGAGGCCACCATTTCTCTCCTGTATTCGCTGCAGACCCTCGGCACCATCTTCGGAATCTGCAGATTCATTGTAATCAAGGTGTATTCGAAGCTGAGCGGCAGAGGAGACGTATTCTTTCTTCATGGAGATGCACCCATTATCTACGCCTCTCTCGACCAGTATAGCCACGCACTCAGACGTATGCGAAACCCCGTGGAGGTAGCTTACCAACGCAGGCACCAGCACCAGCAGCCCGAGATACACGTGTATAGCAACAACGGAAGTAAAGATTTATACTAGATATGGGGAAACACGAGAGCTGCTGAAGATCCATTGGGTACAGAAGGAAGGACAGCACTTTGAAAACCACAGCTGCACAAGGCACTGAGAAGTGACAGCGAGAAATAATACTACAGTGAAGACACAGGAAGGGAAGAAACAGCGTCAGTAGTAGCTATTAGAGTAGAAGCCACCGCAGACAAACACCAGCAGCAGCTGAAGCAAAACCAGTGCCTAGCTCGGCATTGATACGCCCTAGCTGAAGCTGACACACAGTGCTTTCGAAGGTGCGCCGCGGTAGGCGAAAGTGGGGAAAAGAAGAAAGATACCAAGAAAGGAAGGGGGGGGGAACGGAGAGATCATAAGGGAGAACTGCGAATATATATTAGTGCAAAAGAATAGCAAACAGTAAACCGCCGAGTTGAGGAAGACGCGCTTCAAATAGGAAGAATGTCCACGCAGAAAGACGTGAATAGATCCGACGAAAAAGTGAGTCAGAGTATCGCCACAGACTACATGCGAAACATACCCGAACGTGAGTGAGTACGGCTTAGTGTGGAAGCGCAAGGGGAAGAAAGACATTCAAATAAGCTAGAAGGAGACGGTGCTGAAAGCTGCAAAGCTCAGTGGCCACTCCAGGAAAATTGTTTGTGTACTAATAGTCTGTGCCTGTTTACGGAGGAAATGATACGGACGCCCGGGTGGACGTTGGCGGGAAAAGATCTTGTCTATAAATTGATGGTGCCCTGCTGACAATGAAGGCACCGTTTCCTCACGTCCAGTCGTGTACCGTCTACGGACGATTGTGGCGGACTTTTGGGCACACCCATACTATACACGTGTACATGCAAATAAGCTATTGACGGGCGTGGACACGTGTGCCAGTGTACACCTTACAAGGTGCGCGTACACTGACGTCACGAGTGTGTTAAGATATCCTTTCTGACGCTTCACTCAGAGGATGCCTCGGATGGATAGAGAAGGTTTTTTGCGCCGCTGGCACGTAGGGTTGGCGTCAAACGCAGTTAAGCTATTGTTCACTTCGGCAACACACACACACGCTGTATACTGTGTTTGCGGCCAAGTATTGTGACCTCGTAGTTACGGGAGACAAACTTGGTAAGCTCTTCAGGATAGGACACACGCATTTGTTGCATGCTTGAATGCCAAAAGGAACTTTGTACACTCCCGCAACACCTGAAGAGGAGAGGACGACTTCTGCTCAGGAGGGAAAAGGGTTCTCAAGAATGTGATATGCAGCTGGGCGTCACTTGTATCTATGGATGAGTATTCCGTATCGGCGGCCAACTCTGAAACACTGGTGCTCCAAGTCAGAGTACAGTCACACTTAACACACACGACTACACAGAGTACTCTACACGCAAAGTCACTTGTACTACAGAGGAGAGCATACGTAGAAATGTGCAGTTTTAGTGGTCTGCATGCTGTGGACTGCTGTTCTGTACTCATGGTGGGTGCGCGGACATCGGCATATGAGTGCTTCCAGGTGTGAACAAAAAAGGCCTCTTCATTCACTGATACGTCAGCGTATTCGAACGCGACGGTGTGCAAGCACAAATATATCTACATGAACCTCGGTGTACACGTCCAGCGGACTTCGACAAATTAGGACTCGTTCTCTACATCCTGCTATTCAGACTTGACACTCTACGTGGGGGGTTAGACGGGGTTCGTGCTCCTACAGAGATAGCAGCTGTACGTGTGAAGCTGGAGGTTTGGTTTTTACAGGGAGAATAAGGAAGGTATACACACAAACGTGAATATATATGTCAATATATGAGCTCAGCGGCCTCAACAGACACAGCCGTACCAGTCCTCGGTAAGGTTCCCCCACACGTGTAACGTGTGTGTGCACATTAATGTTTAGTTTGTACGTACGTGTAGGACTGCTGATACCTCACTGTAGTTACTTGCACACGCGTTGCACGCTTGATGTTCTACGTGGTGAGCGGCCCAGTGCTTGATGCGTAACGGTACATGGCTTATATTGACGGAGTGGATTACACGCGATTACGTAAATTTCAGCATCTGGATTCTAGACGCAACATAGAGCATGCATCTTGCCCTGCTGCGTGTGTAGAGCAGCACCTCAATAGCTCTTAATTTGTGCCCACTCACGTAGGAGTTGGCGAGGCCCATAAGCAGAAATACGAACCTGTGTAGGGCTTCTGTCACAATATTCCACGAGACTACTACAAACTCTGGAGCTACGGTTTCCCAGGAGCTCGAAAAACGCCGGTTTAGTCTTTTACTGGAAGAGGCAGACGCGCCGCGTCGCCGAGTCCGGTGCAGACGACAACGTATCCATGAGTAGAGATCGACACTTACGCACTGGTATTCTTGCATCCTGCTCATTCTCTTGTGGGAATACTTCTCTCTAGAGGCATGCAGTATACAAAGTATATATACATATATATATATATACATATTATATCTATGCATGCGGAAATTGACACTTTCGTGTGCTACTTAAAGACGTCATACACGCATACAGGTACATACATATATATATATATATGCGTGTGTGCATACTAAATGCAGTAGTGGTTCATCGGCGATTCACATCAAATACATCAATATATAATAATAAATGTATTTGCCTGCACTGTGTTGTACGTATAGAGCATGAAACAGGGAAGAAAAGAGTTGTTCTAAAATGCATAAAATGCGTAGTAAACTACTTCTCCACTGATGCACGATGCAAAATGCATACGTGGATGTCCAAGCAGGATCGGACCGTGTATCTGTATGATTCGTAGTATCCAACACATTGAGGCACACTGGTACACATGTGGGAATTTAGTATACAGCGCGCCATTCGAAGGAAAAACCGCTTCTCTCTGCGTGAACATATGCAAAACAATGGTGTATCTTACGTCTCACTTGTTACCCACCTGCACCTTCGTGACGGTCTCACGTGTAGAACGTGGACACACATTTTCCTTTCCGTTTTCCTTCGCAGGTACACGTAAGATGCGAACGCAGCTATGTCTTACTTCTTCCTTGTTACCCACTGCATCCTCGTGGAAGTGTCCTCTGTAGAAAGCGGTGGTACGTACATTCGTTTTTCTTGACCGTGGTCCCATCCGCAACACCTTCTTTATGATACGACATGCAGAACACCACGCAGGGTGTCTGTGTAGAAGTCGTGGTAGAGAGACGTCCCCGGCGGATGCGATGTGACAAGTTACACTGTCTCTGCGATGCGCTATCTTGGGTTATTTCTTACAGTGGCGCCGACTGCCTGCTTGTCTTCTACACAAATCTACACGTGTCCCAGTACACAGTCCGCCTATTTACCGTGGAACTGCTGTGCTTACCACATACGTATGGGTCAGAACGATGCAGGTGACACATAAATTCTGACTTGCAGCACACGACCGTCATTTGGATTGTGCGTCTACGTAAAGGTATTCGTAAGTAGTGACGAAGCAGTATTATATTCACACGCTCTGTTTATGTTTGAGGACCCATCCACAGGTTTTGTGAGTTACCACGTCAGAAGTCGTCAGGTCTCAACACACCTCCACACAGCCTGTTGCTTTGTTTCTGGGCATCCCTGACAGTGCGCTTTCTCGCGCTTTCTCCTGCTTCCCGTGATAAGATTTCGAATCTTTACAAAGTAAGATCTTCGCACCTTGCGCATCGATAACTGCCACAAACACGGGCCCGCGCATTTCCAGCGCTCCCTGAGCCATCTTTGTCCATAAGAATATTTCCGATTCTAGAAGCAAAAGTATTCACATGTTACCTCCAGCGTAGCTCTCGTTGACTAGATGTGTGCGCTTCCTGTAAGAGAAGTGTCGTACAAGAGAGACGCGGTTTTTCCGGTTCCCACTGCTGTGCGGCGGACAGCGAGATTTGTTTCAGACTAGAGCAGCAACTATCCGCTGATCAGCAACCTCGCGGGCTTACGCGTGTGGCCATTTTATAAAAAGAGAGTCTACAACGATAGAAACTTATGGGACACACGTCGTACCGTACGATTCCACCCACAACGGCAGACTGACTACTTCCAGGTTAGTAACCCTTCTCTACTAAATTTTCAGTGAAGGGTAGTAACCCTTCTTACTAAATTTTCAGTGAACGTGTGTAAATACATACGTGTACACGTACAGACACACGTGTATGTATATATATATATATCTCCGCAGGTTCTACCCAGTAGACTCTCTATCTATCTAGGCTGTCTATGTACGTGTGTTTCTCACTCGGACACCAGATCAGATCCGACTGGCGCTGCGTTGCCGGATGCGAGATCACGGCTGCTAAATGCGCAGCAGCAACGACTGCAGTAGCAGCTCTCCCTACTGCTGCAGGTGTACGAAGAAGTTGTTCCGGCACTTGCGGGTGTTCCTCCTGTGTCTCTATTTCTGGAAATGGTGCTGCATCTGTTGCTGCCCCTGGTGCAGCTCCCGCAGTGGTGTTTGTGTTGCTTCTGCTGTCTTCCACGTGTCTGCGAAACAACTGCATGAGTAGCAGATCATAGAGCCGCATTTTACCATTTTATGTAGACATATGTAAGTGTCTGCATGTACAGAGTGGAGAACACGAAAATACATACGACGCATTGGATATACCTGTACAACTTGTACACGTTAAGGTGTACACCTGAATGCATCCACGCGTTCACACACACACGCACGCGTAAATAATGAATGAACACATATATATCTGTGACCCTGTAATATATATGTGTTCATTCATACGGAAGGGACGCACTTGCTTTTGTGTGCTTCAGTTCTAAGGGCTTCACGCTGCTGACTTGTAAGGTACATAACAATCTGCAGCTTGGGCCATCCCACACGGTTTCCGCATGTCTGTGAAGACCAACCTTCCTTCCAGTACCGTTACCATTACGCACACAAACGTATAGTTCTGCACAAGGTATGCGTTTTCCTGTACATCCACACGTGTGTTTATAGAATCATATATACCTGCATGTCTACGTACGTATATATGTGCACGTATACACGCTAACGCCGGACTCCTTCCCGGATCTACAGTTACGACGAGTAGAGCTGGATACAGACACAAAATCGATCTGAAAGTATTTATCAGCGTCCTGACACGGAGTCACTTCCTACGCGCATACTCCAGCACACGATATTACATCAACATTTTAGATTTACAGATAACGACAACGCGAGGAGCAGCTGCCCGCGTCAAGTGTCGCCGGCAAGACAGGCGTTGACTACCGTTCCGCTGATAGTCGACGGCGGTCCTGGCTTGCTGGGACGCTGTCGTTCATATCAAGTTGACGCTCTTCTTCTGTGTTTCCCGCTGCTCCGTCTTTTAGTCCTGCGTCTGCTGCCGCCGAATTTATTGACGCAGTTGTTTCTGCAGCTGCGGAACTCCCTGGGACTACAGCGGAGTTATCAAGAGGCGGCAAGAGGTACTCGCTCGAGTGTCGAGGGGGAGACACGTGTGACTCACGAGGACTTCCTGCAAATCTCCCTCTGTCAGGCAATCACAATGGACACGGTAGAACGTACACATACTCGAGCGATACGTACATACCCTTACGTATGCACGTATGTACATAGTTGTGTACCCATCTTGTTCGGGTGTCTATCTTCTCTTTAAACGTGTACGCACACAGGGACGTCTCCCCGTGTATCGTATTTCGAGCCACACACACACACACAGGTGTCTGTGTTTATTCAGGTACCTGTTTGTTTGTGTCTGCATGCGTAAATTCACTGAGGAGTACAGTTCAGCACACGTAAGTATACAGAGTGCCAGTCAACTGTGGACGTATGTGAGGATGTTACTATTTGCGTACGTACACCTGTACACATAATTGTACGTGGTAGCATACATAACGGCGTGTATTTACGCAAGTATACACATATGTGGACGTATAGACAATGTGGAACGTCCTTGCCAGTACACGCTTTGACGAAATTTTACACTTCTGGTCAGGTGTATGTATATATATATATATACACTTCAATATAAACATACATACAAGTAAGTGTAGCAGTGTGTGGACATGTGTCTACGTAAAGATATGTGTTTCTTCGTGTGTGCATGTTACCCGCGTGTCTGCAGGATGTATACATGTCGCTGACAGCGAGCAGGAGACAACGAAAAGTATCCCGCATGCGCACGTCTACACCTGTGTCTCACGAACTACTCACACACGTGGGGATGCATCTAGACGTACTCGGGTGTGCCTACGGCATATGCGTGTGTGGCTCCGCATCCACGTACATATGCCTTAAAAGAGGATATACGCAAGTGCGTGTTTGTGCCCACAAAAAGATTTTTGCCATCTACAGAGCCTCGCCACAGGCAGTATATATATTATATCTGTGTATATACACGGACACGCGTCCCCATGCACTCGCTGCTGACGAACGTCGCAGACAAAACCGCAGAATGAAGGAGTGTGCATTTTGATGCATGCTTACATTATGTACATTCTTACGTGTTACACAGATAGGTACATATTTACGTGCGCAGCTATGGAACTGAGAGATATATATACGTACACTCACGTCAGCTTGGCGTACGAACCGAAACTACTACACAGACACAAAGATGCACACATATGCATATACACATACATACACACAGACGTGCATACGCACCATTGTTCACCCCGTCACTAGAAAAAATCTATTTGCTTGCAGGTGTGTACTCCTATTTTATTGCAGAGGACTCGAAAGAAAATTCCACCGGTTACGGGCGTTCCCTTGGGTGCATCTTATGCAGCGCTATTGTGAGGAATTCAGTAGTGGTTTGAAGGACCAGCAGCACGAAGGTGTGTGGGAGACTGCAGCGCTTGGTAGTACCACACAATTTTATGCGTATAATCAGACAGATGGACACCGGCTAAGCTGCTCTAACTTGTACACACAGCTTATATCTATATGTACATAAAGCGCAGCATACCCACATCTTTTCTATGTGTGTATGTGTATACATGTATGCGAATGTGCGCGTGTGTAAAGACACATCACTCGTAGACGCTTCTGTACATATACGCATATGGGGACGCATGCCTCTACGTCACTGAATGCGTACACACGCACATGCATCTCTCTCTCCTCACATATTACAGGCAGATGTCTCCTACCAAGATGCGTCCGCGTACGTCCGCACCGACCTACGCATATACATTGTGGCGTTAGGACGCACGTGTCTCGCCGAGGACAGTTTTACATTTTCATAATACTATGTGTATATTTGTACAGGTACACGTAGATTCGGACTGAACTCTCTGTTTCTTCTCTGACCCGGGTGTACGTACGTACATACGCACGCCTACACTCGCGAAGCTCCTCTCTGGGACCTTGCTCGGCGCAGAAGTTCCCTGCACGCTTTGGCGTACCAAATTTACAGGAGAAACAAGGCATTTACATACGGGTGTAGAGTCATATGACCGTGGAGCACTCCCTACATAGGCTGATACAAGCGTCTACGCGTCTATGCTGGTGCGTGCGTTAATTAGCGTATACACAGTGACGTATGAAGAACTTTTTTCCCACGTAGACATCTACTTATATTTATATACAAGAATGCAGAGGTGTGTTTACGAATGGGAAAGAATGCCACTCTTGCGGCGGGTATGGGCGCACCTGAGACTAGGAGAAAGTGTAGAACTTTTCTCGCTTTTGTCGAGGAGGTCTTCGGAGTATCGCCCCCGCCTGCCACAAGTATGAGGGAAAACACACACAGGCGGAGAAAACTTCCTTTGTGTAACAAAAAAAGTGGCTGAGCCACGTTGAGACCTGTTGATGAAAAGTGACCTTCTCTGAGGCAGGCGCCTCGCAAGTAAACATAAGCTATCGCGAAGCCAAAATCGTAGCGGCAGTCCCAGCCCACAGGCCTGTGCGAGCCTGAAGCAACCGAAGCAACGCTTCCTGTTTTCTCTCGTCAAGGCCGGAGAGACAAAGTAAGAGACGCTCGTCCTTTCAGAAGAAACCGCAGGCGACGTCACTGTGATGCGCTATACACAGGACTGGTCTCTCCGTCTTCTTCTCTGCTGCTGACACGACTGCGGCACAGGCGCGTAGCCCCCTGTTTCACTCCTTCGACCTCGCAGCCGTATTCTTACGCAACAATGCGGCATTTCAGGCGTGGCGTAGACGCACTCAAACGTTCCGCTAGTTTGCTCGGAGGCGCTGGCCATCTTTCCTAGTCACGAAGGCAAGAGAAATAAAAATTGGACGCTAGCTTCTCTACAAGGACAGTCCTGTTCATCCGTGGAGTCGCACACTGCAACGTGGCGTGCTGCGCTAATGGGCTTATCTTCGGAAGTACGTGGGGACGCACCACAGTTACACATACACGCGTGAATGTGTCTGTGGATGTCTGCGTCTCCCAGTCCCCGTTCCTTTAGCAGGTGGGTGAATTCCTGTACATTTACATGTGTATGTATACAGGTGCACACGTATGTACATATATATATATATATACGAGATTTCCTCGGCCGTCACGCTTTACCATTTTAGGCGAGCTTATATGGGAGGGTTGTGCGTACACTTTCACAAAAGGATGTCTTTTTGCAGAATATGCCCTGCATGTCTCTCGCATTGGCTGCTACTTTCCTTCTAAGGTTGTCTGCGGCCCCTCCGCACAGATGTGTACCTTCTTTTCACCGCCACAATAACTTCGACTAGCTCAACTTCACCTCAGCACCGAGAGACCCGCTGCTCACCAACCCTCTGAGCCTGTCCGAGTTGCTTTTCCTATTATCCTTCATTCGGGGAACCCGGTACCTTCTTGCTTGTACGCGATTGTGTGTCTCTATTCATCATTACTGCTCTCACTATTATCATTCTTACTAGTATTCAGCACCGGCACAGGGGTCTCCCTGCATTCCACTAAGTACACTGAATGTGTGTGCCATGTTTTTATATGGATGTGGCTGCACGCATACGTGTACGCACGCCTAGAAACATGAACATTACACACGTACACTTTCTTCTGCGAGTGTTCGTATGTGGGTGAACGGGTTCTTGCACCGGTCTTTCTCGTACCTGAGTCTCCCTTCAGCGCCAAGACTCGCCCTGACGTATCTTTCATTAATTTTCAAGCCTCTACAAATGGGCGCAAAGCCAACGACGATGCCAAAGAGAAGACCGAGCACCATCCCAATTACGATTCCTAGAGATCCCGTTTGTGTGAAGTAGCCGATGACGCCTCCGGCGCCGACCCCGCCGAAAGAGCCCAGTAGGGCTCCACGACGCCCAATGAGGACGAAGGAGAGGAAAAGCGACACGAGGCAGCCGCCAAGGTATAAAGCTCCTGCCCAGCAAGATGGCGGCACAAGTCCCCCTATTAGTCCTCCAGTTGTGAAACCCAACGCAGCAACTCCTAGCAGCCAATATCCGCCTCCACGGTAAAATTGCGAGGAAAGCAGCCCCTGTTCGCGAGAGGGACAAGGAGAGGAGGAAAAGAACAGGCTGAAGAAAGTAACGGACGCAATGACGAGGACGGCGGGAAGCAGAAAAAAAAGAAAGGTGACGGCACGAGATGGGAGATGCCGGCGCCGGAGGCATATGCATAGAGAGGAAAACTTCGGAGAGAGAGACACGCAGCCACGCAGGCACACCCCTGTGGGTAGGGCGGCGCACTGGAGAAGAGAGGGATACTAGGCGCTAACATATAAAGGGGGCTATACACACCTTTGCCACTGCTATATATATATATATATATATGTATCAGTCGCAAAGGACGTAGAGACAGTAAGCCGTACATTCGCATCTCGAATGAGACACATACGTATATATATATATATATAAGAGGACCCGACAACTTGATGTCAACCTATGCAACACAAAGCCGCCTATACGTTTTGGACGTACCTCCGTGTCTGGTTGAAGGCTACAGAGGAGAAGTGGGCACGGGAAGAAACGGGCTAAGGTGTAAGGAGACGACGAAAAAGAATAATAAGAAGAAGAACATAAGACATTCTGGAAGGAAGACAGCACCAGAGGTGGAGAGAGATATAATGCTGTCAGCGGAGTTCTCCAAGGTTCCGCCAAAGCACCTTTTACAAGCAGACGTGTTTTTATACACTTACAGATCAGATGCATGAACGGATTAAAGATATGGGTTAATACATAAAATGTATACGCCTCTATGTCAACGCCTATGCACCACATCCAGCCCCGCTTTGACTACTTCTTTACTAACGTTTGTGAACATACTTGGTGGTACGCCAGAAATAATTTAACGGCGGTCCGCCTATATATATATAAGATATACATACGGTGGCATACGCAGAAACACGCACGTCGTCGCGCTTACACTAGAGAGCATGTGATAAATCCGAGAAGATACTGGCAAACGTATATATGTTAATGCATACACAGTTGTATGCCAGTTTATTTGTATCTGTGAAAAGTGTTGTCTTTTTGCGTGTGTACATACATCTATGCATGTGCACCTCAGTGTATCCAGGCAGAAAGAGAAACATGAAATTCTTCTCTTTTTTCTCACTCTTGAGAAGAGACTGGCGGTGTGGTAGAAGGCGACGAAGCTTGCGGTCAAATTCAACACAAGAAGTAAAATCCCTAGTGACCACACTGGCCAACAGGAGCATGCGTCAAAGCATGCGTCCCCGACCTGCAAACAACGCACACACGCAATGGCTGCACCCACCGTCGCTGAGACGTGTATACTGCTCTTCCTGTATGAGAGACGCAGGCAAAAATTGCGTACAAGTAATTCTGATCAAACGTAGGTGGTACACTCCGTACAAAGTTCCGTTTTCTCCTTCAGTGCATATATACAATTTCGTATGTGTTCCCATTCAAGTGTTCACACACGCAAAGAGGCAACGAAGCAAGCATCTTGACGCCACTTGCAGTTTACAAAGAAGAGTGTGTGCCTATAGGTACACATTCGCATATACGTATTAAATTATATACATATATATATATATATGTATATACAGAGAGAGAGAGAGGTAGAGCGCTTCACGCATGTAAAGATGTATCTACATCTTGTAGTAGTAGTTCTTTCCACCTGTGTGGAGGGTTCACTTACATCAGAGATAAAAGTCATTGGTCAGTTAAGCGGGGAACACCGCAGGCGCATCCACCTTCTATGTAGCAGAAGTAGGCGAAGACATGCGTGTGAATTCAGAACAACCGTATACGGACGTACGTGAGCCTCCAAACGTTTATACGCACAAATACATGCAGGCCTTGGAAAACGCATCTGCAGGCTGCTGCATCGCTACTGAAAAGGGCTCTTTCCCTGATGAAGCTTCTACCTCTTCGTATAAAGTCACCACAGTTTCCTACCGAGCTACGCTACTCAGTTCTGCACTCTTCCCATCGTAGCTACGCAATGAACATCTCGGAAATGTATCCAAAGACACGTATGCTTTCATACAGAAAAAAGTTGTCTTCACTCTCTGTGAACATGTCAGTACACACGCCCGCAAGAACACACGCGTCCGCAGACTTGCATGCGCTTACAAACTTCACGGCGTGTTCAAACACACAGACAAAGTCCACACATACACTTAGGCGAGCACAGACATGTACACACATGCCTGCGCCTCTTTGTGTACATATATATACACACAGATATACGTACGGATATGCGAAAATTTGTGTACACGTATGTATGTAGCAATACACACGCGTACATTAGCACGACGGAAAACAAATTTATATATACAGACGCACTGAACTGTACACGTGTATATATATATATGTACATGTATGTACATATACATACGAAGGCACCTACGCATCCGTGCACACTTTCGTGTTTGGGCACACAAAACTGTACAACTGAATCTGTAAGGTTGCACACACACACACACACATATGCGTGTGACGTTTGTAAGCATATATATATACACATACATATATATACACATATATATATATATGTTCCTAAAATACTTACGCACAGAGAGAGAAGATACATGGAGGCTCTTGTATATGCATCGACATACAATTGCTTGAATGGTAGGTGTCCACTGGATGCATTTTTGTACACAGAGATTTACACTAACTTACGAACTACGTGTGAACGCCTGTATACACATAGTTGTGGAGGTATACGTATACCTACAGCTTAGCATATTTTATGAGAGGACACCTGGACAGAGGTGCCCTGCATGCATGTACGCAGACATTCTTCGTGCTACTTACCTTGTGTTTTTTTGCTGCTCCGTCCTCCGACGAGACGCTTTCGTTCGTGTTTTCCGTTTCAGCAGCAGCATGAGCAGGAGCAGAAGGAGGAGGAGCAGCAGTTGCCGGGTCCGCAGCATGAGCAGCAGCATGAGTAACAGCACGCGCAGCAGCATCAACAGCACCTTCGGCCGCAGACTCTAAAATACCAGCATCAGAGCCGACGGCAGCAGGAGCAGGAGCGGCCTCAGAAACAGGAGCGACACCAGAATGAAGAGCAGCATCGTAAGGAGCAGCGGGAGCAGCAGGAACAGCAGCAGGGGCAGCAGAAGCAGGAGCAGGGGCAACAGCAGCACCGGAAGCGACAGCAGGCGGAGCGGCAGGGGCTGCAGGAGCTGCAGAAGCGGGGGCAGCGGTAAGACTAGTCGCGGAAGCAGTGAGGACAGCAGTTGAAGGAAGAGGGACTGACGGGGCAGGTGGAGCAAGAGCAACATATTCGGAAGGGCTGGTGTTCCCAGTAACGGGATCAAGAGCGAAGGGAGGCGCTCCAGCAGGCGATGTCGCAGCAGCGGGAGGAGTGAGAGCCCTGGCTTGAGCAGCAGCAGCTGGCTCAGCAGGAAATGGAGCAGAAGGCGTGGCGGCAGCAGGAGGAAGAGCGAGAGCAGGAGGGGCGGCGCCAGAGAGCGGGTCGCTGGGGACGGAGGGCGTGGCAGCAACAGGATAAGACGGCAGGGCTGTTACAACTGATGCTGCCTCAGGAGTGGAGAGGCTAGCTGATGCTTGTTCTGCTGTCCCTGCCGGTGCTGACAAAGGTGGGACTTCTGCTGCTACTGCTGACGGGGTCGCTGCGTCGACCAGATTCAACCCGGCTGCAGGTGCTGTACCCACAGCAGTGCGTTGCGCGGCCCCGGACAGCAACAGAGGGGGTCCAGCTGGCAGCAGGGGTGCAGCAGTGGCTTCTTCTGCGACTGGAACAGATGAAGCAGCAGCAGATAAAGGAAGGACAACGGGACCTAGCCGTATATCTCTGAAATCTGCCGCTGTCGATGGCAAGGAATAAAGGGTGGCTGCCGGGCTGCGTGCAGTTGAGGGCGCGCTTGTTGGGAATGCGCTTTTTGCAACAGTGGAAAGGGAAGCTGCTACAGGATCCGTTGCCGTTACTTTGCCCTTAGCGTCTAAAGACGCAAAGGCAGCTGCTGCTGAATGCTTGACTGCTGCCAGCTTGGATGCCGCGGTGTCGACTGATCTTGCACGTGCTGCATGCTGCTGCTCCAGTGATACTGCTGCTCTTCTGCTGCTCTGTTGTCGGGACAGGGACACGTGTTTCCTCTCTAAGCCAGCATTAGACGGAGCAGCAGGAACCGAAGCATTTTCAGGTAACTTTACACCTGCTGCATCCCCTGCTGACAGTCCTGTAGGTGCTCCTGCGGCATGTACACCTGCCAGTGCGCCTGCAGATGCAGCCTTTCCATGAGGATCATCGTCGTCAATTGCCCCTGCCGTGGGTGTATGTATGGCACGCGCAGCATTTCCCGCTGATGCTGCATGTGCGTGGATTGTTAACCCTGCTGCTCCTTCGCCTACCGCAATCCCTCCTGCCGCTACTTCGGAGGATGTCTCGACTCGTGTTGGGGCAGCATGCGCGGCTTGTGCGTGATGAGAAGTGGGCCCGTGCGTAACCGCAGCACTCTGAAGGCCTGAAGAGGAGAACCTGTTGTTGGCGGACAGCGCATGGTCTATTCCTCCGTCAACGAAGAAGGACTTTCCTCCGAAGGAGCCACTGCCACCTACGTCCTGAAGGTGCGGCCCTGCAGAACGGAAGTCGTGCGAGTGCCTCAGAGCTGCAGACGACACAGAAGCTTCTGTATCTTCTTCGTTCTGGAAATGACGCTGAAGATACGATGTTTCTGTTTCTTCGAGGTGGGCTCTCCTTCCTTCGTGGAATGATGCAACCGACGAAGGGGGGGACCTTCCGCTCGATAAACGTCCGCTACCGCGGAGAGAGTCTTCTTTTTCATAAGCCGCACCTCCACCATTGTTAATCGGCGGCTTGTTGCGGATCTGTGCCTGCAGCTGGTGGTGCCCCTGAAGCTCAAGCTGCTCCGCGCTTAGGCTGTGGAGGAAGGAAAGATCTCCTTTCTTGTCAGTCGGTAGACTTCTCTTTTGATACTGCTGTTGTCGGGGCCTGTGCGGCTCTTGCTGATGCTGCTGCCTGTGCCGCTCGTAGCGTTGTACACTGACACTGGTTACTGGACCGGCCGCAAAGATAGCACTCACGAGCAAGACGATCTCGACGATAAGCAGACCACACAGGCAGCAGCGTTTTCTCCTCTCTGCAGGCAGGGAAGCCATTGTCATTACCAGAGAGGAGAAATATGATGGTCTATGGAAGGACAACTTACACGAAGCAGGCAGCTGTGTGTGAAGTTTTGAGGGCGCAGCGCTGTAATTATGCAAGAAGGCTCACGAATCTTGTATTCGCCACACACTTTCCGAACGCTTAGAATGGTTCCCTGTTGCAGCTTGGGGAGGAGAAGGAACTCTACCTGGCGACTTCCTCCGCAGAAGGGACCAGCACACGTTTTGCAGGGATATGAGCAAGAACAACGCACAGGATTTAGCCAACGTATGCGGGGTTCTGCACACGTAAATATGAAGTTATACGTCTACACCTAAGTGCGTCTCTCCGTAAGATACTTGTTGCCTAGCGACACAAAATCTCTACAGTGCTCTGTAATGCGGAAGTAAGCGAGGCACTCATCTACGCCGGTACACATTCAAGCATACGTGCTTACGTTTCAACAGACACATACATCTGCAGCACACGATCGCTGAGTCCTAATTACATATCCTGCTACATGTGTGAGTTCCTTTGTCGACTGTGGATGAGTTAGACTGGCTGAAAGTGGTGTGGCTTCATTTTTTTCGGAACTAGAAATACACCCGCTACTTAGTGTTCTGCTCTTTTTCGACAGAGTCTGCTTCCTCCCCTAGTACATGCAATCTTGTTTTCCGTGGAGAAACCCTGAACACATCTGGTAACACATCCTTCGTGTACCTGTTGATACAACACGCGCGAGTCAAAAATCACTAACACTTGCAGAAAGACGCAAGGTCGCTTTCGCCGATGGAGGTCAACACACCTCCCTGGGGACACAAGTGTGGTGCGTAGGATGGCAGAGGGTGACTACCTGTTAAAAATGGCTACCTGTCTAGAAACTTTCGAAAGACAGTAGAAAACGGTACGGAAGAGAGGTTTCTCCTACAAACGTCGTGCATATCCACGACTGTGAAAAGGACGACTATGCTAGCGGAAAGCGTAGAGTGGGTTCGAACGAACATGCATACGTAATAAAATAGAAGTATCCTGACATAGGAGCGGGTTCTGTAAGTATGTCTGCAGACTATACACAGATGCGCCTGGCGAGGAAAGTTGAAGTCAAGAGGGCAAGCTACAGACAAATTTAATATCTGTTGGTGTGTGAACAGGTAGTTGTTCACTGTACGCATGAATAGGTTCCGACAACACGGCTGTTTCACGTCTCACTCATCTGAAGATGGGGGAAGCTGTCCGTGTGCGAAATTGACACCAAACATTCTGCACAGATATGGATACGTGCTGAACCATTACATGGTTTGAATAGACACGCACAAGCGTATCCGTGTACTCAGGAAGCGACTGGCACATACTCAAGCATCCACGCGGACTGGCTAAGTGAAATAGCTGCTACGCTATGTTTTGAGTAGGTCTCTTCACGCTGAACGGGTGCAGAAAGTTGGTACACACCAAGAACGGCGTCTTGCACTTCGTCGCTTCATGAAAAAGTTGAATGAAATCCTCAGCAGAAATGTACCGTGTGTGAACGTACGTGCGCCGTAAGCGGCTCGGGAGACTATCGTAGTGCGTTCTCTCAGTTGGTGGGAAAGCAATGCTGGACTATAGGAGAGAGAGACGGTAACTTATAATATGCTGGAAGCATTTTAGAAGTGTTATATCGTATGCATAAATATACATATATATATTTATAGAGATAGACAGAGAGATGGAAGTACGTGTCTCAGCGCATTTGTATACATGAGGAAGTGATGCATGTATACCTAAGACGCGGAAAAGAGCAATATATGGAGATACGGTTAGATGCACGTTTGGTCGCACCGTTATCAGCTACTGGAGAACAGTAAGAGATGTTTTACATACGAGTTCTGCATTGGCTCTGTAAAACCGTGGCCACCTGTATGGTATTGCTTCAACGACCGGAACTCTCCTACTGACAAAATCTAGCGGATGCGGTATCTCCCGCCAGCAAACACACTATTCAACACGGCACGTTACGGTACAGAACACGGCACTTGAAACAGGCGTGCAGTCGTCCCTCTAGTGTAGCTTCGCATACAGGTATGCGTGAACCCACACTATTGCGTGTGTACAAGAACAGCTGCTCCACACTCGTGAAGTCGAAACTTCAGTTGTACGTGGACAGCTGATCTAGTCTGAGAAGACTACATATATCTGGCCCTCCGCCTGCTTCATGTCCTCAGCATCTGGTGTGCAGGTGTGTACGCAGTAAATGTCTAGATACCTGTATACGCGTAAGGTGTTCACGTATGTCTGGAGGTGTACGGGAACAGTACATCGCGAACGATCTTTCGACACAGTCTACACCCAACGGAGACGCGAAGTCGGAAACATTGTTCCACCACGCACGAAGTGTGTGCATGATGATCGACCGCTCGTCATCCATCGATACGTATGCAGCACCCCGTATACGTCAATTTTGGTAAGTATGAGGTGCATTAGTCCGTATTGTAAGCCTTGCTCTGATAGAACGGTAAATGGAGGAGTTATCACCTCTGCCAGTTGCCCGTCTTCATCAGTTACGGACGAGGATATCCGCTACTCTCCTGTGAGCAGTGGTGCAAGAAGGAGTGTGGCTCAAGTGAGTCCAATTGGTGTCATTCAGCAGTCTTCACTGTGGAACGCGTTTATGTCATGGAGTCTGAGGCTGGCATCACAAAGAAAGCTTGACAAGGCGATTCGTTCACCTAGGCACATGGCGAAACACGTTTGAGCTCCTGGAGAGCAACCTGTGGGGCTCTTCTGCAAGAAGATTTCCAAAAAACCGGCTCAAAGCTCTCGCAAACGATACACGTACACACGGCTGCGGGCCGCCGCTAGCAGGTACGGCCGTCGAATAATAACAAGCACCCACGAAAGTCATACAGCTACCGGCATACGCAAGGGAGGCCTCAATGTATGGTAGTACTATACAACAGTTACGCAGGCCCGAATATACGAGGCATTGAAGAGCAGCAACACAAATCGCCCTTGCGAATCGACACGGCTGAATTAGCGGGCACGAAGTGCGTCACCGACTCACCAAAGCAGGGGTCGGAGCTACCACCAGCCGTGGGCCCTGCCGACCCGTATAGTGGGGTGGGGGTTGCTCACGCACTGTTCGGGCGGTGTCATGGGTCGTTACGACTACACAACTGAATTAGCAGACTTCGTACGAAAAGGGGTTTTACGAATATGATCTGCACCTTCCGCTCCATGAAGGAGGTCGCACTTAGGTATATACACGCAGTTGATACATCGTTGACTTGGCGCGGTTTCTCGTGTGCACATCGAGGTGGGTACACCTCATCACGTGTGTGTAGAGTGGACAAAGAACACCATTTTAGCAAAAAGGGGCCGGAGAGGCTGAGAAAGCTTTCACGTCAGAGGTTTATAGTTTTCTCGTTCTTCGTCAGGAGTCTCCTGTGTGTGTAGGTTCTTGCATATGGGAAGTAGAGGCCCTGTAGGGACGTGTCGTTCCTGGGTGGTCGGTGGCGGCTAGCGAGCCAGGCGGCTGGGCGGCTGTGGGAACCACGAAATGGGAAAGCACGGCTCCTATTCTGTATTCTGACAGAAAATGGACGTAGCTATGTACCGAGGAATCCACAATATGACGGCCTGCGTTGAGGCGAGAGAAACGACTTTTTGACAGAGCGAGTGACGACGACAGAGCATGAGGAGCAGGTGGTTTGCGGCAGCTCAACACCGTGGGGCACGCGTTTTGTAGTTGAAGATACTACCGCGGAGCCTGCGTCTCCTGGCAGCAGGTGAAGGCCACACATAACCAGTCTACACCGCACTCCGTGTCCTACAAGTAATAGCAGCATAGTGGTGACAATGTCAGTTTAGGGGGGTGTTTCAACAGGGGGAGCATCATCTTTGAAAAATCCTGGGGTTGATCCTTGTTACTCGTTTGATATTAATAGATCAGAAGTATCACCACACGGTACCCCCCCTTGACACTGAGTTCGTAAACAATCCAACTGCGTGGAGGGCCGAGGACGACGCATACGTGATATTATTGGGTGCCAAACAGTATCTGTACGCACAGAGTACTGTGCAAGGTGCAGCAGTGGTGACGCTTCAGACAGCGCTCGTACATAATGCAACGCGGAAGCGTCAACTGCAAATTTGGGTCTACCGAGTGGGGACGTAATCTGTAGCGTGTCCATTGTTAAGTGTTCGGGGTAGGAGAACACGCTGCTTTTACCCTACTAGGTGAACGAGAATATCCGTCTGTTGTGGACCGCTGTACGAAAGTCCGAGTGACACCTATCTTGCTGTGGTCGCCGATGGGACGCAGTTGTCGCTCGCGCTACTTTTCAGCAGAGCACCGAGAGCTTGTATATTCACATTCTACACGTTCAACGACTCTGCTGGCTGGCTCAGTGTGTCAGACGATCGTGGCATCCCAAATATGTTTGGAGGTAAGCAGCCGTCTTCTCACAAACAAACAGCACCATCTCCTCGACGAATAGAACTGCATTTGCCGAGTTGGGGTGGCTTGCTCGTTTCAGTGCTCTCCCGAGTGCACACATGAGAATCTCAAGTACGTCTGCAATAGTGTGTGATGCATGGACCCATGTGCGTCCAGTGCAAATGTTGGCGGGGTTCAATGTCCTCGCTCGCGCTTCTTGAACGAACTGTGTACTGAGCCTGCTTTTTGAACGCTGGCTTACGCATGTACGGGTTAGAGCACGTCTTACCAAGTGTATCTGGGCTACTGTTTGCGTATTCTCAGAAGTGGACACCCGGGGCATGTGTCCAGTTAGCTTTCACATGCGATATAAGTTCGTAAACAAGCTTCAGTATTGGGTATTTGTGTATGCAGCGACCGTTGGTCCCTTGAGATGACCTGTTACTCCCATTCCCTACATGGAGCAGTTGCGTATACTGGCCGCATAGCAACTTCTGTGTACCGACCCGAATTAACGCACACAGTTTGTGATCTCCCTTAAACTTCTAGTCAGAGGTCAGTTTTCCGCTAGGATGCGTCAGTGTGGCTGAACACAGATTTGTGTGTCCATCCATTGAACGTTACCGGTGGAAAGTATACGCACGCAGAGAAGTGGTACAGACTGTCCTCAGTTGCGCTCGCTTCACCATGTCACGAAATACAGCTGGCCTGAGCTAATAGCATCTACGAGGAGACCTGTATGTGTGCATCTCTATTTACACGTGTGCATCACCACGTCTGGTCAGATACACAAGTCAATACGTTCCTGAAGGTACACTTCTGTGGTACGTTACTTGGCTTCGAGCAACAGCGAAGACATTTGGAGAACAAGGGCCCTCTACCTGGTGCCACGCAGTTCTACTCACTGGTACACGGGCCGGCTGTCACTGTAGCACAGATTCCCGCGTTTGGTGGCAAAATCGTTTCTGTTACCAACTCCTACACAACAGATTCATTACGATCATCCGCAATCGTATACTATGAGGACGCGCATGTACACGCATCTCTATCTGCAATGACTTCACCGGAACAACGGTATACAGAGTCCGGTAGTTTATTAACAGAGTATTTCCATTGACCTTGTGCCTGTGAATCCTGTGTTGTGTGCGCTGTCAGTGAATGTCTCATCTGGGACAGTACAGGTTCATATATCCAAGTCATCAGTGTGTGCGTAAGGTTTGCTAGTCGGGCAACGTGTCAACATGAGGGACAGCGGGTTGTGGGGCGCGAGAATTTGGAGCCCACTCTTTCGTTGACGTGTTTTCTAAGACCTGCAAGCTGTGCACTGCTTCGACTACATGAGCGTGAGACATGGACAGTACGATGATAGTCGTGCGGAAGAGCACGAGATCTCATTCTACACGTTCAGAAACCGGTTCGAACGCGTATATGTGGCTTACGCTAGCGTTGCTAGGGTACCGCATCTGCAAATTTTGCGAGTAGCTCTGCACAGCCCCGTATGTCTGCGGCCTTTACAAATCTCACGCTGCGACAATTCTGCACGAAGAAACGGTTCGACATGCGAGATTTTGCAATTCCAACATGAATGCTGTTGCCAACCCGGCAACACTCCGTCCCATCTGATAGATTTTTTTCTTTTGTTGAACACGACATCTCCGTGCGTCGCGACACTTTTCGCAAGGAGGTGACCCCTCCTGTAGGCAAAGGAGTGTCTACACACTTGGCGGCGTAGTGCCGCTCTCGCTGCACACCCCTTTATCAAAGTGGGTAGTGCGCGAAATTATGGCTTTTCGGAGTCCAAAGGTCAAAAAACATGATCATCGGTGCTAAAAGCAACGTTAGGAGACTTCAGCTCCATGTGGCACACACGCTGCCATTCACTGGAGCCCACGTGTGCGCATCTTGGATACGTGTTTCCATTTTTTAGGGTTCTAGTGCATACGCTACAAGGCGCAGGATGCAGAGGTGGCCATGAAACTGCGATCTTTTTGACACGTGACCGCCTGTGGATGGTGTACCGTTAACTGCTTTGAATACTGTGTGGGTTCCCTTTGTGATCACACAACTGCCCAAACTATGTCTGCGAACGGCTTTTTTCAAGGTTGGTTTCGTCGCACGCAGACGTCTGCACTCACCGCACGCGGGAGTTTTGTAATACAGTTCTGCATTTTTTAATCCCCGCCAAACGCCCTACTGGTACCCCAGATCAGTTTGTGCCTTCCAGAGTACCTGTATTTTCAGAATTTATCTGGTGATGCTAGTGCACCCTCACCTACACTGATACTGAGCATGTATGTTGTGGGTGCGTAAACTATGTCCTTTTCACTACGTTGCAGGGCGTCTGGTAGCCTTCTCGCACACCCGCTACAATCCACTGATGTACGTGACACGGGTTTCGTCAGGCTTCGTCAGTGATCTATTTTCTTTACTGTGTACGTGCACGCACTTTTTCATTCACATTTCGCTGTACGCGTGTCGATGAGCGCATAAGTTTATTTGTTGCTTTTCTTCTCACCTTCAATCGATTCGACGTTCAAGACCAGAGTACCGCGGAAACAGGAAAAGCGTATGTCGCTTGCCCATTTGTGTAAGGCACGCTGTGTTTGCGAAGTCCTTCCAGGTAACTCTATGTAAGGCAAGTCACCTTTAGGGCCCTACTGGTGACTTCCCTCTGTGTGCCGTTCCTATTTTTTTCTCTCCTTTTTTCACCTTCTGAAGCCCATCATGTTTTCTTCAGCACGTGCTAAACTCCACGGTATGCAGAAGTAAAAGTGTCTTCAACAATCAGTGGTCGATCCTAAACTTGGCGGAACTTTTACTATAAAAGTGTACGGATATTTTGGAAGTCGTGAAGTGTGAGCTCAGTCAGAGATGCCTTCCCGCAACATCTGACTCCCAAGGCAGATCCATGTCCAGCTGGCCATTTTTGGTGGATGCCACCTGCTGCAGCTGTACAACACAGGGGTGAAATTGTAACGTCATCTTCGATCCATCATCCGTTTTCAACAGAGGACACAAGATTTCATCTCCGGCTGAAAGTGTCCGAAATGCTCTCAGCTGGGGATGTCCTTTCTGTTCCCGAAACGCAACAGAACCGAAGACTTCCTCGATGCGATTGGCGTTCTACAGCGGTCACTTATTGATTATTATAATCTGCATTTATATGCATAAGCTATACTGTAGGTCACGTCTCTACGCTAACCGCTATCCAAGCTCGAAAGTCCTGAATGTGCCCCGTCAACGCAGAACTACGCGTCAACGTCAGCCACTGCCTTCTTCCTCTTCACTGTCCGCGACTTTCCCCTGTCGGCGTCACAGACGGCCAACAATGTGTGTATATGGGGAATACACGTGCATGTACTGGCAGTTGTCAAGATGTAATGTTTCCCTTTTTTCTACATTTGAGGGGGACTTTAGCCCGATCCGTACCGTCTGAGGGGACAGCTCGCCTGCACTGAGCATTTGTGTGCGCGAGTAGTATGTGGCTAACTTAGTCAACACGCACCTTTCTTTCGAACTGTATGTGAGCAGCGTTAACGTGAAAGACAGGCACCGGCCCCTTACTGCATACTACTTGTCATCTGTTCTTGCCGTGCAGATGCGTTTCACTTTCGAACTGAACTGGTGAAACCACTTCACAGCCTATTTGCGCGAATGCAAGGCGAGTTACAGCTCTTTCTTCGTACACGTATTGCAACATAAACGTAGACGTCTAACCTGGTATAAATTTCTTTCCCTAACGTGCGTGACCAATCTTTATCTCAGCGGTGCGTCTGCAACAGTGCATTCCTGGCACAGTGCGGATCATAACAAATAGGCGAAATACACTTTTTCATTCACATCACGTAGTTTGTGGCTTCTCTGGCGGAAGGCGTCATAAGTGTAGCATGTAGTGTTAACCGCTTTTTCCTTCTTGCGCGTAGGTTCCTCGCAGTGTTCACTCCTTGTCGCAAGATGACTACACTACATTTCACCGTAATAACTGCTAGAACATCACCTTCGGGGCTTGACAGGAGGCAGTGCAGCGAATGTTTTTTGCATACTCCTACCCTGTATGGTAAACGCTGTTAGAAAGGACTACCAGTGCCGCTGTCAGGGCTTGAAAAGGGAAGAAGAAAGCCAGCCGGGTTCGTAAGAACAAAGAGAGATTTTCCGCGTACACAGCTGAAGGGAAAACCAGTATGCCATTTTGTTGTTGAGGGGAATGACAAGGACACTACAATCTTGGCGAGAGGACAAATACAGGGAGATTAAGATTGTCGGTGCGACAGGGAAAAACGTTAGGGACTGTGCCCCGCCAGTCTTCTCCAACTATGTTACTACAAGAAGACAGAAGACAACAATGCCTATCACTCCGTCGCGAACACGAGTAAATGTCGTGTTTTAATCCTTGCCGAGAACGGGAGGGCCTCGGCCCTCCGTCTTCTCACACAGGCGCCCGTGGCCAACAACCACAAGCAGGTGCGTATAAACCACACGCCGCGTATGTGTCCACACACTTCTGTGTTTGTATTTGAGCATACCTGTGTAACCGTGCATGTTCATGTGCACGATCTACGTCGTACGCGTAGGTACGTGCCGTGTGCATTCGTTTCTCTGTGTATTTCCAGGCGATTGGTTAATAACGATTCTCACAGTCCCGTCTGTTTCTATCTCTCTATATATACATAGATGTCTCCATACACCAGTCGTCTATTCAAGAGAAGCTATCGCCTGCCTATTCGTGTGCCTAAATACGATAGGTGAACCTGTAACTCCAGGCTATCTAGGCAGTTTAATTTTCGGTGGTGCTGCCCAGAGTGTGAGAAAGATACAACAAACATCCTCTTATCAGTGCAAGACTTTCTGCGAGAATATCTCTGTCATATATTCTTGTATTCAGCACGTGTTATGCATCCCGGTGCTGGACTTGGGAGCACAGTCGATCACAGGCACGTCAATCTTTCATTCTGTGAACAAGGTTCAAATACCGTCGCTCTCTCGGTCCATGGGTTACACAGTGCACCCCTGTTGGGAACCCTCATCCTCAGTAGGTTGGCGAAGGCTTGATGGCGCATACGGTCTGAACTGAAACAACGAGAAGGTGAACCGTATGCCCATCGTTAAGAGTATACGTGCTCTTCCTGCTGACGAAAACGGTCTGCCTTTTTAAGTGGAAGATTTGTGTAGTAAATTGATCGTCCGGCTCTTCGCTGCTGGATGCGCTACACTTTGTCTTCACGTAGCGAGGGCCTCGTCTTGTGTGAGCATGTTGACGCAGGTGCTACATATTTTAATTGCTCGTGCATATGTCTGCGGTCGGTAGAAGTCTTGTTGGCCTCCTTGGGAACCCTTCTGGTGCGACTACTGAAGACAAAACTCAGAAAAGGCGGTCTCCTTTTAGAAAAAGTGTTATTTTGTGGGTTTCTTCTCTGGATGTCCTGCTACTTTAGGGCAGCGCATCCTGCTTCGTGTCTTGTGGCTGGTACCTGCGGCGCATGCCTGTGTGTGTAAACATATCTTCGATGGTCTCCGACAAGCTTAGCAGGCCGCGACTGAAAAACGGCTTTAATATAAGAGTTTGCTGGCGTTTCTTGAGTGTTGCTTCCCTGGTGTGCTAGTTCATGTGGATGCGTCGATTTGGGATGCTCGTCGTTGCTAGCGGCTCTCACTGCGAGATCGCCCAGTATTATATGGCTGCTGGACTCCGGAGCTCGCATCAACCGCTACCTGTTCCCTCCACACTAATCGCCACTCGTGCTATTTCCAGATCTTCCTTTGTTTGTTTGCTCTCTTCACGTTCTTCCTCGTCTCCACTTCCTCCGTATACATCCTAGCTCCTTTCCCGCTGCGTGTCCAAATGCAAATGTCTCAAGCTCGTCCGTCCCGGTGGATTACCCTCTCTCACAGTGCAGCACCATCTGTAGCTTTCACATCCCTAGACTCTGCATGATAACCAGCAACAGCACCATTAGTTTGGAATTTAGCTCTTACAAGGGCAGCAGCATACAGCGAACCACCAGGAGTCGCGGCCAACATTAACTTCAGCAACAGATTACAGGCACCCAGCTGCTGCTCCTTACGATGTGGCTCATATGACGCCATCAAAACAACATTTGTCGCAGCGAGGTGCTTAGCAGGGCAGCATCAGGAGTAGAAAGAGCATGGACGGTCAAGGAAGTCGCATAGTGTGTGGATCTTTATCCACCTTCAAGCTCTCCAATCCCGCGCGGACTTTATTGAGTAGCTGTTAGCCGGAAATGATGCAGGACCTTGCACAATACACACGTGTATACATGTACATTCATGTGTTTATCTTTATCTCCTTCTTTTGAAATTTTGCTGTTTGTCAGTTGTAGTAGAGTTTCGCAAGTGATATTGAGACAGTCTAACTTTGAGATTTCCCTAGGTGGCTTTCTCGGTACATCCCTATAACCGTCACCATCACCACCGTCATCGTCGTCATCTTTCTCGCCCATATTTTACGCTACACTGTAGGGGACTTCGACTTTCCTGTGATAACTTTTAAGAGGTGGTGAAAAAGTGTAACTTTGGGCAGGTACACCCGTTATCCCTCCACGGCGTCACTCAAAGATGACTCTTCCATAAGCATCCGTATATATATATATATATATGTATCCAGGGGCAAAAAGTGATGTACCTGCATCGCCGAGTAACCACACGTAAACATTTTCCCATAAACACGCACAAATGAGTAAACGTGTATATACTTAGACAGACGCACAATCTACGTATATCCATATATCATAAAATATACATACCAGTCCTGCAGCGGTAAGTCTCAGTATTACCGTTACAGCTCTCCAATCGTAAAAACTTAAATTCTGCTCTTACCTTCTTCGTTTGTCTCATCAAGGGCCTTTTTTCTATTGCTGAGGGCCGTTTGTCAATATTCTTATTGTTGTCCGCCTTCCGCACTCCGTCGGCACGCGTGGTAAGACGAGTGACTGACCGTTTCTTCTTCCGCATCTCTTTCCATTTCCCTTCTTCGAACCTTCAATTCATATAGTTGTTCGATCACCGCTTCTTCTATTCCCTTTCATTGTTCCTTCTTCAACTTTCTCTTCTTTTGTGGGTCAACTTCAGTTTCACAATTCTTCGTCACCCACTCCCTTTTTCTTTCTCGTCTTCTACTTTCTTTAGGTCTTCTTCATTTCGTAACCCCGTCTGCACTTGTTCCTCTTCTTGAATTCTCCGTCTGGGCTTTTTTGCCTTCGGCTTTCCTTCGTTTCCGTGTTTGTTTGCTTCCTCTTCTTCAGTTCCAACGTCATCTTCTTGCACCTTTGTTGTTATTTTCTCCTCATTTCTCCTTCTCCTTCTGGGGCTCCTGCAGAGGGACGTCGGCGCTCTCCGTCCGCGCCATCGCGATTGTCCTTTCCTCCCCCTCCTCATCCTTGCAAGTTCGTTGATCCCTGCTGCCACCACGCGTGCGGTTCGACTGCTGCTGCTGCAGCAACAGCAGCACCTGCTGCTGCGCCTCCTGCATGGTCTGCAGCAGCGGCAGCATCAACCGGAGCACGTGATGTCTCCTGCTCTAACTTCAATTCTCTTTCGTCTTCCTACCCATACTCCTCTGCTACTACTGCGTCGGATCCGGCAGCTGCGTCTGCAGCAGGGCTGCTTCTCTCCTGCCATCCTTGCGCCCGCGACTGTCCACGAGGTACGAGCGATGTGGCAAAGCGTACACGCCTATGCACATATCCAGATCTGTGTTTAGCTTGTGTATCTGTGTCGTGTGTGGTCTTCTGCCTATCACTACGTTAAGTTGCAAACGTGTGTGTGTGTGTGTGTGTGTGCATGTGTGTAGATGTGCGTGTACGTGCACCTGTGTGTCCTGCAACCTGCTGTACATGATACACGTGTGCGTATACCCTGTGAACATGTGACACCCCTACAAGTGGATGTACGTATGTTGCTACAGAGGTACATGTGGAATGAAACGCATAAGTTACTTAAATATACACGCATATAAGTACATTTATATGTTTGTGTGTAAATGGGTGCGTAACGCGAACACGTTGTACTTGCTTAGTTTCTTTGCAGGTTGCACCTAAGGAACAAAAGAAGTGTACAGAGGGTTTATTCACAGGACTTTGTCCTGTGTAGGCTGAGACACCTATGTACAGCTGCACTACGTGACAAACAGGGGCATGTCAGTATCCGCGCGCACACTCGGCTAATGTCTACGGCATGCCGTTATTCGGAAGCAATATTATATATAAAGATAAATACGTACATGTAAGCGTACATTCGTGCACTTGTTCTTCTGGCAGCATCCTGCAAGGATGCGCCCATATATATATATATACATATATATAGAGAGAGACAGAGAGAGATAGAGAGAGAAATAGAGAGAAATGTGTTACTTGCGTATTTAGTGGCCCGAGGCTTTGTCATCCCTCCACGTATATACGTGTGTAGATATATATATATATATATATATATCTACCGAAACATCATAAACCATACGAGCTTTTGCGAGCACACCTTGGTGCAGTCCGGGTGCGTGCCTGAAACGAAATCGAAGAGTATTTATCCATATCTTCATATAAGTGTACTTCCATACTTACGCAGGTGTAGCTACGCCCTCACGCATATCTCCAGCATTTCGAGAATGACTACGCTCCCAGGTATAGATGAATAGATACACACACGTTACACCAGTGCGGTGTGGCCGTGCTGGTGAACACATAGGTCTTACATTATCTATTCTTTTCCGCTAGAAGACAAAATCTCTACTCGTCTCGTTGGATATACACACGTCTACATATACTGACTCCTCCATAGTGTGCACGTGTGTATAGAGAACTGTGGAGGTAGAAATATGTTTATAAACATTTGTATATTTCATGCTTGTGCAGTGGTGGCGAACATTCTCGAAAAAATGCGCAAATGCCGGTGTCTCCAGGTAGCACGAGTATGCTACTGTTCCTATGTATCCGGTGCCTTTCCCGTTCTGGTGCCGCGTGTTTATCTCACTTTCCTCCTACCTAAAGCAGACAGGTCCGCAGAACGGTACGCGTTACACGGCTCCTCTTCGTCGCTGCCTCGTGTGTCCTTGCTCATGTAGAGTGAATGTTTCTGACCAATATTTCTTCCTGTTTCTTCAGCGTTCGCTTCTGCTCCTCCTTCTGTGTCTTTCCCACTGCAATATTTTCGTTGCCCCTGGCTGCCTGTCGCTGATGAGGATGCGTTCGTGTACACCTGTACGTCCGACACAATAGAAACGTACATATATCAGACTCTATACATGTATGTGTAATCCCCGGGAAAAATAGCGATACATATATCTATACGCATTTGCCACTCGGTACTATTTTGTACACGTATGTGTGTGTGTACACACACATACACCTAGAGGTGTAATTTTCTCGCGGCAGAGTTGTATACACGTGTATTTGTGACACGTGTGTGTGCGACCCGTACGTGTGGGTAGATATTTCGAGCTATCTGATCACGCATAAAAAGAGAGACACGCGCTGGCCTGGAAACATGTGCAAGCATTTTTCAGCAGAGCGCACACACCTCTGCACAAGTATACGTATGGAGAGGACGTCTTAGCGGTGTACATGAAAAATCTCACTCGACGACAAAGTTCATCCACAGTTATGTATAGGTATGTACGCGTGCACGTGCAGTCCCGGGTGACGTTTATACATAGAGACGCGCGTGCGTATGGGGAATCCGACGTGTATATCTGCATATCTGTCTCCCTCTATGTTCTTGTACATGCCGGATCTCCAACGGCAGCAGGACGCGTGTATTTGCGTAGCATGTCCACGCGTGTGCTTGTAGGAGGTTGACATTATTTGCGGATATACTAGCGCTTCATGTCATGTAGGAGGATTTGTAGAGTAGACGGATGCGGGTGGAAGCTGCCTGAAAAACGGAATATATCTTGTCTTGATATGAGGTGAACTCCCTCTGTGCAGGAAGCCCTATTCAGCCGATGCATATGTATCCATATATATCTGCTTGCACACATATGTTACCGTAGCACCGCACAGATTCCCGTATGGGTGTATGTGTTCTTGCCCATGCTGCCGTGATCACTTTCCAGAGGACACCCAGTGTGCACTTCGAGTGCTGCGTTCGCATTGTCCGCGAGGCTTAAAGCCTTGCTTCGCTACAAGTACTCTACTTCCTCCGTTTAAAGTGTTCAAAGAAGTCTCTCCTTGAACTGTTTTCCTCTCCTTAGTCTTACAAACAGCTTATCAAAAGTCGTCGCGTGTAGCTCTACGGCCAGCTAAGTCCCGTACTATTCTCTCTTTTGTCACACGGATGAATTCCGTCTTTACTTGAGTCTGCACGTGTCCTTCTTCTTCTGCCTCTCTTTGGTGACTACCTTCATGCTAACAATGTGAAGAACCCGTTTCCGTCTTTCGTCCTCTTGCCATCAGTTTCCCTACTGATGTCATCCTTTCCACATGAAAGTACACCGACGGCCATAAACGTTCTGTTGTTCTGCGTTCTCTTCAGCGATTATGACGTGCTTACTGGCAGAGTACCTCCTGTAAAGATTTCTTTGTCCCACTGTTGTTGCCACCAGTTCTCGTATGGAGATTACCCCTTTTATCTCCACCGAAGGTTTTTTTGGTTATGGGAGCTAGACGACGTTTTTTACTGCTCGTATGTTCTCTCAGGAAGCTTCTGCACTATGGCGGGGGCGGCAGGGCCCTGCTGCTCGGCGGGCGATGCGGTCAAGTCAGAACGCCTGCGCATGCAACTCAGCAGCGTAGGAGAAAGATTTATCGGGTTTAAGACGTCCATTGCAGATGATACCAGACGACGTCGTTTAATCGAAGAGCAAAGGTTTCAGGTAAACCCACGGGCAGTCTCGGATTTCAATGTTCGTATTTACACCTCATTTGTGTGCTTCGATACGCACATATATATATATACATTTTGGTGACGCTGCACATGGCTTAGTAAACGTATATATACAGGTTTATGACCCAGAAAGACATTTCTGTTTACAACAAATGCTGCGGATTATGAGTGGGCGCGCCGTTTGACAAGTGGAGCACTGGAAGGCGAAGAACAGTTGCAGCCGTCTTTCCGGCCGTTCGTTCTCCTTTTCTCTCTACCTCCCATACTAGTGTCTACCATACATATGCATATGTACATATATTTTTCACCATGTGGGGGTGGAGAGAAGATTTCTCTGGGTATGTCGAGACACGTTGGATTTACTGTTGTGTACGTTCGCCACCGAAGTCCAGCAGACAGGACGCTCATTAGGCAGCGAGTCTGAATTTGCACGGGATGCCACTTTTATATCTGGACGGTCTGTGTTCATAGACACACACGTATACACGTATATACATAATTGCACAGCTACGCAAGGCCCACCTCACTGAACAAGTAAATATGTACCGATTTGTACTTGATATGTCGAATATGTGTATATATATATATATATATATATCCGCAGGGGTGTCGGTGTCTGTACCAAAGAGGCTCACAAGTATGTGCATGCACGAGATAGGAAACGCGGCAAACTAGCTGGCTGTCCGAACTGTACGCCCTGGTATTGCTTTTTCCCATTTTCTTCCCGGTTTTCTCTTGCTCTGCTTGCTTCACCTCTCTCTTCCTTTTTTCCTCTTTTTTGTTCATCCACTACTTCTAGACTTACTTTGGCTCCTTTTTCGTCCTTTCTGCCCCATCCTGCAGGAAGTAAAGGAAGGCATCGTGCGTCTCGAAAAAGCTTTAAACGGCGAAATCAAACGACGAGTGGAGGCAAATCGAACGCTGCAGCGCGTTGCAGAACAAATGGCAAATGAGATGTTGGAGCGTCTCCAGACTCGGATCGCGAAACAAATAGAAAAACTCACAGTCAGTCTCCCTAGGTGTCTACACATCAGCTGCAATCCCGTGGTGGAGAAACAGAGGAGCATGTAGCGGATGAACCGAATCAACGCGAACCGATTATCCCTGCTGTTCCCCTATACATACGGAGCGCTGTAAAAACTTGCAAGGAAATACACTCGGATGTGTGGTGCTCTTTTCACATATATATATATATATATATGTATATTTGTAAATATCTTCATACCCAGGAACGTACACACATGCGCACTGGGTACAGCAGTGTACTAGCCAACGACATACAAGAGCGCGAACAGGGTCGCAGTGCAACACAAACACATACACACACACACACACACACACGAACCTCGTGCACATGCTCGTAACTGTTCAATTATCTTCAGGCATTGCAACTGCGTCTAAATACCAAAGAGGTGGGTGTATGTATTCGTGTAGCTCCATGCGGCTTCGTCTTGAAACGCAGCTGGAATCTAGTGGGGGTGCCACAACGCCTACTCCAGCCTGCAAAAAAGATGAATGCTCTCCTGCTACACTTGCTCAAATCTAAGTGCGCACTTATACGTGTACACACACATGTGACTTTTGTGTTTACGCATGTGCATATATACATGTCTGCTCAGGCACACGTGTCTACACAATCACGACAACGTCTTACATATCTGTGAGTCACGTGAGGTGCTAAGAATGTATTTGGAGACCAGCTACAATGAGGCATATAGCTACACATATACCTTTGTTGTGGTGGTGCACGAACGACATACTTGTAAAATTATATATATGTGTATACTGTCACTTCAAGATGTTAAGTCAAAGCGTCTATGTCGGTTCTATGTGGTGGCGCACACGTGCACTGGCGTGTTATCAAATTACACACATAGTTCACGTAGCACGATAGAGAGGATCGTCGTGGGACTTAGCGCACCTGCAGGTATGTTGCACAGCAGTTCGAACTGCGTCTTCTTTCCTGGTCTGTATGCCCTCTGCTGATCTTGATAGTCTATTGGAGTCGCTGCTACACCCGCTTCCGTGTCTCTCTCCCTTCGTTGGGGGACACAAATTTTCTGTGCATGTTTATATCTCTTCTAATTCGAAACACACGAAACAACCGCTTTTCTTGCGCTCTTCACACTTTGTAGATGCTTTGCTGGTGTTGCCGCTGCAGGTGTCGCTGGATCTTCTCATCACACGGTGCGAAGGCCTCGAGAAAAATCTTGCGCAAATGAAGGGCGAAGTGCCCGACAAGTTAGCTGTAGGTTCTGCATCTCAACGCTTGTATATGCATGCCAATATCCGTCGTGCACTCTCTCTGTGTACAAAGGAATACAAGTGCAAACTGTGGTACACGCACATGTACACGTTACGGTACTTTTGTGGAGAAATGGCGATCCGTACATGCACACGTATGCATATTTATATTTGTGTTTAACATGTAAGCACATGTATGCGCTGTGTTCCTCTGTGTAAGTATGAAGGGGCACCCCTACACGTATACCCACACCTGCTGCATACATGTGGGAACCTGTGTGCAACTGTACTTGAACATATCAACGTTTTACGCCTCTACACCACCAAATCACAAAATAGTCGTTTTCGTGTCTCTGTTTCCCTTTGCGTCCACACGTCAAGCGCTGTAGATATCTATGCACACACACACACGTCTGTACATGTGCGCCTGATAATGTGTTGTGCTCTTCAGCAAGAGACTGCATCTCTAACGACGGAACTCATGGCACTGAAGGAACAGTTCGAGCTCGAAAGAAAAGGACGAGCAGATCGCGAACAGACGCTTGTGAAGCGGCTAAACGAGTTACATTATGGATTAGACGCAAAGTTAGAGGCGGAAATAGCGCTGCGGCAAGAGCAGCTCAACCACCTCAAACGGGAGGCTGACAGGCTAACTAGGTAGGGAAGCATGTGCGCGTGTCTGTATACATTTATTGGACTGTTTACCCACGTATTTACGTGCTTCTGCGTAGAAAATCTTCCGTTTGGACTTCCTTACTATATACAACGCCGCACACCTAATATTTGCACGCATGCAGACCTCTGGGTGCGTACGTGTATCCATATCCATACACAAACACGTGTTTGTGCTAACCTCCCTTGATCCCTTGGGTGTGAGCATATATATAGAGAGAGATAGAGAGAGATATGTGTAAGTGTCTGAGTGTAGCTCGTGCGTGATGTTGAAACGCATGTTAAGTTCGGTGCAAACGAGAGGTGGTTCTGCGACGCGAGGAGCAGCAGTATGTGGTGAAAGGCTGAGGACGTCAGGGGTGGTAATAACAGAAATACTTTTCTGTGTATTCGTTTGCACACGAGTACGCCTACACGCGTATACCCAGATTGTCTGCGAACACGTATATATGGATATACGAATATGTCTGCGTACGTTCTTACCAAGTAACTGCAATTTCATTGCCACTGCTGTGAATATTCATCTTGCAGAGGGGACGATAGCCACGAGCAGTTTCGCGCGTTTATTATTGAGGAACTCCAGTCTTTAAAGAGCGGCCTCGCGCTCGCTACGCAGGCGAGGGAGCAGTCTGACGATGAGATTATTCACGTAAGCCAAAAGGACTTACCGTGCTACAAAGCCTAAAGGCGGTGTACGCGGTATGACTAGCTGACATATCGTACGTCGTGTACGTGTGGCACATAGTATTTTCTTGCCTCGGGAGGCCGAAAGTGATGAGCCCGGTGAGTGCAGGAAATCCTGAGGACGAACTTACTCATACAACTGTGGTACGGATTACAATAGAGATTTTTCTGCAGACGGTACTAACAATGACGTGTCGTTAGTTATGCACGCTGCTGCGACACTTTAAAACACCACGGTGAGCTTGTAGTAGAAATTGCGCGTGCGAGTAGACAGATTTTCATCGAGCGAATTATCTATTTGGTAATTGGTAACTGGGCAGTGAAACTCAGTCTCCCAGACGCAAATCCAACCAGTGAAGCATAGTGGTAAACAGACTGTATATCACTAGGTACTGCAACGCTGCAGCGTAGAATGCGTACGACTTAAAAAGAAGAGAGGTGTTGGTTTACAGCGGTGCAATCTTTCACGCTTCTGCGGCACAACTTTAAAGTCGCGACTGCATTCGTGCGTCACCGCACAGCTACACTGGATAATCCAGTACCTGCCTTTTCGTGAAAGCGGATAAAGAGGATTATGCCGTTTTGACCATTAAAGCCTAACGTGAATTGCATTTTTCGCTTCTCTTCAAACTCGTTGGGTGTATCACACAGAGGTGTGGTTGAGCAACGAACTGCGTATTTGTACGCGCGTGGGACCCAGTGAACGCCGCTCTACCATATTGCTGTGACATGTCCTTTTCCTTCAGGCAATTAATCAGTATACGACGGCCCTGCAAAAGGGCCTGAGGAATATTAATAGTCGTTGAAGAGGTCACTTGGACATGCCACCGTCTTTATTTTTACCTTTGCGTCTCCCAGGTTCCTTCCCTCTTCTCGCAGTCGATTTATATCTGAAGTGCGTCTCCTCAGCCTTCCTTTCTGCCTCCTGCTCTTCGGCTTTCGCCGCAAATTGTTTCTCTTACTCGCCTTCTTTGTTCGTAGCTGCTGTTTAATCTGTCTTGATAAAATTCAGACACACACGGGTCTCCTCGGGTGACGTAACACCAGAAGAAGAACTACACTCGTTTTATGGATTCTCAGTCAAAGGCAGCATACTATGTAGTTATTCCTCGAAAAGGTTCACACTGCATTCGTAATCAGTGCTACAAGTGTATAGGTACACACTTGTAAGCAGGAACCTTTCGTTTTGCTTTTATATACGCGTATACACGTGTACACCTACGCATGCAAGTACACGTGTGGCCTCATTGTAACCTATCCGCCGCGGATTTGCATCCTTTATTTCTTCCGTAAGAGCGTCGGATACGCAGAATTGCGTATCTGACGGGGAAAATGCTGGCTATCAAATTCGTTACTTTTGTCGGAAAGTCGTACGGTTTTCGTGTTTCTCTGTAGACCGACGAGTTTCTGTCGACAGAGGGGTCCTGCAGGTTGCTCCTGCCGGTTGTTTCTGCTGCACGCCGTCCAAGTCTGAAGGGGTGTACAGATCGTGCAATTCTATCGCGTGACGACCGTATCAGCGTCACTGAGTTATACGGCGCTTCACCTCCTCAAACACTTCGGTTCCACTGGGTATACATTTGTATGGTGAGTGTTTTCTTGTGTGAAAGGAGGCGACAGATTCACAGATATGTGTCCTTGCGTAGCACGGCTCAAAGGTTGTCAACGGCGAACTCCAATAAGTACCGCTGCGCGTATCGGCGGAAAAGTCTTTTCGACATACATTTCGTGGGTGAGAAAGACGCCTGCGATTGTCCGCGAAGGCCTGCGGCATAAAATTCCGCAGCGTGATTGCCTGGAAGTCTTGGCTGAACAGAACAAAGTAGGCCCGTTAGCGGGTCTCTTCGTGCTGTCAACTTTCAATGACGCGTCAAGCACAGAAACACTGCGTGTCAAGCAAGGGGACACCCAATGTAACGACGCACTACTTGCTTAGGTGACAGAGAAACATAGATGATTCGACGACTTCACATGGATTGCCCGGGTATTAAGGTGGCACAACAGTAGAGTACTTGAAGCGACATCTACTGTTGCCCCGAAGCAGAGACGGCAGAACCAGCTGTACTCAGTGTACAACGTACAAACTTACTCAGTTTCTCGGGCTTCTCACAAGTGCAAAACGGCTGTGGAATATGAGCGCTTTGTATCTTTTACAGATGTGTGCCGTCAGAGATAAACTGCCTATAACAGTGTGGGGCTTAGAAGGGCTTTTGTTAGGAGACAGCTGCTATAAGCACTTCACAGTACATCCTGTGAGTACACTGGAATTACTACATGAGCAGCGCAATAAAAAGTGT
The DNA here is from genome assembly GCA_000727475.1 of Sarcocystis neurona. NCBI lineage: Eukaryota > Apicomplexa > Conoidasida > Eucoccidiorida > Sarcocystidae > Sarcocystis > Sarcocystis neurona. Next base: position 1,665,380 of record KL647305.1, on the reverse strand, counting down.
CTATTGCATAGCAACGAATATAATTAACACTTGAAACATTGGGGGGTCTGCGTCAAGAAATTCATAACGTTGATACAAACGGTCATGTAACGCTACGTCTTTTAATCAACGCGACACGGAAAACGCCAGTTTACGACTCTGGCAAATAGTGAATAGGCAACTAGGTGCTGCTGCCACGTAGGTCGCATGATATTGAAGCCGCCCGAACACAGCATTTATTCGCCGTACCGAGATGCCGTTACAATACAGCGCAGACTATCCCTACTCGCTGCTACAGCCTGTACAAATGTGTGCAATTTAAGACCTACAATCGATTAGAAGACACAAAATAAGCGAGCCGCACGTCATCCGCAAGCGATGCGCTTGGGCCACATCCATTTGCCGGTGCAGTCTGTCTGGCCCTTGAAGAGTTTGTCTGCTCAGCCTCGCACATGCGTAGTCGTGGATATGTATACGAATGTATAGGTCAACTCAGATGCGGCAGCAATCGCGTAGCCAGCATTTCTCTCCCACAGGCGTCTTGACACATCGTACACGCTTTATACGCCTCGTCAGCGGATTTTAAGGTCTAGCTCAGGTAGCCTTAATCAACAACGTGACTTTCGAAACGCAAGTGACTCCAACAGTGCAAACTTATGTAACCATTTGCCCCGTTGTAAAAAATTAGTACCGTGGCCAGAAATGCATGTTCGCCACATGCACTTCAACTCTTGGCCTATCAACCTTCTCGCAGAAAACTTCTTTAGGAGCTAAGATCCCAGCGGTTTCGTTCAAAACAAGAGTAGGGCGTCTGCGTTTACGAGGCGGGAAACAAAGCACACCTCATCAGTTGCCACTGTGCATCCTGGCACACCGAAGAATGATATGTAAGCCAGTTGTCAAGCAGATCCGGAAATCACGTCAGCCGAACGGAGCAGTAACCAGAGCACTTCTTGTTGATTTCTTCTGCGCGGCGGGCAGGCATGCGTCTACAGAGTGAAGGCTTTGACCGGTCCGCGAGGCATCTGCATCCGAAATAAGGGGATTTGCAGGCGCATTTACTGATGTACAGCGATACGCAAGTGCTACTGTGTCATCGTTCGTGTCACACAGTCGCGCATGAAACGCAGCATCTAGTCGATTCCTGGAATCGCCTACTTGAACAAGGACGCGGAAGTCACATATCTCTCCCTGTAGACGATCTCGGACGTAAGCAGAACGGGCAGACTCGGCGCAACAGTGAGAGGACTCGACAGGTTGAATTTTTGTGGAATAGTATTTGCGCCCATTAGTTCGAAGAGCTCATAGGAAATAACCAACGGCAATCAAGCTTGCTCTCGCCCGCATCATTCCCAGGTGCCCTCTCATGGAAATGTCTGCGGGATGAAATTGTAATTGTTCTCATCCTTTAACTTCCCCTCCGTGGTATTGCCAGCCACGGACGGCTAGAGGGGTGTGGACGGTTCACTGATTACGATATACGCATGCTTTTCATCTGAAGGCGTATTCTAACATGTGAAGACACTAACTCGCGCGCACTTGGGAATACACATGCAGCCTTCTACAACCAGCTGAACCAGGCACCACTCCACAAAAGCCTGCACGTCGTATTAAAGGCAGAGCATATTCACCTCTGAGTGATTTCCAACCTTGCAGCCAATTAAAAATTTGGAACGCTGTGCTCCATGAGAAAAAAGTTATCTAACCCAATGTGCAGTGCCCGCATGGTTGCTTGAGCGGGGACAAAGAGCTATGACAGCCCATTCCAAACTCTTCCCGGACCAGCGGAAGGAAATATTTCTGCTTGACACTCAAATCGAACATTATTGTAGTTAGTTTTTTATCCCCCTGCAGCGGCATTTGGCAAGCCTACTATCACAATTACTTCCGAAATCTTTTCGACCGGAACCTATTCATGTGTACATCTGAGGAGCTGTCACTAGACGACATCATGTCTCAATCCTGTTGTCTCCTATGTGGACCGTCTCCTTTACGGGGCCGAAGAATCGCGGGAACGTGCGGTCAAAGGTGTATTCATGTTACTGAGTGTACATACTCCGCACGTTCTCCAGACACTGCTGGTAAGGAATCTGGAAAACAAACGCTAGCCACTGTGCGGCGCATGTTGTGAGTAAATGTAAGGTTACGCGTCTTGTGCATTTCCTCTCGTCTTCTGAACCGCATGAATTCACTGTTTCCACAGACGTGACCGCTGTGCATCAGTGTCACGGATCGATGGATAGGTTCCCGCACGTTAGTCTTGCGTTTCTCACGCTGAGTACAATAATACACGCGCGTAGTGTTTGGGCTCTCAAAGAAGAGAATACTGTTGATGGGATCGAAAAGACTCTAATTCAAGTCGAATCTGCTGAGGCCTCGTCAGTGTTTCCAAGGTAGGAAACTTGAATATTACCTGATTCTTATGAAGATGCAATGACTGTAGCCCTTCCACAGTGTAGGACCGAATGGAGCGAGAGAATATTCGCCAGAGAAAGCGTGCTCACGCGGCTCCGGCTACTGGAGCTCTGAAGGGAATCATAAAAACGAGGTTGTAACATGGACCGGCATACTGAGAAACAGACGCTTGGTGGAAGGGATCAGCATTAACTGGGCGTACGCTCCGGGAAAGGGTAAGATCCCTGTCCAACGAAGAATTTAGAAGAGTTTCCTTCTCATGATTGGCAACTGCACGTTTGCATTACTGCCCCACGTTAATAGTGTCTATCGCCGCGAGCTTCGACGGAAAGGAACCATTTCAGGAAATACTTCCCTTTACCGACGTGAATGCGCCAAGCGGTACCTTACAGCGTTTCTGCGTACATTTTCGTAGATTCTGTACAGCTGTGTGCGAAACCAATTCATCAGCGACGTACGAACAGGACATATCCTTCCCGCATCCCGTGCGTCTCTTGGGCGTTCGGATTCTGATGAAGCAGGCACGGAATGAATATTTCGGGATCAACCTCGTCCAGCTAGTAGGGGGGGGGAATCCTACAGTTCGCATTCAAAGCGGGATTACGAGTCCTCACCAGGCAAGGTTCTCGCACATAGGAATAGGTATTCGCATCCTTCTGTGTCTGCGCTCAAGAAGTATTCGCATCCTCGTCCACCTCAGGACCGTCTTTTACGTCTACCGCTTTTCAGCGGTTATCTTGAATCCGTTAACTTTGCACACACGTGTGTCTCAAGGTTCCTGTCGTCGCATATAGGTTCCTTCGGTTGAGCAGATGGGAGTACACTTTATCAAATGTGGAACAGCTCTTTTGCAATTTCATATCCATTCCACTATTTTCGTTGAGTATGGTACTGTGCAAATGCGCCCGTTCATTCCAGGATATGTGTCTTCAAATGGATGAGCACGGGGATGTAGTTCTCGACGGCTGCATAACTTCTTTGATTGCAATGGATGGCCGCGCCCTGTGGAAATTTAGCGACCTCGGTATGCCCATATTCTTTGCCATACGCAAGTGTGTGCCATGAGTGGCCCCTTGACTTTACTAGGTCAACTGTATAACCCCATCACAAACAAGTGCATGGTACTGAAGGACAATATCGACCTTGACGGAGGTCAAATCATTGGTCAAGACTGCGCGGAGGCTTACAAATTTAATGACGGACGCAGTGTTTGGTAAGACGATAGGGCGCACGGGACCGCAACTGTTCGTTAGCGATGCACAGACGTATTTGTATGCATTAAACAAGGCACACGTATACGCATAAACCTGCGTCTTCATGCCGCCTTTACTTCGCAGACACCGATGAATGAATGCGCGCGGTGTCCTCTAAACTTACCACACTGCCTTTTTAGTCTAATCTTGTACTGAGATAATGAGTTCCTTCTCTCCACACTGTCGGGTGTCTCAGTAGACGGGTGTGCATTGTTTGTAGCTCGTGTCCTTTTTGGAGCTGCCTTCCCTCTGGGTGTTCACCTCCGTGATCCAGAGATGCAGTGATCCACCGCTGTGAATGTGATCCTCTGCAGCTAGTTGTATGACGGCTTGGCTTTTCAGTAAAGCCTTTTTTTAATCTGAGTTTTTCTGTCCAGCTTCGCACCTCTTCGTCCATCTCTACGCAGACATCCGACGAATGATTTTTTTTGCGTCAGTCGCTAGTGGTACCGTCTCTCTGCCGTGTCGTGTGAAGCACTCTACTTTGCCATTCCTTCTTTCAGGGAGCTTCAGCCAAATAACCAGCTAAAATTGCTGAAGGGTGGCTCCTTCTGCCTTAGCCAGGAAGGCACGAAAGCAGGCAGTAGCGACGTCGCCAAGAACAAGCAGGCGAAAACAAGTCACCCACGCGCGGGAGATACAGTACACTCTCCCTCTGCTGCGGTGGATGGAGACTCTGCTACTTACTGGGCTTCACAGAGTTTCTCCGTTAACGCTGCTCCGGACGCAGTGTATCTAGAAGTGGACTTGGGAGAGAAATATAAGTTAAACCATTTGACGATTGCGTGGGAGTATCCAGCTATGAGCTTTACAATAAGTGTCAGTGCGGATGGCAAAGAGTTTGAACTCATCGCCAAAGAAGCGACAAATAGTCTATATACTTCGCTCGTTGACACGAAGAGTGTTGTCGGGCGATACCTTCGCATCGCTCTGCTCAGACCTCACCCTACCCACGGGTAAGAGTCAAGACTTTAGATTCTTCACAGCGGCGTTGGGGGCACGTACCGATCACTCAATGTAACATGATGTTCACGTATGTTCGAACATACATATTTCGCCGTAGACACACACACACACGCACACACACCGACACACATACACACAGGCACACACACGCACACCCGACACGGTGTGAATGTGTGTACGGGCCGTTTGCATATGTGCCATATCTTCGTGAAAAATACACTGAAATGCCGTCGGTAGAATTGCCTCTGTGTCTGTTTTGCTTACTCAGTCGATTCTCGAATCGTTATGTGGGAAAGGTGGGGGAGAGTAACGGCTCTGTGTGTCTCTGTCGCATGTTCGATGTCAAATGGTTGCCCCCACTGTGTGCCTCGCTATAGCGCAGTTCACGCTATATCAGATGTTTGAATGTAGCTGCGCACCACAACTTGCTTTCTGCCAGCCTCAGATACACCCATGTTCCTCGTGTTTCTTCTCTTACTTGTTCAATGTCTTCATAAATTGCGTTCTCGTTCAGTCTGCCTTAGTGAGTGGCTTTCCGCGAAAGTGGTTAAACTTGTCCTTGAAGCCTTCTTCACACTTTCGACGCCACGCACTGCGGATTTCTCCCTGCCGACCTCGGCCCGATGCGAACCCTCTCCTGCTCCGCTCTGCACTTGCTGTCCGTATCCCGTTTGTGCACGTTCATCTCCTTGTTCACTTCGACAGTCCATCTCTCCCAGAACGATCACCTTTAGAATGTAATTTCGTTTTTTGTCAAGTCGTCTCCAGTATCTTCTCAGTCGTCTTTTTCCTTTCCTGTGCATCGTACATAACCTCTTTTGGTCTCACTCACCTCCCTTATCTTTCTCCCCTTTCCCTTCACCTGTGCACGCCTTCTCCCTTCCTTTTCAGGAAAGTGGAAGAGGAGTATCTGTATGGAATTCGTACTTTGAGCGCTTACAGCAACCGCCTGCGGTCGATTGTGCAACCCTGCGGGACAGCCAAGATTTCTAAAGATGCTCGCGATAAATTTTTTCTGGAGCTTGTGGCGGAAGTGGATTTTGTTTCTGGAAATGAATTAGCTAGCGTTACAGACCGTGTGAACAATGCCACCAGCCAGCTGGGTGTCTACTTGAACGAAATTGAGGGCATTACGACCCAGTTGAAAACTTGCAAGGCGGACAAGGAACAAGCCAGAGAAAAGCTTCGTACTATGAACAGCGAATACGAAAGTCTCTCCAATCAACTCGCAGATCTCGGTGAGGTGATATTTCTGCAGAAGAGCGTGAATTTTTCCGGCTCCCCCAATGTTACTTGTACCGCATGCAGAAAATCGAGTAAAAGCCGCTGCAAAAAGTCTTGGGTTCGGACGTTTGGACAGCTCCACTCCGGGGCTTACTGAAGAGAAGCCTCTTAAAGACTGCTACACGCTGAAAAATACTCAGCCAAGGGCAGTCTCCGGATTTTATTACGTCGCTCCTCCGTGTTCTCCCAAGGCTTTTAGAGCGTACTGCGACCTAGAGTTCGGGGGCACGTACTTTGTTCCTCCAGGTATGTTACTCAAGAAAAGGCACATTTGTCTACGTGCACTGAATATACACCCTCGTAGGGGGCGTACACAGACAGATATCTCTACGTGGGTGCCGTTGCAGAAACCGGTGTACACACACAGGCGCACACATATATAGATTAACGGAGATACATATGAATTTACTTGGTTCAGACAAATACTTTGTATGGACAAGATAGGTAGTGGTAGTATTCTGTCTGTCACAGCATCGAATTCCCCTCTTGGCTCTTACGTAATGACGCATACGATTCAGAAAACGACGGGCTGCTAGAGCCTCTTGATACCGTCGAAGTGTGTGGAGGTACGGGGGATCACTTACTAACTCACAAGCATATCCTGCAGACGTAGGGGCAAAACACGATGCGTGTGGAGGTCAACTGAATTGCCGTATCCATTACCAGCCTTAGAATCAAACGGTTCACCCGGACACCACAGCATATTTCTACGCATATATATACGCACGTATACGTACACATCTACTTAAGCATGCACATACGTCACAATCTATGGTTTGGAACACAATGTCGCAGGTTACGGCTTGGAGCCTGTTCATTTGCACAGCGCCGGTCAAATTACGCCGCTTCACCGCATGCTTCGCTGGATGGAGCTGGACTTGCAGCACCCCGTGCCTCTAGGAGTGAACGACGGAAGAGGATACTTCTACTCTCTCGATTTGAAAAAAGATGTAGGGGAACATTTTTTTCTGAATTGAGACGTGCCAACAAAATTAACGTGTGTTCGGACGAGGATCGATTTTTTCTATCCTTGTCTGCCTTGTTTTTTCGCGAAATTCAACGTTCAACTTTTACGTGTGTTCGCCTTTAACGTGGTATTCGCTTTTGCATACTGTAGATATACACAATTGATATACACAGTTGACCTCCAGTCGAGCGTGATACGCGTCTTTACTTGTTCTGCGACAGAACCAGCAAATGGTCTTCCCTCAGAACGCAGTTATATCTACTTGACCTACAGGTTCCTCTCCTGTGTGGGCTTTCACAAAAATCGGAGTCTGTGATGTCTTTCTGTGTCTGCGTGCCACAGATAACGGAGTACGTGATGTCTGCTGAAGCCCAGCAAGTGGGACTTCCGAATGCGGTGGGCATCGGAACGGAAGGCCTCGTTTTCTTTGATGCTTCGGCTGTTGAGATGTCTGCCATTATCTGTAAGCAGCTTTCTTGGAGCCTGAGGAGACCTCGGAATGAAACAACCGCCGGAATGTGGAAAGGCATTATGTCCTTTGTCCAGATGCACGTCGATACGTATAACTATCTCCACCTGTGTACATGCTCATCGTGGAAGCCTTGATATATAGCAGGCAAAATGCATCCACCGTGCTTCACATCATGTTTTGAGGAAAGCAGTTACACTTCGCATGCCCACGCTAAAGCTGTTCTGTAGGCTCCACCAATAGGGACGCTTTGAACCCGCCTCCCTCCTACGTTGATATCTCCTGCTCTACGACGCTAGGGGGGAACTCCGTTTTCAACGGCCCACCTGGAACCACAGTGTCCGTCAAATGTCCTGCTAACTGCCTCGTTGTCGCCGGTAAGAAAATCTTTCAGCATATATATATATATATGTATACATACGTATGTATTGTGGTACAAGTGGGAGAAGAAAACTGAGATATGCGTGAATAGGCTGATGCAGCCGCACACATATATACCTATAAAAGTCCTGTATGCGTAGCACGTCTTCTCACTTTGCCTACGCCGTTTCTTTTCCTGAGTGTCGCGTCCTTACACTGCACACGTCGAACCCTGCAAGAAATATGCCTGTGATCCGTGATCGAATTACGTCCTGGTGTGCACACACTTTGCGCAAAAAGTAGTGTTCACGTGCCTGCATCCAGGTGTGCCATGGTAAGTCTACCACTGCCTTTCTTGTTTACGATATAATATTTGCTTAGATCTTTTTCCACAGATATCTACCGGCAAATACATACACATGTAACTTTCCCAATAGGATCTCCATACACGCAACTCCTAAGTGGCCCCTCTGTCTCTATTTCAGTCTCTCTGTCTCAATATAGGCGTAGATCAGCGTATGCAAGAATGTGCATACATTCGTCACATCGACAGCACTACGCCTTTTGCCTGCTTGTTCTTGTTTCATTCTCTTTCAGCGGAGGGCGCGCAGGTTGTTGGAGGGCCGGAGGGGGGTTATACGGAGGACAGCGCCGTGTGTTTGGCAGCCATTCATTCGACTGTGTTAGGAAGAGATAGTCTGGTGACTGTACGAGTCGTCGAGGCCCCTGAAGAATTTGAAGGCAGCGACAGTAACGGAATTATGTCAGACAGCTACGTGGGGCCGCGGGCGGCGCGTGCTTTTCGCGTAGAGCCACTCGTAGTCGAGTGCCCTCGTGCGGGTGTAGGAGAAGCAGGACGAAGAGTCACCCAGAGAACTCTTTCTCCGCTGGGTAGCGAAGATGTCCCCAGTAATCGAATGGGAGTAAGGCTTCTTTTGTGTGTTGACGTATTTGTAGGCGACGGCGCATGCAAAACCGCAGCACTTCACGGTATAGTCTGTGTGCAAGTATGCAGATGGACCTACGTGTATGAAGAGGGACACAAAAGTGATAGAGTCAGAGAGAGTAGTGCTCTGAGTCTTGGTGCATATAGAATACGTTGTGAGAAGAGCTTTTCGCTTCTTCAGGTGGCTGGTGAATTTTCTCTCGGGGCTGAGGATGCAGGACAGCGGAGAACTCTGAACCTTTCAAAGCAACAGCAGCAGTACCAACAGCAGCAGTTGGCGGCGGCAGCGCAGAACCAGCAGTCTCCGCAGGGGGGGACTAAAGGTGGTGGTGGAGCAGCCGCTGCAGGTATTGCTTCTGGTGTGCCCGCGGCACCAGCGAACCTTATGGCTGGGAGAGATACAAGGAAAGAAGAGAGGGAAGATGCAGACACAATCGTGGCAGATCTAGGGAGTGTCAACGCTGCCACAGAGGCAGCGATAGAATTGCTGCAAGAATTGATGAACTTGCGAGTTGGGCACATTACTCCAGAGGTTATAGACGGCATTGATCAAGAGGCAAATAGCGTAAGTTCTCTCCAGGAAGCCTAGGAACTAGGGATTACCCGCTGCTGAAAGCTTGGATTGTGGGCAGATCATGTCGAATGCACGAGCTCTCCTGAAGCCAGCTGGAAACATAGACAAAGAATTGCACGTAAGTCATAAGACAACTGTAGTAAAAAAGGATGAATCGTCCACTGGATTGACGTTAAAAGGCCGGTCTTTATCCTACAAAACTTGTAAAAGGGGGGTAGCGCTTCCAGAGATATCTGTGGTGCCGTATTTGTGTCACAATAGGGATAACGTGGCAGTAAGAGGTCTGTGTGCGTATACGTATGTGTGCGTGCCTACGCTCGTGATTCCTGCGTGGGGACTCACACTGCTGACTCTCTACTGATGGTGTATTGACGCAGATTGGAAAATTTGTATGTGTAACTGCATATATATATATATATATAATTCTTTTGTCCGTGTGCAACAAAGTAGATACACGTAGGTGCCACTGCGTGTTAAAACTCTCCTTCTTCATAATCGTCACAATAGGGCAAGGCCACTAAGTAGCCCCTCTGTCCCCTTCATTCTCTTTTGCCCGCCCATGTTTGAACGGAGTTCTTAAATCATATTATCCATTCTTCTTGGTACCGCAGAAGCGAACTGTGCAGCTGAGCGGAAGGACGCAAGGTCTTGTGACGGCCTTGGGTTCTATCGGCGGGCGCGTGGCTATTACGCTCAATAGAGCAGAAGAACACCTGAAACAGGTAAACGAAGACTCTCACTTTCTCTCTTCTGCAAAGAGAACGTTAGATCCATGTGCAACTGCTTCTTGTCCTCATCCCCACTTCCGTTCTCTTCTTTTCTTCCAGGCTATTGCTAAGGTGGCAGCCCAGACAGCAGCCGACAGCTGGTTATTAACAGCTTTCAATGAAGCGGAATTTTTCGACGTATTTGAAGTCTTCAATTCCAAAAGCGCTGTGGGTATGTCATCGATTTTGGATGTTAAGTATCCGCATAAGCATGCCACAGAGACAGCAACGTATCTGCAGCGACGCCTTCTTTGTTCGTTGTACGCTAAGAAAAAGCACGCGCGTCTGCTATACCGTTATTATATGTCAAGCTGTACAGGTTAATTTTCCCTCACTAAGAAAATTAGGTGTTTTCTACAGTAGATATTTCCTCCCTCTTATTTGTCAGTGCCGTCTCTGGAATTTCTTTTGCACGTCGATATTTTCTTTCATTCGGAAAGTTACGTTTCTGCACGATAGAGATTCCCTCCCTCTTCGTATCCAGTACTAAGAAAAAGGCATGCAGATGGGGTACATAGCGTGTTCGTAGGAAGTTCGTCCTGTCACAGTGTACGTTCTCTCCAGCGTGTCGTACATCGTATGTTGGTTCGGAGACTCTTATTTCTGCTATAGTAATTAGGACTAATGTACATCTTTCACACGTACTCGTACGCCTGCCTTTCACGTTGATTTATCCGGAGGCACCCGCCTATACTTCAGGTTTCTATCAAAGAATTTTCCTTCTTCTCTTTTTGTTGGTTTTGTTGTTGAAAATGACATCAAGAAAATCTTTAGTCTCCATGAGAGGCTGTGCCTCTACCTTCCTGCTGATTGCTGAGCAGCCCCGTTGCCGCTTTACCTAAGGAGTACCATTTCTTTTGATTCCCTGTTTCGTTCCTTCGCGACTTTGTGTGCACGTTGCATGCGCATGCAGTGTTACTTGCATGTTTCTGTGAGTGCGTGTATGTTTTTGTTTTGTTTGTGCGGAAACTGCACACAGGTACTGGCTCGTGGAAGATGGGAAATGCCCCAGTAGGGGGGAGAGACGGCTCAAATACTCTCAGTCAGACAGCAGCCGTGGGGCCTTCAATGCTTGGAAGTGTTGCTGTGGGGACGTATGTGCGTCTCAAATATAAGAAATTCTACGATGGAATTCTTTCTGCGGATGTGTACATCTCCGGCTCCGGCTCCGTTGGCATAGCTTTTCGCATGAGAGATTTTGCCAACATGTTTCTCTTCGAGCTTAAACAGGTTCGCTTGATAAAACTACCTCTTCCGGATGTGGTCACTGCTTGTGTTGCTGCTGCGCCTGCTGCTCTTTCCGCCGCCTGGCCTGATGTGTTGGCCTTGTAACTGATGCTCTTACTTTTACAAGTGGTGCTTCTTTTGCATACGGTTTTGCATACGTGAACGAGATCAACACGCAAAAGCCCCTTTATCGCCTTTTCTTCATCTGCTGTTGCCTCTCTACTTTCCTCTCTGCGTAGTGGTGAAATCGTGAAAAAGAAACTTCCGCTAAATGCTTCTGTGATGCTATGCGTATATGTGATTGACCTTCTTCCCAACTGTTATCTGCGTCTGTTCTCTTCACTCGGTAGTTTTTCTTCTTTTCTAGCTGTGGTGACATTTTCCTTTTCTCTGTCTCTCTCATCCTTCAGCTTCATTTGCGATCTCTACTCTTTCCGCTTGCCGCTGTCTAGATCACTAACTAATGCGCTCTGTCTCCGTTTCTCTACCTCTCCCTCTCTCCCTCTTTTTCTTCCTCTCTGTGTAGTTCTCCCCGCACAAACTACGAATATATGTATATTTATATATATATGTAAGTATGTATGTATAGCATCACGCCGACAGTCTGTTGACTGTGGTGACGGTACTGATGACTGCTTTTGTGATTGAGTCGTTCCTCAAAATGCTAACGTGTGTGACTTCCTCTTTGTTTCCTCAATGTCCATGAGGCCGTGTAATTGGCCTCTACCCTTTTTCGAATCTCTGTGATGTTGGCTAGTATATGTGTTTTTGTACTGTTTTTACTTTCGTGCTTCCTCCTTTCTGAAGGACACAGGAAAGTTTAAAAGACTCCTTCGAATCGTTAACGGCACTCCGGTGGAGGTGGCACGTCTTGAAGATGGAGGATACATCGAGGGAAAGTGGTATACGGTTCGGATCGAAATGCGACAAGCCCGCATTCAAATTACGGTCTCTGAGAAGCCTTTGTTGCCTTCTTCCTCTTCTGGCTCCGCTGCAGCTGCGGAGACAGCGTCTGCTGCGGTTTCCTCGTTAGTGTCTGCTGCCCGAGAACCCGACATAGATGTTCTAGATCGTCGGTTTCCTTCGGGTTCTATCGGCTTCTTTACAAGTGGCATCGATGCCGCCTATTTCGATGCCGTTCGTTTTGATGCACTGCCCTGCATCTTGCACGAAACAGAGCCTCCTCCTGAGCCTCTCACGTGCAGCACATATAGAGAATTGGTAAGAAAGAATGTTTGCTTACCATACGTACTGGGTAGTGCAGTCCATTTATTTTCTTACGCAAACGAGATCCACCAGTTACTATGGAAGTGAAATAAGAAAATATATGTATATACCAATATATCTGTACTCTTTGTTATAGTGTGAACCTTCTGTCCTTTCACGCGTTTGGACGTCCGTGTCCATAATATACAGAAGAAAGCGTGTGGACCTGCACACGCATGATCACACGTATACTTTTAATATGTATAATATATATTACATAACCACCTGTATGTGCATTTGAGTGTCTGTGTGTGTGTGTGTGTGTGCGTGTACGTACGTATATACGTATATGTATATATATATATATCGACTTACAGGTGTACACACTGATACACATGTATATCTGCATTTGAGTTTATGGATGTGGTAATCTGCGGCGATTTAAATACATATCCACGTGCAAGTACGTATATATATTCACGTGTATTTATTATTGCCTTCGTGTGTGTGTGTGTGTGTGCGTTGTGTGTATCAGTACATGCAAGGCTTTCACAACAACTGGCTGGTAGTGGATCCGGAATCAGCCGTAGGGAGGTCGCAGTGGGAGATTCGCACGAATATCGGTGGAGAGCATAAAGTCATTGCTCAGATGGTAAGGAAATACGAAAACTACACACCTTCTTACGTATGTCCACCCGTGTCTATCTGCATATGTATGTATATACATAATTATTTATATATATATATATAATTATATATAGACATATATATGTGTGTAAACACATGCACATCTGTATGTACGTCTCTGCACGTAAGCGAACACGTACGTACATATACATATATATATAATGAAGAAGTGGGGAATTATACTCAATATCTGGTATACGACTATGAACGGATCACCGTTTTCTTTAGTCAAAGAGCCGTGTTGAAAGTATAAATGGATATGCACTGAAGGGGTACATTTATCTATGCGTTATGATCAGGAGATATCCCATAGTAACCATTCGCATTGTTGGTATACTTGTCTGTCTCTGTCTCTATCTCTCTATCCATCTATATGTATATATATATACGCACATATTACATACATGTAATATGTGTGTGTAGTCGAACTTATGGTGCACACGCGCAAATTCGAACCTGCTGTGCGGTGTGCACATTGTCGTCTGTCGTTTGAAGTCGTGACGTATTTGTTGAGGAAGACGGAGAGAGAGACGACCACAAAAAGGCACATAGCTACGGCTGTACTGCGGTGGACTACGAACGCATGCGTGCAAAAGTGTGTCATTTATTTTTTATAGATGTACGCCAGTAAAGATTTAGTTGTGAAGAGTTCTCTTCACCTTGCCCATTGCATGCATTATAGACACGGGTGTGAGTATGCATGCATCTACACACGCATACACACACACATACACAAACACACACACAGACGTATATATATATATGCGCGTGTACGACTGCGTGTATTTCTTTTTTTTTCTTCTTCTTCAAGCGCGCCCCATAGTGATAATCAAGAAAACACGTGCACACCGACGTGGTGCGGTCATAAGCAAAGTAGGACTGCCTACAAGATGGGATCTACGCGGAACACCAGACGTGCATATTTGAATTACCTGGTGCAGGCGGATGTATACAGCCGGGATGAGGAGGTGAGTTAAAAAAGCACGTCACGTTTTTCTCAACCATTTTTACAAAACATGTGTGTGTGTGTGCGTATTCCACTTGTTTACACAAAACTAATATATATATATATATATATGTACGTGCAAATCTACATATTTTGCAAGTTTTTCTTTTGTGTGTGTGCACACACGTTTATACAAAAATGTGCACATATATATTTATACATATATAATTGTTTTCTTTGTGAAACTGCTTGGGCGTGCAGACGCCTTCGATGGTAATATTGCAAGGCAACCGCGGCTGCGAATCAGGAACGTTTTCGTTCCGGATGATGCCCCAGTGCACAAGTAAGAAGTAATACGTCATTTTTTGTGCTTCTTTCAAGTTGCATTTCCACTTGTAGTGCTTCTTCCAATTCACTTGTCACACGTGAACAAAGATTTATACACGTGTAGATGAATACGAAGAGAAACAAACATATATAGCTTTGCGAGCGTTTTCGGACTACGCAAATTCGTGTAGGTACAAAGACGCACTTGCACATACATAGCTGGAGTCTTTTTGTTAATGGTGGGCAGACCTAAGTGTAAGTTTTCTTATACTGAGTGTGACACTGTGCTGACGGACAATTCTTCACTTCCTTCATTAACTCAGAGGCACCACATACACAGGTCTCTCTCACTCTGCATATATAAATATGTGCTTCATGTATATATACGTAATTATTAGTTTACGTGTAGGGGTAATCATGTTAGTATATATGGTATGGCTTGTGTGTGTCCACGTGGACATATATATGTATACATGAGAGTGACACAGAGTTACAAAAGTACATGCTTCTGCGCATTTTTTTTCTGTTTCGCTATTTCTTCTTTTGATAAAGCGAGCGAAGTGGTGGTGAGGCAAGGAACAGCAGGCTTCTGGTAGCCGAACAGATCATTTACAAAGCAGATAGCAGGAAACCTTGTTGCCTTTTAACTGTTACGGCGGACACTGTTGTTGTCTTTTGAAGTCAACATTTTGTCCTCTGCTCTCTAGACGCCCCCCTGGCCCCACCTTCTCAACTGCAGTGAAGACGGCATCCTCCAGTACTTTTCCAGTGCTTCCTTTTATTCTTCTTCCGTTCGTCTTCTTCATCTTTTTTCTGCCTTTTCAAACCGTTCCGTCTGTTTTTCTCTATGTGCTCTTATGCCTCCGCACATGAGCACGTGAGGTCTGTTTTTGCTGATGGATGGTTTGGCGTCTGTATCTCCGGAAAACTAATTCTGGTTCTCCGGCCTCAAAAACGCGGGAAAAGAATGCCTTTCCTGTATATTCTTGCAATCTCATCTGAAAGTGTCTTGCCTTCTGAAGCAACTACACATATACATATATATAGACATATATCTATGTATGTCAACAAACGCTTTCTCACACAGATTCTCGAAGCGACCCCTACTTCCTGCTCGCCTTGCATAAAGGCTGATTCCCATATATATATATATATATATATATAGTTCCTTTTGCTAACGTGCTCCTGCAGGTGGGCCAACAATATGTGCATATCTATACTGTTTCGATGCATCTGCGTCCAGAGTCAGTCTTCTGTTTTCGTGCAGTTTCATCCTGTGCTCTCGTTGTGCCAAGGTGTGCAAATACGTACGCGTGGATACGTACACATATATATATATGTATATATATATATGTATATATATATATGTATATGCATACGTGCATACTACGTTCTATACGTAGAAAGCGCCTTTCGACTTCGATCTGCTCTGTATGTGAATGTATATGCACAGCATTGACAATCTCATCTGGTGTATACGTTGTTTTTTGTTGCAGGTGGTCTAGTGGGAGGCGTTTTTAAATACAGAGACAAGCAGAATTACATGCTGCTGGAACTGGGGCCGTCGTTTGCACGTCTTCGAAAGAGAGCGAATGGGGTCTTTAGTACAAGTGCCAAGTCTTTTCTCGGAGGATTTAAGCCTGGCCAGTGGAATACGGTTTCCATCACCTTCAGTGGTGGAAACGTGGTGATTAATGCGGGAAAGGTGTTTTCCCCTATCCCGGTTTTCAGCGTCTTAGGAGGAACAAGTGAGGGACAATGGCAAACGTGTAAATGAGACATCAGATATATATATATGTGTATGTACGTGTGCGTCACACAAAGAAGAGGAAGAGCAAAAGGGCCAGAGGCAACATACGCACCTAACTGAAATGACGGGGTAGGAGCAGACGAGAAAAGAAGGAAGGAAGACAAGGGTTTGTAGAAGCTGTTGCGCGCTGTAATCAGGAGGTGTGTTGGTTTACGATGGGAGGGAAAAACAAAGGAAAGAAGTGGAAAATTAGGCCTCTGTACAAGAGAGGAGAGACGTGAGAATGAGCCTGGGTTGTAGTGCTGATTGTGTTGGGGAGACAGAACTTTCCGAAAGAAAAGGGAAGAGAAGGATGTGTAGAAGAAGTAAAATGCGAGAAAGAGGGAGGTAGAGGGGGACACAGACACATTGAAGCAGAGAGAAATGCTGTTGTTGTTGATTTAGAGGACGTTATGAAAGTTCACTTTGAAATAAGGAGGAGAGGAACGTGAAGTGGGGTGTTTGAGCAGGGTCAAGTATTTGACACCAGAGACGAGAAGGCCAGGTAAGATGGAATACTCTTGGTCGGGTAAAGTACTTGGTAGGGAGGGGAGGAAAATGAACTGCGAAGGGGAGGCACATGGTAAGGAAAGACTGAAGAAAGGACAGAGACTGAGAAAATACATGCGTCCATGATTTTTCTTGTAAGGGTATCGCGTATCTGTATTGTGGCAAGATGTTATGCACGTGCGGTTACTGGGGAAAGGGAGTAGTTGTAAATAAGGAACTGCATTTACAAGGAATGAGACAATCATTATTCTAATGAGGTAACAACCCCAGCTTACTTCAGTGCAAACGAGATATTTCCTGTTGATTGCAAAGCTAGCAGATGGCCACTCTTCACTTTTACTTCCCCTTTGAAGCTTCCGGTGCGCAGTGGGAGGATCACAGAGAAACACTGTTTACTCGTGTTCATAAATGTATATGCACGTATGTACGCAGAAGGCGAGACAGAGGAGAAGACTAGAGAAACAACGAGAAAAGGAGGAAAAAGAAGTGACCGGTAGAAAAAGGAAGAGAAAAACAGAGCAGCATGTTGTGTTCTCGATTTATGTGGGTACAAAAGGGTAGCTTAATGCGTAGCAAAGGTTGGTGGTATGGAGAAGAAAAGTATAACGGATGGTCAAAATGTTTACTTTCCCTAATTTCGTTTTCTACCCTTTTCTGTATGTACAGGTTGGCACGGAGGCTCCGTTGGACTTGCCTCTTGGAACTGCGGGGGGGTCGCTTTTGCGGATGTCCTGCTGGTAACGAAGACAAATGTTGCTGGGAAGGAAGTGCTGTTTCTCCTATTTTCACTGGTGTATTTCTGTTAAGCGCTTTTGTAACGAAAAAGTGCAGGCTTAGAAGAAAAGAGCCTATACTCATGAGATCTGTCCTGCTTTTCTAGACAACACTACAACGGGAATATTGCAGCCTACAAGTACAAACGCGCACGTGTATCATTATGGGAATGCGCTTGCGAGTGTGTAGAACAAATTATACGTTCACTCCGTCTCACACACAGAAAACGCTTCTTGGGATAAGAAGATAAAAAAGGGACAGGAGAAGGAGTACAGTTGTATCGTCCTACGTGTAGATTTAAACGGTAGGAGACGAATACTAAGAATTACAGAGGACGAATTTAAAAGTGTATTGGCATGGGTGCTCTGGCGCCTTTCTCTTAACAAGGGTGTATGTAGAAGGAGTTTTACATATGTGGAGGCCCTGTGCGAAAGTGGCATGTTCACACACACACACCCACGTGTATACCAGCGGGCGCGTAACACTAGAAAGATGCGTAAACGATATACACGTGTACATACATATATATATAAATATATGTCGGCAGAGACAAAGAAAGAAAGGGGCAACCTTCACGACGTGAGTCGTGTACACAAATACGTACAGAGACGCTCATAAGCAGATAGCTACCTGCGTAGAGAGGTGATAGATAAATGAGTAAGGGGACAGATGGAGACACACGGATATATTGATATGTTTATGGTCGGTAAACAAGGAGGCGCAAATGTACACAGCTAGATAACTGCATGACGACCCACGAATACCAAACGTTTTCGTACCAGTTGACCTTGTACTAACGAATATACGTGGGCCACAATTCTGTTAGAGTACAGCGTCATATCCTTCATGTGAGAATGGAAAAAAAAGGGAACGGGTTGCCACACGCGTAAACTTTTCCCTGGTGGTTCCGAACGAAGATGTAGAGCAGGACGAATTCGTAGTGGTATTCACCTATTTCAACATCCTTGTTGTTTTTCTAGGAGTGTCCTTTCATTCTTTCTGTAAAGTAGAGATAACTTTCCTCTTCACATTGTTTCTCGTTTCCTAAGGTTACACACTCTGTCTTTTCTTTGTTCTCCTTGATTTTTGTCAATGTGCTTGGGAGAAGTAACAAGTCGGTGTGTACTTTTTTTCGTCTATCTTCCTCACCTTCTCGCTCTGTCTTTGCCGTTTACCATTTTCTTCTGAACTGGGGGAAATTTCGGGAAGATTTACCTGCCTTTTTCTTCTTCATCAATTGCGTAGCCGTTTGGTTAACTGTCTGTGGGATCAACTCTCTATTCACCAGAAAACAATGTGTGTACGTTTGTGTATGTGTGTGTGTGTATGTGTTTATCTTACCTGAACAGAACTCTTTGTAGCACTCGTTTCTCTGAAAACAAATTACTGGTCTTGTTGTGGTCTTCTTGGCATTTTTTTTTCATTGTCTTTCCTCATTATTGTTATGTGTTTGCAGCACCCCCTGAAAGAAAAACCCCCTCCTTCTGCTGCAACAAAAGAGCCTGACGCAGCACAAGAAAAAGGAGGAACAGAAGCAGCTGCAACAGAGGAATCCCCTGCGTTTAAAGAAAAGGAGGAACTTCTTGTGGGATTACAAGCTTGCACACGTAGAATTCACTGGGAAGACAGGTACATCCGGTTCACAACAGGTCTTCCTCCTATGAACAAACGTAGTTTATACATATGCGTATATATGTATATATACGTATCTGCAGATGCATAAGCTTACTAACACGCCATTTATCATAAAAAAGTACACACGTATATATATACACATATTTGTCTCTGTATTTGACCGAACGTATGCGTTTATTTACCTATATATATATATATATATAGACATATAATGTTGTACTGGTATACGCGTGTCTGCGCCTCACTCGTCCTCTCCCTCTTTCCACACGTAATTGGTGGCTGAAAACCCGTAAGGAACACAGGCGTATTTTGTATTTTTGGTCTTTGTCTGTTGCGTCCAAAATTTGTGTGTGACTGTTCAAAAGAGTTTGCCAGCACATATTCCGTATGTACATATATGTGTATATATATATACATGTATATCTATGTATGAAGGTGCGCTGCCTGTTTGTCTTATTCCTCTCTCTGTCTTTATCTCGCTCTAGCTCCATCTCTATCTATACACATGAGTGCACAATGCTGTATATGCAGGTGTGCTTTTGATTATTTTACGTATGAACGAACGCGGTGTGGAATCGGTACACCTGCGGTAGCATCCAAGCAAATACCTATATATATGCTTACGTGTGCGTATATGTATATATATCTATATATAAACACACACAGACAGAGAGACACATTGGGTCAAAAGATGCCGTTGTGAAGACTTGCCTTTGTCTATGTGATTGTGTGACTAACGTATATCAAGAAACACTTCACCCGAGTTCACAATTTTAGAAAGGCGTTCTGCGAGAAGACGCGTGGAGAATTTGACGCAGGGACAGCAACAGGAACAGGGGAATGGGGAGAAGGGAACGAGGGAGGATCCACGGTGCCACGGGAGAGGTGTACAAACAACTTTTGCGACGTCTGCTGCGAAGAAGAATTTCCTCTTTCTGCAAAAGCGAGAGATACATGCAGACAACACTGTCATTATAATGACAAAGAATCTATTCTCACATTAGACGCACTTCAACATGCTACTGAAGAATGTACGATTGGTGAGACATGGAAACGGACAAAGACACACATGCGCATATATATACATATATAAGCGTTTCAATCTCCAATGCATTGTAGATCTTTATTTGTACATCACATGCGCATACCAGTAGGGGAGTGTGCATATGTTTCTGTATGTACGTTTGTACACATCTATGTGCTCAGCTCCTTTTCTTTGTATCTTCACTCCAAGTATATGCAGGCGTACATATATGGTGGTGTGCGCCGTCACACACGCAAGATCACACACACTGATTGCGGCACTAAAGAGTTACACATGCGTTTGTGTATATATATAAATGTGTACATACACTGATAGGTAGATATAGGCATCTCTCTCTATATGTATATCCCCCCAAATGAACACATGTGTTCACATTTCGCTTCCGAGTTCGGAGGCAATGCACGTACAATCAGGTGTACGTATACGTACATAAAAATACATATATTTATATAGCTGTTTGTTTGCATATATATATATATATATATACTTTTGCGTAGAGATGCGCACACGACTGTATAAACGCACGCGTCTACCTATGTGGACATACACGTACGGATATGGTGTTACTTCTTTTTGCGCAGGTGTCATAGAAGTATGGAAGACAACGACATGTTCACAGTGATTTATGTCATTTTGGATATAATTTTTTTCATCTTTGGATGTGATTTTTTTATGTTAAGCAGAAAGAACAACACATAGGAGAAACAACTTGTGCACCTTACAGATGGTTTGAAGCCTTTGTACAAAATCTGTTCGACGGAAAAAAATACAAACAAGTGCTACGGTGAGGAAGCAGAAGATCACAGTCTCGTTCTTGTTTCTTTACGTTGTGCCAGTATATACTTTTTTTGGGTTCCTCGTACCTGTCTCGCTCTCTGTGTGTGTATGGAGATATAAGTATATGTACACGTGTTTGTGTGGGTGTTTACATATCTACATACATAGATGCACGTGTACGTACATGTGCAAACTTGATTTTACTCTCTTTATCTTTGAGTGTGTCCGACCATCTACTTTTCTGTTTTGGTGTTTGGACTCGTCTTTTCATCTGAGCTGGGGACGTTAGAGTAGAAAAGTCGTTGTGCCTCTCTTTTCTTCTTCTGTTGACTTCTTTTTAGTAAAATTGTGACTCTACTTCGCGTGAATGAAGTCGGCACATCCGGTGCATCTTTCTCTGGTACTCGTCAACATAGAAAACAGTAGAAGTTTTAAGCACATAGCTACATTTTACTTTGCCTACATATATATGTGTCTTTTTCGCTGGCGTTCCTTTTCTTCACTACTCTTGCCTTCTGCAATATGTGAGCGAGTATCGATGTCTTCTGCTCCTCTTATTTGGTTCGTTTTTTCCTGAGAACCAGGGAAGAAGTGGAGGGAAAACGTAAATGTTTTGTTCCTGCAGAGGACGTGTGTGAAATGTGCTGCGAGACCAATCTCCTCCCGGAGGATATCCGTAGCGCTTCTCGTGCCAGGTAAAAAGAAAAGTTTGATTCCCTTGTGAGTAACAGGAGAGATCAAAGTCCTCCTTGCATATAGAAAGAAATACAGGTGTGCCTACCATATGCGTGGAAGGTGTCTCTTTTTTAAACAAGTATATAAATGTGTATGTTTATATCCACGGCGACGTTTTTATTGTACACATATACACACGGAGGCAATCAATTATGTACATATATATATATCTACATGTATATAGAGGTATATACAGAGAGAGAGACGGAAACTCACACACACACACACACACATGTACACGGTTGTGTACCCTTGTAGAGAGATAGGCATGTAGATATATCAAGGGAATGCCAAGTACACGTCTATAACACGTAAATGTGTGTGTGCGTTGGGAAAGGTATGTTACATATCTATACATGAAGACTTTAGTACCTGTACGTATATACGTGACACACGTGATCTACATCTGCGTGAGCGCTCTTTCCTACGCTTATATATTCGTGTGTAAATAATACTCACCTTCATACTGCATGTTGAATGACCACGCCGCACGTGAGTACAATTGTAGCACTCCTTCTCAGCCAAAGTTGAAGTTTACAGAGAGATCATACACGCATATGCGCACATATATGCATACGAATGCATAAAAACCTATATACAATGCTCCTGTCCACACAAAAGTACGGGTAAAAATACGTGAAGACCTATGTATGTATATATATATATATATCTACACTTCTTGTGGACTCGCTTGATAGAACTGTATTTGCAAAGGCAAACGCTGAACACAAAGAAGCAAGTGAATTGAAAATTCTTATCCATGCACTTGTACTTTTCAGGAGCTACATTCTTGGCGAGTGCAAAAAGGCATGTGGTAATGGGAGCGGCCCTTTAGCTACAGTAAAAGTCACGTAGATCAATGATAAGAGAGTGTGAACACCCAGAGCTGGAAGAAATGAAACCGCTGCAAGCTCTTCATGCACATACGTGTATTCTTATATATGTTCAGATAAGTATATATATATATATGTATATTTGTATACATACATGTATATATACAATGAAAGCGGTATTACCCGCACTTGGGGAAGACGCTGGCGCGAAGACATCAAGTACCATAAAACGTATACATGCATATGCAGGAAATGTCTTATGAGGTTGTATGGGGAATCATAGGGACGAGATGGCCGATCATTCAATAGCTGTTGATGTCTTAGCAACGCAAGCTTGAAAAACGGATTTGCTCGTGCATCTGACTTCTTCTTTGGAAGTCTTGCACTCGAATATATAAATAGTATAACTACATCTATGTGCAAAGTGAGACATCATTGTGTTAACTTGTGTTATATATATACATATATATATATATATATATCTAGATGTCACCGATCATGTATACACAAAAACGCGTGGGCACAAAACGGCGGTGAGAATTGTGGTAAGGAGGCTCATATATTTCATGTTTCTATTCTCAAAAAAATGTCCTATTCGGCACAACATTGACGTCTTTTTCCTGACCTTCCCCAAAATGTCATTATGGTCAAGATTTTGTTGCACTGCGGATTGAAGACAAGCCAGGGGCCGCAGGGCTTAACGCTGTCTAGTCTTAAGAGTTTCACGTGCATACAGAGCAGTCTAGCAAAATTCATAACGTGAAAATTATGTGTCCTCATTGACTGTCAACTTCTAAATAGAACCGTCGAGCAGTGCTCTAACGTTGTCCTCTGAGCGTGTTCGTGTACCTAAACGATTTTCGAGTACTCGTACGTCTTTGTTTCTGTTGTAAGGCATGCAGATCTGTCTCGGCATCCCTACGTGGGACCTCCGCGAATTTATATGGGCAACGAGGGTGCCCAAAGCAAAACGCTGGACACGCGAGAGGCTGTCCTTCTTTTTGACATTCTCTCCTGTCCGTTCTGGAATCAGCAAGAACAAATCGGAAGCGTCCCTTACCCTGCTGGCCACGTGCAGGCGTTGCTGACTATATTTTCTAAAATTTGAAGATTACCGGGGGGGTCACAACTGCACGTTTTTGTGCATGCGTTTGTGTATGCTTGTAGGCGTTCGTGTGAATGTGTGTGTCCAGGACTGACGCTTTCACTTGAAACGCCATCTGCAGGCTGAAGAAAAGGCGTGCACGAGCGTTCGCAGCGTCCTCTTCAACAGAATAACTTAGACTTGGTCCGCACGCGAGTTGTACGACTGCGGAAATATGCGCAGTCGGTTGAAGCATATTTGTGCCGCATTTATTTGCGGTGTCGGGTACAGTGATTCGAAGTGAAGTCCGCACATCACGGCTGCACAATTTCATAATGTTTTAAGAGCGGCACGATAGAAAGCACAGAGCATCAGCTCACCGCAGTTGTATTTTTTTTTTTTTGCGTGACACCTACCTCACTGCCACTACTCTATCAACCCTTAACACGGTCGTGACTCCTGAAATGCCACCACTGGGACACATTTAACCTCGTGCAACCTACTATTACCACGACCACAACGGTTGGCGCTTGTCTCCCAACTCCAGCACCACAACATCTCTTATTACTGTAGCTCGTCTTTCTACCACCATCGGTATACTACGTCGAATTTGTACTGCCGTACTAGCACAACTACTCGTGACCCACATTTTTGAGCAGTGCCCCACCAGTCCAGACGTCAAAGGCCTCCCACCATTACAAACAGAAAAGGAACAGGTATGGCAGACGGCCTGGTGATACGGAGAGGCGTTTGCATGTGTGAAGAAAACATTCATGCGGGAATGTGCTCCTCCGCTGCATCAACTCGCACACGTCACTCTGATGCACCAGTCCGTTTGATTTCGTGTTAACCCGTGCTGTGCTGGTCGTCCGCTTTAGCACTTCAACGTGCAAACAGCAAATGCTTCCCACGTGCAGCCATTATCATTTCTTTTCCTTGGTGCTGCGAGAGTTGCATGCTAACAACGTTAGACAGCACCACAACAAATGCCGCCTGCTGTGCCAACTCAGCTGGTTCGCATGCATTCGATCGGGTGCTCGCCAGCAGCGTGACTTCCAAAAGGCACGCGCGACTGCAACACTCACCTGCACATGAATACGTGAATGACGATTCAGCGTGCAGGTGCCAGTGTCAATGTCACACGACTTTCATATATATATATATACGCGTGCACACGTGTATACATGTATAAACATGTATACACATACATATTTTTAGATACACACGTATTTGTACGCGTGTGTGCTTCGGACATCGCATGGATCCGTGGGACATCGCAGTAGATTGGCAGTGCTGCATCTCTGCAGTCACCTGCACGGATACAAAAAGTGGTAAAAACAATCTGAGGATCACATTGGCTACAGCAAGAAACACTTAGCTTGCATGAAATTTCTGTCGGACGCATGCGTATCCGCCGGGTTCAAATGTGCGTCGCCGGGTGCGCCCGTATACTCGTCGTTATTGTGAGCGTTCAATACCAACCGCACCAGCCTTCAAACTGGCCGTTACAGCACTGGCGCTAGTTAGTGTGGCAAGCAGCAATGTTTGTGTCCTACCAGCACCAGCGGTACACAGGGGAGTCAAGCACTTTTCAACTTTGCGTACACAAATAGTCTACGCTGGCATGCGTTTGCTACCAGCGTGGGTTGGTGCCGCCTCTGACGTGCACCCGTGCACACTGGGGCTCGCCAGCCGCAACGTACGCGTGTTGATATCGGTGTACAACACTTCCTGCAGAACACGAGATGTACGAAAGGGAAGCGTTCTGCTTTACGTGAAGCGTATTACTGAAAATTTGAACGGGGTTTGAGTCTTCTACAAAGGGTTCAGGAGATCTACCCACTCAACATCACTGGAGCAATGCCGTGACTCTACGCTGACCTGCTACTTTGCTAGCACTGCCACAATGTAGAACGAAGAAAAACACTACGAAATAACTAGAGTCTAGCATGACGTCATCTCTGTATTCAAGGAATGTTCCTTGCCTTCGAATAAAATCGCCACTCAAACGTGGAAGATATGACAACGGATGAAAAAGAACAAACACTACCACTGCGCGTGTAAAGTGATGCTGCGCACGCACCACCTTCTCGTGCATCTCCCACGCAAGAGTTTTGTAAACGCACGCACAACAGGAACACAATAGGGAAATCAACTTCAATGTCACACGTACGTACACGAGTACTCATCAATATGTATACCCTCATTACCACTATATGTGAACAGAATAGCTCATTGAAATTCTCGGACGCCTAACACAAAATACACCACAAAAAAACAACCCCGTCTTCAAGTGGTTCACTGATTCACTGAGAGACCATGACAGGGATGTGTGCCACCTGGCGAATGTAAAATGTATACACAGATACAACGAAGACCTCTGGAGTGCTATCAGGCAAATAGAAGCCGACCGAGCACACGTTAAAACCTTCTGCGTTGTGCAACGTAACCTTCAAAATAAAAACGGGAGAAATATCTCCAGCGCGAATGAAAAAAGCCACTGTGGCAGAAGCGTACACCTGGCTGTCAAAAAAACACGATGGCAACATCAATACACCTATGACATTTTACCCCTCTGTCACGCTGAAAATATTGCAGGCCCGTCTAAACAAGACAAGCTGCCGTACCTTCAAGTACTAGTGCTGGTCGACACCTGTGCGCATATGCACGTGTGCGCCCTCTCCTGGACTGTGTCGAAACTCAGCGGTGAAACAGTTGTAAGCCACACTATTAAGTACGTAGAAAGTACACGTGTGGAACGCAGTGAAAAAGCGTGTAGGCTCCGCTCAACACACCACCGTATTGAATAGAAAGCATGATCTGGTAGACACTGTGCCCTTCCCATGTGCAAGCAACCCGAAACGAAGCGGTCCTCACCTTCAGATCCCGTCACTCGTTCCTGAAATTGTTCTTCCCGTGTCAACCTCCACAAAACAATAATCCTACAACCTCCCTAGACCACACACACATGTGAAACTCTTTTCCCTCCAACCATTTTCGCAGTATATCATTGTCAAGCCCCATCTGCAAAAAAAACTCTTTTTGAACCGTCACCTCTGCATCGTAGCTGTCTAATCTTCAGTCAGACAGCAGCTGAGTGTCCCTCCACTAAGTTTTTGTAGCCGAACGCAGCCTCACCCAGCAATTCCAGAGAACTGTCTCGTCTCCTGCTCCTGCACCCGCGTGTCCCCCCGCTCCCCCCGTACCCTTCCGTAAACGCCGTCGTTTCCTCCCTCGCCACGTATAACTCCCTCGTTCATCCCCCTCACGCGGTGCAGCCTTTTTTCGTCTTTGACTTCGTCGGCTTGTGCTTCCTCCTTCGTTCGCTTTTTTTCCTTTGCAGCCACATCCATCTACCTCTACGTTTCAGCAGTGCTCCTCACCGCTACGACCGCTACTATACCTTCCCTCCTTTTCCCACTGGTCCTGCTACTCCTCCTTCATCATCGCCTGCAGGTGCTGCTCGCCCTGTTGTTTTGTTGCAGCAACATTCTCCGCTCCACCGAGGACACCAGCACCGGGGTGAGCATCCGTAGACTCCTCCTCCTCAGTATACACACGAAGGCGAAGGCCACTCAACGCCTCGAGATAGTGGACGCGGAATTTCACTGGCAGAGAAGAAGGGGCTTTGGCGCGCAGGAAACACGAGCCGAAGAGATTGAAGAAGGGCTGCAGCTGAGCTGGGTGGACGGCTGCATGCACTCGCCACAAAGCGTTATCAATACACGCACGCAAATCATTCTGCGTATTGGCAGATATATCCTGCAGCTGAGGAAGACACACTTCAAGCAAATCAGAAAGCACCAGGCTAATCGCTGCTTTTCCCGCATACAGCAGCTGCTCTTCCTTCTCCGTCATTGCAGGAGTACTGCTGCTACTGCTGCCCACTCCACACGTGGTCCACTTGGTGTTGCTGCTGTTGTGCGTTCCCTCAAGCACCGAAGCGGGGGAGGAGATCCGCTGCAGGAAAAAGCGCGAACGCAAACAGCGGGCGAGACAACAGCGGTATATGTAGGATCGCGTAAGTCGAAAAGGGGCAGAGATCACGACCAACAGAGAGAACGAACAACAACCGAAAGCGCTTAAGAATGACGCATCCACAAACAAACTGCGTCACGTATCTCCCCCGCCCAATCCTCCTTATCACGGAGTTCTGTCCGCATTTCTTCCTCTCCGCAACTGTGACTCTTTGTACTCTGCAGCAGAAAAGGGTGAGCAGGAACAGCCGAGGAGGACCAGGCGGGAAAGCAGCGGAAAAACACAGCAACTACAGCGAGACTATCAGAAAGGAGGAGAGCAGCACAAGGGGAAGGCCCTAGCAAAAAGTGAGACGACCACACGGAGACGGATTCGAGTAATGTTACAGGACTAGCTGGAGACAGATATGAGGTGGAATGTACCGCTATGTCTGTGTCTCCCTCAAAACGCGCACGAGTATATGTGCGCATCGACAGACGTGTCGGGGGCACGGTAGTACGAACGGACTGATAGAGATCAACACTCGTGCCGTTGTATGCACGCACACACATATTTACATAGTCCTCTACAATATCTCGTGTCCGTGAGTTTAACTCATTCTTTTCAATGTCTGCGTACGCGTATGTATATATACGCATGCGCGTGTGTATATGACTGCATTTCCGAGTGAACGCCAGTAAAGGCGTCTACGCATTGCACACGTTTGCGCGAAACCCCAACGACTCACCACCACAACATAGACGCACCAGTGCATGTACATACATGTACACGCATATATACAGGAAGACACATATAAGAATTGGACCCGGGCACCGAACGACTGCCAGCCCCGGCGCACCCCTGCAGCAAGGCTTGCCCACGTTGAGAACACCACTGTGAACAGCGCGCGGGCCTCCCTTACAAAGTTCATGAAAACGCAGAGGGGAAGCTGTCCAGCCACTTGCCTCCGCATGCGACGCACACAGAACATAGACTTACACACGACGTATGTACAGGCACGTAGCCACAGATGCGTAGGCGGCCTCTGCAAACGCATTCCCGTATATGCAAATAGAGAAACACGAGAGACAGAGACACACACGAGATAACGAGACAGAGAATCACAGAGAAGAAGAGAACAATAGACAGACAGACACACAGAGAGAGGTCGTGACAGACGGAGAGCAGCGCTAAACCGAGGCCGGGACGAAAAGAAGAAAATTGTTACAATACGTCACCGTTCCCCCATATCTACTCTTACCAACGAAAACAAGCCTCAGCTTCTCTAGCGACTTGCATGTGTGGAGATACGCGCAACAGAAGCATCAAGGCTTGCGCTTGTGTCTGCCGCTATACACTTGGAGTGCACACACGCGTGTACACAAGTGACCAGCCAGTTCATACGACGGCAGTTCTACACAAGTGTATACATACACACACACATATACATATATATATATATGTAAATGATATTTACATAGACATGTATGTATAAAGATGCATACACCTGTATGTTTATATATGAGGAGGTACACTGGCGCACCTAGTAAATGTGTAAAGACGCATAGACATATATGTTTACACACGTGTAGAAGCACACGCACACTTCCAATAGATTATAAGCAGTTAGACGCTCACTGGTGTACACGTGCAGGGAAAACAGAAGATACTCGCAAATACCTACGTCACCAGTATACGTCTAAGTGAAGAAAAAAGGCAATGTTTGCGACTTAATTCCAACAACCGGATGTTGTCATACGTGTGATCCACTTTTTTCGTAGATGTAATACCATCGCCTTACGTGCTCTCTCTTCAGCTGTTATTTCGCACAGACATACATATATATATATATATACATATACACAGAGAGAGAGCGATATAGATATATATATATATGTATACATATAGATATAGATATAAAACTCACGAGTGTATACATGTATACATATATAAGCAAAGAGAGAAAAGACACGTATGACGGGACCTAGGCATAGACGTATATAAACAGAAGTGCTCAGCAGATCCTACTTACACTTTTGGTGGAGTCTCCAGGAAGGCCTTCATCAATATCTACCGCGTTATTTCTGGCACTCCACGCCTCGGTTGCAACGGCTGACTCCCTCATCTTCTTTGCTGCTGCTGCTCCTCCTCCGCCTTCTGCAGCTGCACCGTACTCCAAAAAGCGTCCCCTCGCGTGAGCTACACTGCTGCTTCTATTGTCCCACATGTCCCCGCTGTACATCACGCTTCTGCTGCCGCTGCTGCTGGAATCGCTACACGCGCCCACCTGGTCTTGCTGCTGCATATCCTGCTCTCTCTCGTGCTGCTGCTGCTGGTCTTCGCAGTGCTCATCCCGCGTTGATTGCTCCGGCTCCTGCGCGTACGGGTGCTGATGCTGCTGGTAATGCTGCTCCTGCTGATGCGTCTGCTCCTGCTGCTGTCGATGAAGTTGCTGCTCCTGTGGCGCGTGACTCTGTTTCTGTTGCTGCTGTTGCTGTTGTAGCTGCTGCTGTTGTTGTAGCTGCTGCTGCTGCTGCTGTTGCAGCTGCTGCTGCTGCTGTTCCTGCAGCGCCTGCACAGAGCGAATCCGAGCTTCTACAGCCAGCGCCCGTGCCGCTTCAAAACCATACCGTGCTGACGAAAATACTAGCAGCTGTCTCCGCGGCCCCACAGTAGCGCACGTCCACGACTTGGTGTGGGAATTAAACCACACCCCGTGAGGCGCTGCAGTGGCACACCCAAAGAATAAACGGCGGGCAGCAGCAACCGGATGCAGCAGCAGCAGCACCACTCGTACGCGCCAGCAGCATCCGCAGCATTCGTGTGCAGCAGCAGCAGGATGCAGCAGTATCAGCGGCGTGACTCAGCATTAGCGGCTTCAGAACGGCAACAGCAGCACGCCACAGCGTTGGCACTCGGGGCACCAGCACAAACTCTACCAGCATCGGGAGCAGAGAGCCATCACCAGCGGGCGGCTTCTAGCAGAAAACACAGCAACCATCTGCAGCAGCAGTAGCACACGAAAGGTACGGCAGCAAAAATGCAAGTAGAGCAGCAGCTGCTACAGACGAACACAAGTAAAGAAGTTCCATACTTATCGACGTACATGCACCTATCTGTTGTGTCCAAATAAGCTCGAACGCGGTGCTCTCTGCGCTACCACAACGCACGCAAGCACTCGACTTATGCGTTTAGAGCGGCTGCTCCAACTAAACACCCCTGCGGCTGCAGGCCATCACTACGGAAGTTCACCAGTTTAACTGTGTTCACCTCATCTCCTCATTGAGTCGTGGTAACTCTCGGGAAAGTGAAGCCGGTCTTACTTCTTATTCACGGAAACAATGCGCATTAGCACATGCGTGCGTGCGCTTGTGTTCAGGGGGAGCGCGACATACAGTCACAGAGACGGAGACTTCCACGAAGCCAGTCGACGTCTTGCTAGCAGGTTCGTCACCTCATGCGTGTCTCTGGTCATATTTAAAGGAGCTGTTCGTACCAAATCAACTCAATCATGAACTCGGCCGACACAAGCAGTTGTACGCGTGCAGTACTGTCAGTGAGAGCACTCCTCGTGCGCTGATTCAGCAAGACAAAGTCAGAGGTACGTGGGTAGACATACGCGGGGCTTCGTTTCTTTAGGCCTATCCCAGCGTATCGAGTAAGATTACTGCTAAACCGCATCTGTATGTCCACAAGCACCTCTTTCAACGTCTGTGCATGCGTATAGACATAGACGCCTATCAAGCTGCAGGTGTACACATTTTCAGACAGGTTCTGCAGACATCAACGCGCTTGCTGACTACTAAGCAGCAAACGATTTAGTGTACTTCTCAGAGATTTACTTAGGCGCTCGAAAAGCCCACACTCTCGCGTTTGCATTCAGCTTGAGTCACACATACGCCCCCATATACAGACCCTGTGTCTGTAAATATATGAGTACACAAATGTATACACAGTCGGATATAAAGTGTGTATGTGTACATCCATATATCCAGTTCCTCAC
This sequence comes from Sarcocystis neurona, assembly GCA_000727475.1. Taxonomy (NCBI): domain Eukaryota; phylum Apicomplexa; class Conoidasida; order Eucoccidiorida; family Sarcocystidae; genus Sarcocystis; species Sarcocystis neurona. Next base: position 1,633,865 of record KL647305.1, on the reverse strand, counting down.
TCGTCCTGCTGCCAACTTTGTAGGATTCTGTTGTTGAGACAGTTTCATCCTGCAGATGCGCAGCGGAGCGCGACACGTTGCGGGAGCGCTTGCGCGGGACGGTGCCGCCTCTGTCCGTGTCGGCAGCGCGGCCTGTCAAGAGCAGAAAGGCAGAAGCGGTATCACTCGAAGAAACCAAGAAATGTACTCGCTTTCACAGACCTGCAAGCTACACAAACGTACGGTGGAAACACATACACGTATACACAGACACACTATACTCTTATGCGTGTGTGTTTATGTACGTGTAGGTGGATCACCATCTCACGCTACATGTATACATACATATATATATATATATCTGTCGGAGCGTATAAGTCGCAGTGGCGTACAGCACTACAGAGCAATGACGCTAACACGTGTTCAGCAAAAGGAGAAGGACTTCGGCAAGGTCGACGGGAATAAGCTGCACATACATAGAAGAAACCGCTTTTAAGCATATGCTGCACACGGTGACTCGCGTGCACCGCAGCAGCGGCACAATGCCTGCTCCACAGAAAACTTAATTATACTTACACATACATATATATATATCGTACTTGCACTTCACTTTAGCGTGCTCTATCAATTGTCTCGTCCTCCACATGCTGTTGTGTCTACTTGCAGCATCCTCTATACAGATACACAACGCGTACATATGCACGAACATACACACACTTAGACATGCGCAAATATTTATCCACGCTCCCACACACGTACAAATAAGCGTGTACATAGATATACATATACACTGCTTCTCTCTGCTTAACATCAATACACATGCACACGTACCTATACATGTATGTATATATACCCGTATCTCCCTCATTGCGAGATCTACTCTGCGCATGGACAGACATAAGGCCCCTCACCTGCAGCGACGTACAAATCTACAACTCTCACCTACACATGTATCCTCTTCCCCTTTGCACATTAGAGAGGTATGTTCTCACAGCAAGAAGCAGCAGAAGTGTACATAGATATATTTGTATACATATACATATATATATGCATATGCACATATATATATATATATATATGCACACCTGTAGCGTAGCCAGGACCAGCGGGAACAAAGCCACAGCACCTGCTTAGTGGGGTTATGTTGTTGCTGCCAGTGCATGTCGCTGGAATGCAGCGAAATGCTTACGGGACAAAGTGCGCTTGCGAGGCACGCGACTGCCGGTCGACAAAACGGCGGTGGATTCTTCCTGTGTGCAGGCCACGTCAGAGAAGTGAGGAGAAGAATTACAAATCTGCACCTGAGAAAAAAAACGCGCACTCACTGATGGCGTGCTACAAAAGAGTCACCGTCAACAGCGCGAACGAGAAGAGCTTTCCCCTACGGCGTGTATCTACACTCGAAAAAGTACACAGAAGGACAAACGCCTAAGCGCGGACACGTCTCTATCTCTAAACATGGAAATGGGACGATGGACGGCAATTCACTGACCTCTTCACACACGCGCGTACACCTAGTGCATCGCAAAGAAGTGCACTCCGAGTACGCACGACACACATACGTATACGTGTGTATATACACATATATATATGTATGGCTATCCATACCCACGATCTATATATATATATACCACTGTTCAAATACACACAGCACAAATGTATATATATACATATATATATATATATGAACACACACACAATCTACAGACACGTGTCTGCAGGTATGACTGCCGAAACACATTACCCAAACTCAGAGACGTTTTTATATTTTATACAGACGCTTACACGAAGTCGACTTGGCTCCGTACAGAGACAAGACCAGGCAGGCGTTTCCCGCTGTTGCAGGGACCCAAGAGATCTGGCACCACGACGAATGTCACCAAGACAAAACGACTTTATTCGCCAATTACACACAGGTATAAACATTCTCATTCTTCTGTGCAGACTGAAAAAAAGTTAGTGCATATCATCCGAACAGCAATTTACATATGTACGTAGAGGGAGAAAAAACGTCACGTGTACGCATGCTCGCATATGTCCCAAAAATATCTACACAGCAGTGAATTGTACCACGGACAGACAGACGTCTGCGAAATTGCTTCTGGACTGATATATGTGAGGCATGCAAGATGCAGAGTGATGAGGTTCTTTTGCTGAATGACCGACCACGTGTAACCAGGCTACTTACGTCCGTTGACTTGCTGCAATGAATGCTGCCAGAGGCTTCTCCCGAGTCTGCTGCTGAAAGGGCTTCCCGTTGCTGGTGCTGTTGCTCTGCTTGCATCTGTTGTTGCTGCTCTGCTTGCATCTGGTGATGCTGCTCTGCTTGCAGCTGGTGCTGCTGCTCTGCGTGCAGGTGGTGTTCCTGCTCTGCTCCCAGCTGATGCTCCAGCTCTTCGTGACTGGGTGACCGACGATTCAACGGAGAAGCAGCCGCTCCTGTTGCACAGCCAGCAGCACGCTTCATGCAATTTGCAACTCTCTCGTTCTTCTCCTTCAATGCCGACAATGTGTCCCACTCGCTGTAGTGTTGCTGCGCTGCAGACACCTGCGTGTCCCGCTGCTGCCGCTCTTGTGTGACTGGCTCGTGCTTCTGATGCCCCTGCTGCTGCAGAAATTCCTCCTCCTGCTGCTGCAAGAGTTGCTCCACCTGCGTAAAATGATCTCGCTGCTGCAAGAGTAACTGCTGTCGGCGCAGCATCCCCGCTTCTTGCTGCTGGGCTGCCAGCTCCTCCTGCGCTGCACGCTGTCGCAGCTCTTCCTCCTGTTGCCGCTCCTGCTGCTGTTGCAACGCCTGCTGCTGTAACATCTGCCGCTGTTGCATCATCTGCTGTAATTGCTGCTCGTGTCCCTGTGGCTGTTCTGTGTGCTGCTGTCGCTGCTCCTGCTGCTGTTGGTTCTGTTCCTGTTGCTGTTGTCGGTGTTCGTGCTGATGCTGCTGCCTGTGCTGCTGTCGCAATTCCTGGTGCTGTCGCAGTTCTTGGTGTTGTTGCGAGTCCTCATGCTGGCGATGATGCTGCTGCCGCTGCAGCAGGACTGCATGCTGCGAGTAGCGAGGAAGGAGATTGTCAGTCTCCACAGTGGGCCCGATCTCATGGGTCCACCGGTTGTCAAACGCTTCTCGTCCCGCTGCTTCTTCCGCTTCTGGTCCTGCTCCTGGTGGTCCCCCTCCTGCTGCCTGTGGTTCTGCTGCACACGCAGTAGCACCAGCTCCTACTGGAAAAGCTGTTTTCGCTCCCTCACTAATACTATCCAAAACCGCTGCTGCTGCTGCTGCATCCTTCACTCTCAGCGGAATGCCCAACGCAAGCTGCTCTAGGGTCAGTCTGTTCTTTTGACAAGCGTATGCCAGGCCCTGCGCGAGTTCGTCTCCATACCGCCTTGCAGAAAACACTGCGTAAAAGAACGAAAAGCGCACTCCAGAAAAAAATCGGAATATTTAGAAATAGGTGCACTGTTTAGAAGTAGAAGCAAATGAGAACATTAAAAAGGACAATCGTATCTGATGAGGAGAAGTGAGACTGCAACGTCCTCGTGTTTGTTCACGACAGAAGAAAAAAGATTCTGAACATACTCGCCTTCCAAGAATGTTTTCAAACAGGGAAAACTGACGCTGCTGACTCATCAGTGCAACACCAGAAGGAAAAGACAGGGTTACAAGCAACTTGTTGGCAGAGTAAAAATACCAGGTGGGAAGAAACGGAAACGGAGAAACGGCTAAACAAGACACAAAAAAGACAAGGGAGCATCCAGCTAACGACGACAAAGCGCCTGCATGCAAAGGAAGCAGAAGAAAACCCACACACTGTGAAGCCAATCAGACATGAGAAGCGCACACAAGAATTTGCGGGGAACGGATACAAAGGAAGGCACACGCCGAGTAGAAGGCCGCAGACGTGAGCGTGCGCGTGTGAGGGAGGCCGCGAAATCCGGCAATGATTTCCAACAGGGTAGCAATAGCGGCATATCTTCATAGGTGCACGTACGGAACGAGCGGATGCACAACGAAATCTTCTACGCACTGTTGTTATCCACACTTGAAACAAACACGCGGCTGAATCTCTATATGGAAGGAAAAACCTCTATACGTACAGAGTGCAGGTGTACATACACGTACGCACATATACATATATGTATGTCTATAGACAGACATGTCTACAAAAATAGATCGAGATCTGCAAGTACTGATTATCATATCTGACGACTTCGTAATAAGTCTCACGCGAACCGGACCGGATTTCACTGGTCTTTCCGAGGGAGTCACAGAGGGGGGGAGCACAGCGGTCAAACTCCTCGAAAAGAGACGAAACCCGCGGAAGCAAAGGGGACGAGAAAGGATGCATAGAGAACGACAGTCAGCAAAGCACGAGCAAAAAATCAGACCAGGAGAACTCGGCATCGCCCAGCGATCAGGAAACACAAAGATGTACGCAGACGCAAGGCACACACACTCACAACAACTGGCACTGCACATTCTGTCAAATACCTGCTTTCCTTCATAAAAAGGATGCACCTAATAAGCATGTGCGGTAATTGTGCAGCGACTTTCTACAGCCAGAGTGTTTACTTGCAACACACAGGTGGAAGCTGAGGAAGGCCGCGCCTTGAATAACAGTCTCTCTCTCTCACACACACGCACACACACACACACACCATGCAGAGATATACATATATATACACACAAATTTGTGCACGTGCGCACATATGCATAATCACCGCCAAAAAAGAGCGATTGGTTGGTTTCTTAACCTTCTTACGACCAGTCGCAACAGACCCTGCCCAGCTGAAGAAAGCGACAGTGTTCTGGCGCCCAAAGACCGACAAGAGAGACCTCTGCTGCGGGCGTGAACACAACTCGAGAGCTTGATGACAATAAATGCTCTCCGTCAAGGTCCACGTCAAAAAACCAGGAGGAGCAAATCCTGAGAAACGAAAAACTCTTCTTCTCATGGACACACCAGACGAACATGCATGGAACTTGTCAGTACATCTCCATGACATACAAGATTTGACGCCTTTCCCGAAACAGTTGAAAACGCTTGTCTTCTGCGTGAAAGGTACACAGGTAGAGACGGATCGCCCACTCACGTATGTTCCGAAGAAAAGAACGACTTGCCTCTGCCGCGCTGCTCGTGTGTCTCTCTCACTCTCATTAGTCAGCGTGTGAACCACTGTTCGAATAAATTACTGCAAATCTTACAGAATATTTTCCTTTCTCCGACCGGGGCTGCTGACACGACGTAGCACTCAGTGCCGCGGTGGTACCAGATATCCTCGCAATATCTTTCCATACTTGCGCCCTGCGAAGATAGATTGGGTGGTCCTTCATCCTGGTTCAACTGGCAGCTGCTGTTGCCGCTCCTTGTCCGGTGCACGTGCTCTTGTGCTGCAGCGTTGCTCGCAGACGTTCCACCACTAACCGCAGCAGCAGTTGCTCGGTCAGGGCGATCCTGCGCTTCCTCCGCCTCCTGCGCGCTTCTGTTCTGCCTGTGTCTAGTACCTGTAGCAGCATCGTGAGCTTTCTTTCGAGCGGCATTTTCACTGGCGGCACTGTCGATCGCGGTAGTAGCGCCGTTCCGAGCACTAACGGCATATTTTTCTGCGTCGCTTCTGTTGTAGAATCCGGCTGCAGCTCCACCGTACTCAGTCGGAGTCGCACTGCTCCCTCCCGATCCTTTTCCCACACGTACAGACCCTTCCGATAGGCCAACACCAACGTGTAAAGACTCACCTGCATTCCTAGCACCTGCTTCGTCCCCTGCTGCAACGGCAGCACGTGCGGTTCCACTCGGAAAGGATTTTTGGTGCGTTTCCACCACAGACGGGTGAGTTATCGTGAGAGGCATCGATTTGTAGCTCTCTGCAGTGATATGAGACGAAGCTGCTGTAGGAGACGCTGCGGCAGTACACAATCCTTGGTGCTGCCCAAGCCACCGGCCGGCACTAAACGTACGCTGCTGTTGTCGTTCGAGTTCTTGCTGCTGCTGCTGCTGATGCAAGTGCCCGAGATGCTGCTGGTGGTGCTGGTGCCCGTGCTTCAGCGGCGGGTTCTCCTGCCCGAGTTTCTGCTGCGTCTGCTGACGCCTTTGCTGGCGCTGCTGTTGCTCGTGTTGTTGCTGCCGCAGATGCTGCTGCTCCAGGTGTTGCTGGCGCAGATGCTGCTGCTCGAGCTGTCGCCGCAATTCCTGCTGCTCGAGCTGTTGTTGTTGATACTGCGGCTCCAGGAAGTGCTGCCCGGCTGCTTGTTGTCGCTGAAGTTGCTGCATTTCTCGGCGTTGCAGTTCTTGTTGTTGTCGTCGCTGCTGCTGCGCGCGAGCCTCGACTGCAGATGATACTTCTCCTCCGTGCCCCCTCACTGCCTGCACAGCTCCAGGGTGCTCCATGGCGATTTCCACGCTGTAGCCTGTTGACGATGAGGAAGCGGAGAACTCCTGCTCAGACCGGTGACACGGAAGCAGAGCCGTCTCTGTCCTCTCATCACCAACATTGGAGTTTTGCTCCGCCGCTTCCTGCAGCGTAAGGCACGGCGTGCCGGAAATAGTGTTACTGTTCTGACTGTGGATCCTTTGGGCGGTTTCTGTTCTCTCCAGCAGTTTTCCTTCCTCAAAGGGAAGCAGACGTGGACTCGCCGTTACCGCCCGCTCGACCCCTCTCCCAGAGAACTCTCTCAGTTTTGCTGAAAACCCGTCAGTAGTGTCCGACCCTGCAGCGGGAAAACCAGAATACAAGGGTTCCGAGGAGAAGTCGCAATAAGAGCCTGCTGCTGTTGAACGCTCCGAGCGCGAAAACTCCTCCAGCGAATGTTTCCTCTGTTCTTGGGCTGACAAGCACAGCCGACCGTCTGAAGCGCTCAGGTGTTGCTGCAGTGACACTGCACCGAGCGGCGGCTGAACGCTGAAACTTCTCTCGTTGTTCGCGTCATGGTGGTGACAGTTCACGCCCTCGACGCCCTCCGTCACAGGCGAAAACGCAGATCTAGAGATGTCGGTCGGCATTGGAACTCCACTTTCCTCTGGAAAAAGCTTGCTTTGGGCAAATTCACCAAGCGTTTTCGAAGACCTACGCGACACTTCAGTAGAGCTTGCGACTCCTTCAAACCTACAACGAAGATTTATCATTTTCTCGGATTCTGCAGTATGTGCCGCAGGTGCACCCGGCTCGGACAGGATGATGAGACGACGTTCTTCTTGGTTCTTAGCAGAGTCAGCTAGACGTTTGGCAGCTTCAACGTCCTCTGCTGTGCTTCCGTCGGCTTCTATGCTCGTCAACCGCTCCCCGCTTACACCGAATCGGGCGACACCTTGTAGATATTCGCCATAATCCTCTGGAAACTTGACGACTTCCGAATATGGATAGTTCTTCCTCTCAGAGTGGCCGCCAGATGAACCGGCAATCTGGTCTGAAGCAGTTCTACAGACAGCCGGGACAGAAGACGTGTAGGATGCACCACAAATTTGCGGTGTGCGTACGTCGCAGATAAATGCTTTAGTACTGTCTGGGGCATCTGCCAGTATCCCTCGTCCCCTTGGTCCGCAAGAAAGCTGTTTGAATCTATGTGTTCCTGCCATTACCCGGATCTCAGTGCTGTTCCTGCGCACATTATTGCTTTCGGAGTGCGCTTCCGCTGTCTCCAGGTTATTTGCACCTGCAGCCGTTTCCGCCCTTGTCTGGAAGTTTCCACTCGCGTAAATGGTCTCATCCTCCTTAGTCGCCTTCCTCCCCGCCAAGACAGCGTCTCCTGCAGTATGTGTGAGTGATTCGTCAAACGCCCCTTCCGGCCGCCCTTGATGCTCATAGACTTTCTGCAGTTCTGCGCGAGCGCGTTCACCGTTTTGAACGTACGGCTTCCCCACAGGTAGCCCGTGTCCCTTGTTCCATGCAGATATCTGTTCTCCAGTGTACCCGTTTGGTCCGCCCCTTCTTCTCTCTGCCGTTGATTCACTTCCTGAAAAGCATGTCACTATGGCAGCGAGTCCGGCAGGATGATACGAGTCTTGCAAGAGAACCCCTTTTTCGCGGAATGTTTCCTGCTCTTCCCGGAAAGCAGTTCCCCGGCGCGCACAGTTTTCGACTTCAGAAGCGTAAACGCGACTGCAGTCGCGCGCATTTCGAGTGCCTCTTCCCACTTCGAAAGGGGGGCGACCTACCGGCACATGCTCCGGCAATGCAACCGAAGAAGAGAACGAGGAGCACGATGAAGGAGGACGATGCAGAGACGGCAACAGAGATGAGCGCGCACCTGATACGGTGACAACCCGCATGGCTGGACTTTTCTGTTCACAAGCCTCATGCGCGTGATCCGTGGCCGCTACCGGATGTGAACCAGAAGCGGCAGGAAGAAGTAACTCCGGACGTAGGACCGTCATTGTCGGCTCCGTTGTGGCTTCGCCGCTTACGCAGGTCTGTGAAATGTCACCAGAGTTCTCTGGAGGGCTAACCTGCGGCAGTCGGCCGCCCTGACACCGGCGACTTTCTTGCTCTTCAGCCGTGGAAGTTACACCCTCCATCTCCGCACTGCCCACAGCTGCAGACTGGGTAGATCTGCCGGGCCGAGAGGGCTGAGACGCAGAAGACCTCAACAGACCACTCTCGTGGTCATACCTGCTCCGAGCGCCGGCAACCGGAACAACTTCATCTATTATTCCGCCGCAGAAGTGCTAACCGGAGCGCGGTAAATGCGACTTCAAAAGAAGAGCGCTGGCGAGAGTCAACGCCACTGTGTGCAGGGGCAAAACTTACACATATGGGGCTTGCTTTTGAGGGATCCACACTGAAGCCCAACAGATGCCCTAAGATGCAATCGAAGGCGGCACAGAAAGTTAGGCACGAGTAACGATTTAGACATGATCCCTTACAGTCGGAAGCAGACAGACACTGAGATCGATTTGCCACGGTGCAGCGCTTTTCCGTCCCTGTTGATAGCAAATGGGGACTTCGAAACCCAGAACGAAATCGAGGGTCGTGCATACACACCAGGGAAGCCCGCTTGGCGGGCGGTGTACTCGTGTGAATCCGCGAGAGCAGCTAACGGTCTAACAGTGTGAGACCCCTCCTTTCAGTTTCTCCCTCTAGGTGTCTCCACCGAAATAGAAGTCGGAGTTCAGCTATACTGCATGGCCGTTCCGGAAGCCCCGAAAGTAGCTAGAGCATTGTCGAGAACATCCTTCGCGGGCAGACGTTGGCGGGATGAGAGCGAAAGTAGTGGAGGGGACCACTTCGGTTTCTAAAAAAATACGTTGTTGATTGTCGTGCATTTCTGGTCGTAGAAAACTTTTCATGCGAAAGACATTCGGATGCCGGAATCCGCTGATACGGGCAGGGAATTCGCCGGGGAGCGTGCGAAACGAGATCCATACGGGCACTGCAGCAGCAGGGGCGGAAGGTGATGTACCTGCGTGTACATGACGTCCAAATCACCGGCAGCTGTGTGCGGTGCAAACACCTGAATGCGTAATACCGGTATAACTTGAACAGGAAAGGCTAAGCAAAGGTAGTTCCCCAGAATCTGAATATTCGTTATTTCGTGAAGACAACCCCACAAACGCATTTAAAGACAAGTACTGAAGAATTCTGTGGCGATACGGGCTGCCCGCAACTACCGTAGCTGCAGCACGGCAGAACGCGCCCAAAGGAGGGAAGACACACGCTACACATCCGCAGATAACGCCAAAGCAAACATGTGTGAGGTCGAAGCGAAACGCAGGGCAGATTCGCTACATTGGGCTTGAAGAGAATGGGAAGTATGCCTACAATTTACAACTGCCTGCGTGCACTGGTTGCGTCATCTGCACTGAGGAGGAACGATGTACTGTACGCTTGGCAAGTACGCGTCAAAGCGACACGCAGCCTGACACAAAATTTTGTTTAAAAATTCAAGTTAACATCTCTGTTGTGGAAAAGATCCGACCGTCTACGAAGTTATGTCTGCACGAGCTTGTGCGCAGCTGAAGCCATCGAGTAACTACGAGTGACCCAGAGCAAAACGGGGGAGCACGCCCTGAACGCACGCGTAGGTACATATATACCGCATCTACCGTCGAGGCAAAGCCTTTCTCGATCGCGTGCGGCGTCGGTGCAACCAGTAGCAGTAATTGTTGGGAGGGGATATAGGACTCCATGCAACAGAATGCAGAGAAAAATGTATGCAGGAAGAAGGTAGGACACGGGGAAGAAAGAAAATAAGAATTCATTCAAGCAATGTTAAACGGAAGGCTGTGTAGAAAGCGCACCACAAACACATCGTGGGACGTGCGAGTTGAGAATATTTCTGACAGTGTGGCAAAAATGCTACGCCACACAGTGCTGTCGAAGCGCAGGACACCAACGTTCAGCTCACGTTGAAATCTAACGGTGCACAAGTCGCTCACCATTATATTCTTGCTCCCACTGCAGCAGGCGGCAGGTCTCAGTTATGGAAAGCTTTGCAAATAAACCCTGAAGACCAGGGTTAACACCAGCTGCCTCGTTTTTTACACCGACTGCTACACGTGCGTGTCTCAACGGTTCCCTTTTGCTCCGCGGAAGAACGGAGATGGTTCTTTTCTTCAAGTGACAAAAATACGGCGGTGCCCGTACTTCAAGAAGACATCAGTATTTGATTACACGTGGGCGGGAAATACCTCTGCTTACTGCAAGACGCAAAAGCGGCACTCGTATCGCAGGGTTTGTACGTGGTCCACGTAAGAACACAGAGGAAACGAAACGTGCGAGCGTGTGCGCGGCGAGCGCATGATAATGAAAATTAGATTAAAGGGCGCAAAAACATTAAGAAAACTGGGTACTGCGTTGAGAGGCTTCCCACCAGAGGTACCTGAAATAAAGCGTGCGTTCGTTTTTTGGGCTGCTGTAGCAGCCGCAGCAGTAGCTGGAACAGTAATAGCAGTTATAATAAGATCCGTACTGCTTGTAGATGACGTAGTAACTGTGCTTAGCGAGTAGTAATGCTTTTAGCAGAAATTGCGTTACGCTTTGAGTTTTACGCAGGACTGATATTTTTCACGTAGTGGAGCCATATGCAAGCGTGGGTGCACCAGCTATGCAAGGTAGTCCCACGCAGGGACAGCGAAGATAATGAAGTGGACAAGAGGACCCCTCACAATTTCGCTAGAGCTCAACGTGTAACGATAAAGCTGCAGACGCGAAATGTCACCGAAGGTTGAGATGCACACACAAGGGACCTTCTGCTAGCTTTTCCTCCGGAAACTGTACCTTAAAAAATAGACAACTGCGGTATGTCCGACCATGAGATATCTGCTTAATCATGTGTGGAACACGTGGTCGTGTTCTTAGTCCTCCGCGACGGGGGAATTAGCGACGAGATGGATGTGCGCCGACCTTGGTCTTCACACACACCTCACACGCAAAAGTGTCGGACCCTGCATCAGTACTATGTACCAGTCGGTTATAATGGCATCAAGCAAAAAAGTGAACCACGAGCTGCGTTGAAAATGGGCGACAAAGGAAAAGCGTAAGCAACTGCTGGACATACGGAGGTTGAAGAGAAAGGCGGTACCACGAATTTCTACTTGTTTGAAATGTTCCCCAGATTCGCCATAATTTGGTACATGAGATACTCTCTGCCTGGATAAATGGCGCAGACAGGGATTTCTATTTCCTTCAAGGAACAGTACCAGAAAGACGTGCGTGACCCACGTAAAGTACAGAGCGAAAATACACATCGTCTTGCAGGGCAGACGAACAACACTACGCGATAGCCTGTGGGCACGTCCTTTGTGAATACGCGCTCTCTGACGGCCGAGGAGAGGGGGAATTCACGAAGCCAACTGAAAGGAAACAAGGGTAATTTGGACAAGAGCAGAGGAAAACCTAGAGACGCTCGTTTCTCCCGCCCAAGTGTTGACGCCCCTTGGTGTTCTCTTCAAGAGCTCGGCAGGAGACAGAAAGCAGAAAATTCAACAGTGGTTGCCCACTCTGCCGCGTCGCAATGCGCTTGCTCGGTAGAAATTGCTACCTTCGCAGACACGGGGTTTGGTAGTGGTGAAGCACAGCAGCACGCCTGTAGAACATAGTCTCTATCAAGATCGCAGCGGAAAAGTGGACACGTGTTAAGAATCTCGCAATATTTTGAAACACTGTTAATAGACAGTAGTGTCAGGAACCCGGGCAATAGCAGACAGGGGTGTGGGCCGCGGCGCCCGGGCTACACTCTTAATATACGTATTCAGTATATCAGGAATCCAATAGTGATTATCGTATCGTCCCCATGGGCATGAACCTAACTGTAGACTCAAGCACTGATATGGCTTCCCGAGAGTACTTTAGTCTTTATTTCCGTATGAAAAATAACGTGTGCATATCTGTGTTACACGTTTCACATCGGGTGACACACTCAAAAGATTCTTGCTGCCGTAAGTTTTTAACTCCTGGCGATACGAGAGCACTACACCTGATGTCTCCTTGTCGCTTACGAATGTAGTACTACAGTAAGCTTACAGATACAAAAGGAACATCTACGTATCTTTTTTCTAGTAGAGGTTGTGCTTGAATGCTTCCCCTGGGACAGTAGTCGCTCTCACCCGCTGCCGGAGCACGTGTAACACCATCCAAAGATGGCGGACAGAGGAGTTTCATCGGTCTGCGCCGTGCCCGCGCACGGGTCCATTCAGCTTCACGAACCTTGATTTTGAGTGGGAAACGAGGCAGGGAGGCCACTGTGATGAGTCGTTTGAGGTATCGGCTCTGGACACTTCGACGGCAGATTAGCGCCTTCCACCGAGCATACATGAAGAGGCCACAACATCGCTAACCCCACGCAACACATTCCGGCTTTGGTCGTGATGCGCTTGCTTAAAATGAGTTTCCTTCTCATATAGTCGCCTTCTTGCGTTTCATTCCCGCGTGACGCATGTCAGCGGAACTGCAAGACTAGTTTGCCGTAGGAGTACGTGTGTTCAACGTGTAAGGGAAAGGACGCATCCGCAGATGACAACATTTTGTATGCACACATCTACCCACGCTGATTGCAGGAATTCAAATACTGCTGCATCAATGTGTCACGGGTCGCCCACACATGCATGGTGCAGGAGAGGATCTTGTCTGGTAGACAAAGCAAAGCAGGTTAGTGAACGTGTTCACGCCGCGTCTTCAGGGGACTGGGAGATACGCCAGCACAAACAAGTCCTTCTTGAGGACTTACTAACTTGTTCCTCATAAATCCGAACTAATTTACTTCTTCCTCTTCCCGAATATCGATTGCGCAGCACGAAACCCGTATAAATAATGTGCCTAGACATGGTACAGATATGTTAAAGGCCACTGTGTCAACATCCCGCAGTATGTCTTGCACACTTGTGTGTCTCTATCGGGTTCTGAGTGGCGTCCACGTAAGCTTCATGTGTCACATTTTCACGTAGTCGTAAGTCGCAAGGAACCACTGGTATATACTTGCAGAGACGCGATTGCTAGTGCATGCTTTACCTTTTCTAGCAATGTGCCGCCACTTCAGAACAGAAATGCATGCACCCAGTTCGAATGTTCTTGACTGATGCATTTGTGAGTACCTATGGGTACTGTGCGTCCGTCTGCGCCCTTACACATTCTCAGGATATGGCTAAACGGGAATTTTAAACGTTCGCCGCCCAGAGTTTTAACTGCCGACTGGTGCAGAGCGCCTTACCTATAACGTGTCAGGGCAGAGACTGCTCTGTGCAAAGGCGATGAAAGCTATTGACTTTATAAATAACAAAACAAGTGCGCTAGTCTGTCAGACTCTACCGTGGTGCCTCTACGTACGGGCGCTATCGAGCGTATAGAGATCTCATCGTGATACGCACCCAGATGCGCAAGTGCGGTCTTTGTGATACGGATGCACACTACTGATACAACGGTATGCATTTGACCTCGGAGTCAACATTAGGTGCAGAAACTGGCTGCCGCGCTCCCTGTCTGCGCTCTCCTAAAGACAAGGATTGGAATTCTTAAGTCTCCGTCTGCGCGTCGTACGTACGACCGTTGAGGTTACGCCATATATGTGTGATTGCGTCCTCAAGATATAGGCAAAAATTGTTAGGAGTGTGGACAGTGAACCGCGTAAGCTCTATTCACACCCCTACATTTGTTCGCTTTGTCCTGGTACATACTTCCCGAGGCACTCAAAAGACGCATCACATGTACCTACGCGGTTACATGTAAGACTCCTTGTGAGCTGCATAGATTTCTATAGGCTTCACACCTTCCTTCCCGCTCATCTCCTACCCTAGTTGGCATCACAGAAGTGTCCGCATACACGTAGGACTTGTACATATAGGCATACATACAGACATTGTGTGTCTGTGCATCTTTAGGATACGGGTCCATACCACAACAGTATAGGCCTAGGCATGTATACAGCATCGCCGTCATGTAGCGGTAGTTGTGTGCAGACAGAACCAGCCGTACACAGCACACCCTGCGCGAAGCTCCTGGCGTGTATAGAGAGGCCAACGGGCGTAACGCTCAGGCAAGAGTGGGCAGGACAACTGTAGTGCGTGGCGGATTAGCTGAGGAAGTCGCTGTTACATTCCATCTTTATCCGCCGCTGAGAGGACTAACTTGTGAACAACGACGCCGTCGTGCCCCATAAAGTTGTCTGGCTGCACGTGTGCGGCCTTGGTTCAAATAGCCGCCTCCTCACACTGTGTGAACGAATTATCCGGTGGCTACATATTCAGCACTGAGAGAGAGGAATGAGGAGCGGTGACTGTGAATGAGCAGAAGCGAAATGGCGCAAACCACGGCGATAACAGGACGAATAGGCTGAGCATGAAGAGGTTAGAGAAGGAAGAAATTCAAAAGGATAAGAGAAGTTGGTACATGATGGAAGACGGTAAACTCACACCTGGTAGTCGTGGGATAGGCTTAGACGTTTGTCAATGCGTGTAGTACGCTTGACGAATATATTTATATTCGTATAACCTCCAAGTGTTTGTCTACGTACGTAGAGAGGTTTTCGCGGACAAACGGGTCTTTGAAAAAGCACCTCCTGCTCACAGCGCTGCACTTACAGAGAGGCTGTAAGCAGGAGGGACACGGTAAATACCTGCAAGATTTTCTTGCGCAGTCTTTGCCGGTAGGACTGGTAAGAAGGTTCGTTTAAAGTATCGTTGGGTTGCTGCGGAGATTACAACCGGGTCAAGCTTCATGTATTAGTCGAGTGAACGCTCTGTGTGATTAACGTGCTCAATTACGCTAACAGTTGGCGAAATCTCATCATCAATAACAGTAGCAGGCTGTCGCTCGACACTACAGCGTCAGTGACCTGCAGTTTGCCTTCACTAATTTGCTCGCAAAAACCTGCTTCGCTCGACACGTTTACACTACTGTTGAGCAAGGACGGAAGTTTTTACAGTTCGAAGGTGAAACTGCATGGCGACAGCGCAGTGGTTGGGTTCAAGCAGAGGGGCAGCTGCAAGCGCGTGCATAGATGAATGCACAAGTGTACTGATACAAATGTATATATACATATATATATATGTAAACCAATGTTTCAGCGTGGGCGAGCGCGCACTACTGAAAAAGTATGTCGTGGGGAAGGTCAGTGGCAGGGACGTGACAATATCGACTGGTGAGCGTACATACTACACAGACGTCTCCCTGTTGGAACGCATGTCGTGAGAGTTGATTCATTTTGAGAAAGTTAGTAAACAGCGGGGACAACGCAAGTGCTTATTAGCTTGCAATGGTGACGTCCAGCCGTAGAAAGAAATGTCGAAATATCTACGTGTGTGTAGAAGAGAAGAGGGGTTGGTGAACTAGGACCGGTGTTCCTCTTGAAAGGATTCATGGACACGCAAGGTTCTCGCCAGTATGCTTCACCGTGTGACGCCTCGTATCAAGGGCGTTCACCGTTCCGGGTCAAGGAACAGAGACAGCATTTGGGCACTTTTTGACGCTGCGTGGTCGCATCAATGTCTGTGTCTACCCCGGTCGGTAGGACACAGCGGTCTATACGTATGTCCAGTACCCGGGGACATTCGGGTACTGCCATCTGCTTCTTGCGTGTCTGGAGGGTGCTCCCGTCTCCTACAAGGGAAAAAACACTGTAGTCTCAGTATTTATACCGTCGTGTGCATATTTCTGTCGACGGGTACCACATCCAGGAAAGTCGGGAAGGCATCATCCGCGTTGGGGTCTTGCTGCGACTACATCAAGCATATCTGTGTCGGTTGAGGGAGTGTACTCTTACGGCAAATTTTCGGCTGACCACATTAACATCTGCTAATATTTCTTTCTGACGGTGTCGCAAGTCATAGGTCATTCTACAAACAGAACGGGGGTAAGATCGCCGTGCATGCACATGTAGAGTACCAGTACCAGTGGAAAAACCGTTTTGTAGACCGTCATAAAATGTGTTCAGGATTTTCTGCAGGGCCCGTAGTCATTGACGCACCTATGTGCATATGGGTTTCTTGCTAAGTGTAGCACCATCAACGATGAAACCCACCGCAGAGACTATGTTCTCCCTGCAGGAGCAGCGCTTCATGCATCTCACAAAAGTGTATACAGATATAGTGTGCTTCACCCAGGTAGTCGACGATCGAATCTTATCGTGGTGAAAAGGAGACCCAGCTATTTGTCTGCGTCGGGAGATTAGCGTGCGCCGAGTGTTACCGCTTGGAGACGCAAGCGGTCGAGGAGACTTCCTTCTCCGACCCCTTTGAGGAGCGGCGAAGCAGCAGCTGGGGGAACACATTTGCGTGCACGTATGTCAGCATCGATTCACTTGAATACTATATCCAGGAAGGAGCCCCACTAAAAAAGGAATGTTGACTGCGTACACCGTCTTGTGCAGTCGTTTTTTCGAACTGTGATCATTGATGTGTAGTTATACATATATGCCCGCAAAGGGACACGTATTTGCGCTTAACAGCGAGATGCTTTATTCAGTATCGGCGTCAGACGCGTAGTAATCAGCAGAGGAAAAGAAGTTTCACCCACCCGTGGAAACATATAGACACAAGTGATAATATCACTGAGAAAATCTGACGCGCCTTTACATACAAGTGCAGACGCGTACACACGCACTTCTTCACGTTTGTGTAGCGGCGTATGTGTTCAGTTAAACAGGATGCGGTTTATGGACAAATAATGCATTTCCCAGTCATGATGAACCGACTTCCTTGTCTCCCGAGAATCAGCTGTGCACAGAATTGTGCATACTGGAAGCAGGTAGTAAGAGGCACGCTCAATAATGTCAAGATATAGACTCACATTACCAGATTGTTCCTTTGCATTGAAACACCACGAAAGCTGCATTGCAAGAGTGCTGGTGTAATCAGAGTACAATATATATACGTATTCGTACATACATAGGTGTACATAAACATGTATATGCCTTGCAATTGAGAATCAGAAAACCTGTTCTGCAAGACTATCTCTGAAGTCCAAGTTCATCCATATATATATATATATATGCATATACGTACACACAGACGTGTAAATGTATAGCTTGTCAAACTACAGATCTATGTATACGGTAGGTATATAAGTTTATGTCTGCAAAAGCTGAATATAGAGCTGTTTCAGCAAGCCTGGATGGATGTTACAAAGTGGAAAAAGTCTGTCATTGTAGGCGCGTTCTGACAGGTACGCCTGGGCACTAGTCGACTCATAGGTCACACGTACGTCCGTTAGTTTTCTTTGTCACACTGTGGAGCGCTGCATCGCGGGTGAAAGGTAAGTGTACTATCTCAGGATGTACATATATGTGTATAGAGATACGTACGGCTTACGTTGGCACGGGCATTGGGAACAAAGGCGCATACGTGGACACCAATATATATTCATATGCTGATGCATCAGGCTTCCACTGCAGGACGACATTTACCAATACGACTGGTATAAGGAAAGTAGACCCACTCCCTGTAGGGCCTCACAGAACACGCGGGTGTAGCCAGCGGAAGGATACACGTGTACGAGTGGAAACAAATGTATACGTCGACTCACTGTGCTTTCAAACACAATAAACGTGTTCGGAAGCAGGAATAGTGGCCACACAAACATGCGTGAAGAAATCTGCACAGGGTGGTTCCATTTATTAAGTTCCATGCAGACTGCATCAGTATGCTTCTGCGCTCATACACATAGTACCTACGTAAGTAAACACGTGTGTTCTTCCGTTAATTGCACTTCAGCATGGGCAAATACGACTAGTGAGGAGGCACACAGTCTGTGTGTACACACACACACACACAGACTGTCCTTTGTGCGAAGGCAAAGGTGGGCTTCAACACAGCCTCACCTTTGAGCGAAAAGCCATCTTAGATCCACTGCTTCCGCACACAACTGTAGAGCTCACGTTCCGAGTTGTAGATCTGACATCAATGGAGCACGCGCGCATGGTTACGCATATATGAATGAATATATATATATATACGTATACATATATATCAAATATATATATATATATACACATACATACCACCTGCGGCTCCCGATATGGCAGAAAGAGCGACCGCATCTATACTGTTAGCTATTCTACACGTATGTGGTCCGGTCATCGAATAAGATTAGTGTCTATAGAAAAAAGGAATACATATACCATATATGAGTGTAAAAATTTGTATACATACATCTGAGAGGCAGAAAGACCAGTGTGCGCTGCTTCTCTCGCGAGCTGCGTGCCGGTGGGGGGGCGCGAGTATTGCGGTGCACGAACACTCATTGCGCTATGGCGGGTTCAGTTAGGAAATTGTCTTTTTCAATTTTTTTCATCTCATCGACTTTTTCCACCGCTTCTGTGTTGCACCCTCACTCGATCTTCTTTGCTTCTTCCGTATATCATCGTGTCGTACTTTTTTTCCGGCGACTTTTTCGGCAGTACAGCACATCTCGCGCGGCGTGCAGTGCTCCTGCCCACGTAGTGCCGCTGTGCGTGCTGCTGCGCTGCCTCCAGCTACTGGTGCTGTCTTGAACCTTTCCTCCTGCGCCGCTCGAATCGTTCCCACCACTCCTGTTGCACGTTGTTGCTGCTTCGATGCTCAAAATAAGAAAATAACCTCACATACACACACACTGGGAACTGCTGCTGATACACTCGAACGCGGCCGCGCCCGTTGCTCTTGGTTTCCCTTCCGCAGGTTGACAGCTTATCCTGCGAGCTCTGCTGTTGCTCCCGCCCTGTCTTGTGGCTGCCGATCGTAAAAAGCCATTGCAGCCGCAGATGCATGATCGCTATCAAACAGACGGTTCGGCGGCTCCTCCTGCTTGACAGAAGCCGCAGTTCCAGGAAAAACCAGTTCCCCTCTACATGTACGACGCAGAGAAAACCGCACAGATACACACCGGGTGAAACGATAGCATGTCCGGGAAACCACACACACACACACACATGTATGCAGTCGTGGTAAACGTCTATGCGTACACTTCTGCGAGTTTCAAGGAAATACACACTTTCGCAGATGTGTATGCATGTGGACGTATACCGATGGACATCACGGCCTAAACTATCAACCACCAACGCGTGTATATAGGTATCTCCATGTATGTCTACCTATCTCAGCCATCTCTCTGGCTCTCTATCTTTCTTCCTATCTACCTCCATGTCTCTACACAGGCATGCGTGTACATATATGTGTGTCTGTTCTGCCGACAAGCATTTATATATAGAGAGAAAGTGTCGCCTCAGAGTTAAATAGCGAGCAAGTGTGCCGACACCCCCGCGTATCTCTCCTGCAACTTTTCCACAACTCCATCAATGTATACATATAGATATGTAAATGTTTGTACTTATTTACAAGGTGCACAGCTGCATAAAAGGCTCATATGGATTTCTGCGTGGCCATGATGCATGCAGCACGGATGGCGAGTTTCACGTGAAATGCTGCGAGTTTGTCGAAGTGCCGGCCGTGGACGACCCGCGCGCAGCACCAGAATCAACAGCAGTAGCAGCAGTGGAAGCAGCAGCGTTGGCTGCAGCACCAGCAGAGGAGGCAGCGGGAGCAGCACCTGCAGCAGCAGTTGCAATGGACCATGCCTCAGGAGCAGTACGAGCAACGGCAGCAACAGCAGCATGAGCAACAGCGACAGCAGCATCCAAAAGAAGAGCAACGGGGCCGCATATTAGCGGAGCCTCTTCTTTGCTGCGGAGCAGCTACGTCTGAACCGCCTAAGAAATGCGACAGAAAAACCAGGCAAATGGCAGCTTCCTCAGCGGCGGCGCTGAAGCAACGTTAGCAGGACCGGTGCAGCTGTGGTACTGAGAACAGCAGCCCATCCAACCCAGCAACGCTGGACTATTTATCAGCCGAAACAAGCTGAGGACGGCTGCGGGGCAGCGGCAGTAGCCGCAGCACCGAGAAACAAAGCAGTAGAGCAGCGACAGCACGAGCAGGACAGGCAGCAGCAGGACAAGCAGCAGCAGCAGCGCGGTGAGCAGCAGCGATAGTGTCACGAGCATTCGCAGACCGCCAACGTGAGCAGCAGCAAGAGGAGGAACAGCAGCAGTAGGAACGGCAGCAGCAGTAGGAACAGCAACAGCAGGAGGAAGAGCACCAGCACGAGAAAGAGCAGCAGCAGCAGCACCATGCGTGGGAGTACCACTTGTAGCAGCAGCAGCGACACCGTCACAAAGGCCAACAGCGTGGACGACCCAGAACACGCACACTGCAGCAGAGGCAGAACAGCGGCAGCAATATTCTCCTCGATTTCTTCCTCTCCTTACGCCGTCGTGGGCGAGTGAAGCAGAAGCGGCTTCAGCAGCAGTGAGAGGCAGCAGAAGCAGCAGCACTTTTTTCACTACGAAGGACCAGGCTCCGCAGTAGCCTCGGTCCCATGCTGCGCTCTTAGCAGCAGAGAACAGCAGGGGAAAAAGTGAAGAAGGTGGAGAAGGAAGAGGAAGAAACTTCTGAAGAGGACCGACAGGAGTGGAACCAGCAGACATCAAAGAATTTTTTGCAGCCGAAAACAGCAAGAAAATGCCGCGGATTCCATCAGCTGCTGTTGCAGGCGGTGACTGCCCTCTGGACGACGCCAGGGGCAAACGACTGCCGCTGCACGTCGAGCAGCAGCGCAGCTATCAGCCGCTACAGCAGCAGCAACACCAGCAGCCGCACGAGCAACGGGAGCAGCAGCACCGCTATTCAAAGCGGCAACTGCAGCAACACCTGTGCCAGCGCCACCGGCAGTGCCAACCCGCCTTCCACCAACAGCGTGAGCAGCAGGAGCAGCATCCAGATTGCCACCAGCGTCGCCAGCTGCAGTTGTACCAGTATAAGCAACAGCAGCGACAGGAGCAGCCGGCACAGCATTCCCCAGGGCTGCCTGAGCAGTCCCACCAGCAACAGCAGCACGAGCAGCAGCGGCAGCAGCAGCAACGGCAGCAGCACCAACAGCAGCAGCAGCAGAAGCAACACAGGCGGCATCAGCAGCAGTCATCAAAGACAAGATTACCTTGTCACAGACAGCTTCCCGCTTCAGACGTTGCAGCAGCAGGTGGCAGCAGCGGCCCCACAGCAGCAGCAGCAGAAGCTGCTTTGCTGCCTCCCTCAACAGCAGTGTTGGCAAGACGGAAAGGCAGCCGCAGCAGCAAGTACGGCGCAGGCAGCAGCAGGCATCACGGCAGCAGCAGGCGTCATGCCAGCAGCAGGCGTCACGCCAGCAGCACAGGCAGGCACCATGCTAACAGCGGCAACAGGCATTACGCCAGCAGCAGCACGCACCGTGCCAGCAGCAAAGGAGGGCATCATGGTAGCAGCAGCAGCCGAGGCAGGCACCGCGCCAGCAGCAGCAGGCAGCCGAACAGGAGCAGCAGTATGCAATGCGGCAGCAGAGGCATCCACCGTGGCAGCAGCAGCGGCTGCAGTGAGCAAGAGAGCAGCAGCAGTAGCAGCAAGAATACGACTGGAAGGAAGCACCACAACAGCAAGTGTGTAGGCGACAGCAGCAGCAGGAGGGAACGCCGCAGCAGCAGCAGGGATGGCGGCAGCAGCAGCGGGGGCGACCGCGGCAGCACCAGCCACTCTAGCGTTGAAGAGAAGCCGCGCAGCACCACCAACAGGGACAACGGTGACAGCAGCACGCATGAGGCCAGCAGGCGACATCACGACACCAGCAGCATATACGACGGTAGATGCGGAGAGAGCAGCAGTGGCAGCCACAGCAGCAGTGACAGCAGCCGCAATAGTGGCAGGAGCGGCAGCCACAGCAGCAGCAACCACTACGAAGCAAGTGTTAGAGAGCGACAGCTCTACCGCAGAAACCGCCGTCAGCAGAGCGCCTGCATTAGAAACGGCCACCACCATGCAGAGCAGAGAAGCACCGATTATCCGGAGGGGTCTGCTGCTGTTGCTGCTGAAAGTCAGACAGCCTGGTCAACAGCAGCAGGCTGTGGTGCGCCTGCGAGAGAAGTTGCGCGCGGGTCTCACGCTGCTGCTCCTGCTGCTGGTCGTGCATCAGAAAGTCTTGCTGCTGACGCTGCTCTCTGCAGCAGCACAGCGGCCCGGCCTAAGACAGCAGCAGCATCAGGAGCGTTGCCCGATCCACAAGAGCAATGTTCTCCGCAGCATTCGGAAGCGCAGCTGCAGCAGCAGCAGCCGTTTCAGCAGCTGCTGCAGCGCTCACTGGGGCAGCAACAGCTGCGTGAAGAGCAACAGCAGGGTCAGCAGCAGTCACGCCCCTTGTGGCGACAGCCGCATTGCAGCCACCAGCAGCTGGAGCAGCAGCAAGCGCACGAACAGCTGCACCTGCAGGAGCAGCAGCAACATCCGCTGCACGTGCAGCAGCAGATGGGACGGCTGCAGCAGCCCCTCACCCAGAGGACTGAGAACTCCACGCTGCAGCACCAGCAGCAGCAGCAGCAGCAAACGTTTCGCACGCGGCACTGGCCCACGCAGCAGCAGCTGTTTCCCATGCAGCAGCAGCAGTTGCCTCCGCAGCAGCAGCAGCAGTTGCCTCCGCAGCAGCAGCAGCAGCAGTTGCCTCCGCAGCAGCAGCAGCAGCAGTTGCCTCCGCAGCAGCAGCAGCAGCAGTTGCCTCCGCAGCAGCAGCTGCAGGTGCCTCGGGAGCAGCAGCAGCAGGTGCCTCGGGAGCAGCAGCAGCAGGTGCCTCGGGAGCAGCAGCAGCAGCGGCTGCGGCGGTGGCAGGAGCATTGCGCGAATGAGGACCAGAAGCTGCCCCACAAGTTGCTGCAGCAGGTGAGCAGCGGCGGTTGCTGCCGCAGCCTGGAGCACGCAGCAGCCCAGCGCAGACAGGGCAGCTTTATCCACGGAAGGATTCTTCCGCAGCAGCAGCTGCAAGAGAACAAAGAAGAGCAGCACCTGCAACAGCAAGGCCAACAGCAGCTGCAGCATGAGCAGCTCATGCGCCACGTGGAGGGAGCTCGGCAGCAGCCACCGCATTACGCAGCACCGGAGCAGCAGGGACAGTTTCACGCAGAGGCAGTGCAACAACAGCAGCAACGCTGCGTTGAGCGACTGCAACAGCAGCAACAGCACTGGTGTGGAGAGGAGCTGCAGCAGCAGCTGCAGCACCACCGGTGGAGTGTCGAACAAGTGCAGCCCGAGCAGCAACACAAGTGCGGCCTTCCCTTGGACAGCAGCAGCTGCTGCTTCGGCCCACAAAGTTCCTGCAACAACAGGCATTGCTGCTACACGGTGCACTGCAGTGCTGCTGCAGCGGGTGTCTGCGTGATATGCTGCAGCGGCAAAAACGGCACGAACGGCAGCACGCGATGTGCCGGGCAGCCTGCTGCTGAGCCCGTGGTGCCGTCTCATAGTTCAGACACCGTGGGCACGGCTCAATTGCAGCTGGTGGAACGAGCAGAGCAGCAGCAACATTCGGAGCGGCAGGGTAAAGAGTTGCAGCAGCAACGGCAGCCAAGGCGGTCCCGCGTGCTGCGGCAGCAACAGCGTGTGCCACTGCACCAGCAGCAGACGGAAGTGCACCCGCTGCAGCAGCTGCGGCAGAGACGGCAGCAGCAACCGCTGCTGTTCCGGCAGCAGCAGCAGCAGGAAAGTGAAGAAGAAGGCCAGACAGGTGCGCGTCACCAGGGGTGGCTGCAGGACGAGCAAGAGGGAGACCAGCAGCAGCAGCAGCTGGTCCGCGTGGCAGAACTCGTGAGGGAGACACGTAGTGTACAGAGATTCGAGGAGCAGGTACCGCGGCTGCGACAGGAGGCAGCACAGCAGCAGCACGAGACATCGCAGCAGCAGCGCGAGGCAGTACAGGAACAGGAGGTGACACGCAGCGCTTTGCGTTCTCCGTCCTCCTCTTCACTTTCTGATGCTGCTGGAGTTGCTCCAGCGTCTTGCCTGCTACCAGAGTTATGGCACGGTCGGCAGCCACGGCAAGAAACTCCTGCAACTGCCGCTGCTTCTTCCTCTGCAACAGCAACTGCGGCTGCTCCTGCGGCGGAGCACCGGTATTTTTTCGGGAACAGAGCCGTTTTTGGCCGCGAACCGGCGAATGCAGCAGAGCAGTGCCCGTGCTGCTATTCTCCTGCTCTCCCTTCCTGCGGAAAATTCGGGAGCATCAACGCTACTGCACCACCACCTCCTGTTGCTGCTGACCATCTGCACCCCTCCCCTGCGGCTTCTGCTGCAGAAGCTGCTCGCGCGGCAGCAGCTGCTGCTGGGGCGCCTGCGATCCCGTGCACCAGCAGTCAACATCGTCTCTGCTGCCACTCCACCCTCCCGCACCAGCTGCAGCAGCACTGTCACGGCCACCAGCAAATATTGCAGCATCGGCAGTGCGAGCGACAGACCCAGCAGCAGCAGAGAAATCAGCTACATCACACCCAGCTGGAAGACCCCCAGCAGCGGCACTTTCGACCGCTACAACAGCAGCAACAGCACCACCAGCAGCAACAGCACCAGCACCAGCAGCAACAGCAGCAGCAGCGTCAAGAGCAACAACACCAACAGCGGCAGCAACAGGGATTCCTTCGGTGGCGGTTTTCCTGCGACGGAGCCACGTGTCGCTCTGCTGTGACTGCCGTTCGAGTGGGACGCTACGACAGGCGCTGCAACAGCTACGTGACGCGCACAGGCGTCCCCGCACAGGAAGACCCTGCATATCACAGCAGCACTAACAACACCAGCAGCAACAACAGCAGCAGTAACGACGCGAGCAAGTGCAACAGCGGCGACAGCTGCAGCAGCTGCAGCAGCAGCAGGAGACGAAGAAGTCAGTCTTTTCCTAAGTTTCACGAAGTAGGGGGCAAGACGAAACTTCCCCGAGGCAGCTGCAACAACAGCGACAGCAACAGCAACTTCCTGTCTTCAACGGAGCAGACAGTTTTTTCAGAGGAAGCTCGGTCAGGCTTGGGAGGCAAGGCCGCATGCTGCTGCCAGAACCAAAGTTGCAGAGGGTCTCCTTCAGCGTGTGTCTCCTGTTCCTCCTGCAGCGCCTCAGATGACGCAGCAGCGGAATGTCAGCCGCTGGGTCTTAGCAGGAGCAACGCCTGCTGCCTCAGGAACTGCTGCTGCAGCAGCTGCAGCGTCCCGTGGGGGCCTGGAGTCAACGCAGCTGCTGCCAGTGCTGCTGCATCTCCCCACAAGGCGCATCAAACTTGTCCCTCCTGTCGCGGCACTGCCTCTCCCTCTGCTGGCGCTGGTGTCCTCTGCAGCTGCTGCTGCAGCACGCGGGGGGCTGCAGACTTCGCGTCCCTGCAGCAGCACCAGAGAGAAGCAGCAGCAGAAACAGCAGCAAACGGAGCAGCGTCTGCCTTGCTCCGTTGGAGTGCTGACGCAGCAGCAGATCTTCGCATCTCCCCTGCAGCAAAAGCATCAGCGGCGGCCTCGTGTCTCCATCCGGCAGCAGCACAGGACACGCGTGCAGCAGTCGGACCGGCTGCTGGGCGCGCAGCAGAGGCAGGTCATGCTGCGGCAGCAAGCTATACACAACTGTTACAGCGAGCTACTGCAGCAGAGGCAGAAGCCGCCGCAGCGCCTCCTTGCATCGGCAAAGACGTAGCGGACGAAAAGGAAAGAAGACGTTATTGTGAGGGATGCAGCAGCAGCTGCTGCACTTCCCAGTGCTCCTGCTGCTCTTGTAGCCAACGATGTCTACAGCAGCGCGACAAACCTGGTCTACAGCGGCAGTCCTTTCATTTTCTCGAAAAACACCGGCAGCACCAGCAGCAGCAGCAGCTGCGAAGGAAAGCTGCAACCTCGTTCGTATCTTGCGGCAGCCGCTGCCGTCTTATCACTGCTTTTGAACAGCAGCAGCATCAAAGAATCTGCAGGGACTGCAGCCAGCCATCTGTAGAGCCTCCTTTGCTGCAGCAGCACCGTACAACTGCGTACACCCATTCGTCGCAAGAGGCGCGCCTCTGTTTTCTTCCTGCAGCAGCAAAAGAATCTTACTATCTTGCTGCTCCTGCTGCTGCATCTGTTAGTACGACTACAACGGCTTCTGCTGCTTCTGCGTCTGCTGCTTCTGAAAAGCAGCTTGAAGCACTTGCAGAGTTCCCTTTAGAAATGCCCTCCGGGGGAAATTCTCCCACCCCCATAGAAGCAGCACCAGCAGCAACAACAGCCACAGGAAGTGCAGCTGCTGTAGCTGAAGGCTCGTCATCAGGCCGAAGAACCCCAACAGGCCGCGCGGCAACAGCAGCCTCACCAGAAGCACCGACAGCTTGTCGAATGCTGCAGCAGCAGCGGCACTTCCAGCAGCGGCAGCATCGACGTCCTGCTGCTGCTGAGACCTGCAGCAGCTACTGGCAGCAGCACGACGTCGGTGCTACCTCTGGTGGTGCCGTTGAACGGTGCTGCCTGCTGCAAAAGCAGCGCAGCATGAAAGCGGCAGGAGCTGCTGTTGTTGCGGACGCGCAAGTCTTCTCTCAGGAACAACAGCAGCAGCTGCAGGATGAGCAACAAGAGCAGCTAATTCCTACACAGCAGCAGCAAAAGGAGCAGGACCTGCGTGCAGCAGGCTGCGCGTGTTGCTGCTGGCAAATCGGCGGTGGGCATGTACTGCAGCAACAGGAGGCGCAGCAGCTGAGCCAGACGCCTCACCAACCGCAGAACGCAAGGCAGCAGCAGCAACATATGGGAGAACACAGGCGCTGTTCACAAGTAAAGGAGAGTCCTAAAAGACAAAGAACAGAAGCAGAAAGACAACGACGCTGCAGCCATCTGGCGGTGCACCGGGCACGTGCTGCTGCTGTTCCAGCATGTGGTCGAAGAGAAAACGAAGAAGCAGCAGCAGCATCGCGTAGTGAAGAGGCGCTAGAGGAAGGACGACGACAGGAACAGCTTAGCGAGAGCAGGTGTGGGGCTGCTGTTGCTGCCGACTCCCGGAGCCACCAGTTGGCTGTTGCGCCAGCAGCAACGTCTCACGATATGGTGCTGCTGGGAAAGGCCGCTGCTGCTGCGCTGCGTCGGATGAAGCAGAGGAAGAAACTACTGCACAGAGACGAACACCCTAGAGTCCCTATAGCAGCAGCTGCTGCAGCACGTGCTGTTGCACCAGCAGATGCAAGACGAGCAGCACCAGCGTCAACAAAAACTGGAGCTGTAGCAGACAGTGACGCAGGAGCAGCAGCAGTACACGCAGCAGGACTACACGTAGCAGAAGCAGAAGATACGGCTGCATCAGGAGATGCAGCAGCAGCAGCAGGAGCCGTAAACGAACTTGCGGGGGAGGGCACATCAGCAACAGGCAGCGAAGGCGAAGAACAGGAAGAAACTGCAGCTGCAGCAGCACAGTACCTTGTCGTCCCGGTCCAGCACCAACAGCAGCAGCATGGGGATGAGGCTGCAATGCAAACAGTAGACTGGAAAGCACGTGTGCAGCAGCAGCAGCAACACTTCGCAGTAGATATGCTCTTCACAGATGAAGAACAGCGACAGCAGCAGCAGGATTTTACAGGGAGCAGCTGCTGGACCTGCTGCCTCTGCTGCAGAGAGGGACGAGAGAAGCGGCGTGTCTCTCGCTCCCCTGAAGCAGCTGGTGTTGCTATCGACAGGCCTGCTGCTTCTGTAGCTGGTGATGCTCCTGCTGCAGGCAACCCCTGCAAAAGAATTTGTAGAGGACACACCAAAAAAGACGTCGTCCTCAACAAAGCAGCAGCAGCAGCAAGTGCTGCATTAGCAGCTGCAACAGATACTGAGCCACCAGATACACGAGTGTCCACCACTACTACTCAGACGTCAGCAGCTGCAACAGCAGCGCCCTGTCTGCCAACGGGAACAGCAGCCTCTACAGCTGTATATTCAATTACCCGTTCACGCGCTACCGCAACAGCAGAAGCAGCAGCGTTGCGCAACGAAGAGGTGCTGCGGGCAGCAAAGGCAGGAGCGGCAGAACAAAAATCGGCGTCAGACACGACAGTGGAGGAGGAGGAAGCAGGCGCAGGACGAACTGGGGACCTCTCAAAGCCCAGGGAGAGAGGCAGCAGCAGCAGCAACATTACCAAGAGCAGTCGTCCGCCTACGGAGAGCAGCAGCAACTGCGGAGATTGCAACACCGCCGACAAACGGTCTCGAGCTGGACAGCGGCAGCAGCAGCCGCTGCAGGAACATGGATTTCATTCCGTCTTCGATGGCAACACAAATACGACCCAGCAGCACAAGCCGTTGCTGCCGCAACAGCAGCAGTTGCCACAGCGGCAGCAGCAGCAGAGTGGAAGGGCCACGCGATCCACAGAGGAGGCGACGAAAACGACTAACAGTAAGCCCGCAGCGCCGCAGCAGCAGCAGCAAATATACCCACAGCAGAAAGGCGGGAACAAAGCGGTAGGGGATACTCGTCCTGCTTCAGTAACTGCAGGTTGCGAAGCGGCTGCTGCTGCTGCTGCCCTTGCACCCCGTGGCGCCCCCCGAAGAAGCCCTCGGCTTGAAGAAAAAGAACAGCAGCAGCAGGTCCCACAGCGGCAGGAGCAAACCCGAAAGAGCCAACAGCAGCAGTCTCCACAGCAGCAGGGAGCGCACCAGAAACTCCAGCAGGAGGCGCGGTCACAGCGGCACCAATCGACGGAGAAGCATCACCACCTGCAACAGCTATCAGGGCAACACCAGCAGCCGCAGCAGAAGCAACAGCTGCAGCGGTCACTGCAGCAATCGCGGCAACAGAAGACTCGGAAACGGCAGCAGCAGCAGCACCGAGAAAAAAAGCGTTGCCGGCGACAGCAGCAGCCGAGGGGAGGGGGGGGAAGTCACTCGTCTGTCTCTGTAGCGGAGAACAGTCGTCGCCGGCGCTCATCTCTCTCCTGCAAAACAGCTGCAAGTGATGTCCCTGCAGCAGATGCAACAGCTGCAGAACCGCCAGCACCAGCGCCTAGAGCAGCAGAACGCAGAAGAGGAGAAGAAGGAGGCGCAGCAGTACGGAGAAAGACGGTCTCAGCTAGATCTTCGTGGGAGAACCGAAGAGCTGCTGCTCCACTTGAAAGGAAGAGAAATCGGCATGTTACGTCACCGGAAATTTCCCTTGTCCCTGCCTTGGCTGCTGCTGATGACGGGAACGCTTGCAGCAGCAGCAGCAACAAATATAGAGGAGAAAGGAGTAGGTTTCAAGAGAAGGAGAATGGAGTGGTAAATATAAAAGAAGAAGAGGAAGATATCTTGGTCGTGGATGTTGAGCCCCCTGAGTTTTCTTCACTACACAGCCGAGGCCGCGGCTCTGATGCTGCTGCTGCTGCAGGAGAAGGAGGAGGGAGTGGAGGAGGAGGAGGAGGGGACGCAGAGAACTTTGCGACTCCTGCTGCTGCTGCCAGCGGGACTGCTCCTGCAACAGCATCGCCACTGCTACGCGGCGTCCAGCAGCTGCAGCGGAAAGGCGCATGTGCAGGGAAGAAAAAAGGAAAAGCAGAAGCAGGAACGCTGCCACAAGGAGGACACAGCAGAAAACTTGCTGCTGGCCATGTAGGCACGCCTCGGCGGAGGCAGCAGCAGCAGCGGAAGAACAACACGGCAGCGGCTGCACCTGCTACACATGACGGCGACGTTCAAGCGGCTCCTCCCGCAGCTGCCACTCCTACCGCTGCTCCTCCTCCTGCTGCTGCTGTGCAGGCTGCTGCTGTTGCTGGCCGCCCCGATAGTGAAACACCGACAGTCGACCCTGTTGTGCCCGTGACCACCGATGTTCGTCAAGATGCTCCTGCTGCTTCTTCTGCTGCGTCGAAGCGTTCGGGTGGAGAATTTCCCGCCAGGGGGAGAACTGCTGCTGCTTCCACGTGCGAAGTAGAGGAGGATGAGAAGAACGCAGAAGAGGAAGAAAAAGAAGAAGAAGCCGCTGCTGCTTGTGCTGGAGTGATGTATGAAGAAGTGGAGGCTTCTACCGTCGCTACGACTTCTGGGAGGAGAAGTGCGGCAGCTGGGCAGGATGAATCGAGGCCCTTACGTCCGCACACATCACACCGCCAGTGCTTTCCCCTGTCAGGGGCTGCTGCGTGTGTTGCTCCAGCGCCGGGAGCGCCGACTCTTGCTGCTGGTGCCTTTTCCTTGCTATATGCCTCATCCTACCGCAGCCGCATACGAATACCATCCCCTGTTTCTCAGCAGCGTTCTTCTGCTTCCTCCGCTGCTGCTTCCGCTGCTCCTGTTGCTGACGCCTCCCCACTGACTGCTGCCGGCGCTTCCCCTGCTGCTGCGTCTCCTGCAGCGCCGCCCGCTTCTCGTGCTGCTCCTGAATCGCCTGCCAAGGCTGCCGCTGCCTCCTCCCCTCCCGCTGCCACACGCCGTGCTGCCTCTGCCAACGCGTCTTCGGGTGCTTCTGCTGTTGCTGCTGACGGAGATCGTCCTTTGGGCAGCCGAGGAACAACTGGTGCGGAGCAGCAGCAGCCGCACCAGACGCTCTCCGATGCAGCAGAAGCATCGCCGCAAGGAGCCTCCGCAGACCGCCGGGCTCGTCAGCGTGGGGACTTTCACTCTGGGAGAGCAGCAGCAGCAGGACTGCCAGCCGTAGAGAGAGCAGCAAGAAGAGCGCCGACAGAAGCAACAGCAGCAGTCTCGCGGGGTCGGCAACGTCAAATTCTCTGTGACGGCGCTCCTGCCCGTTTTTCAGGAGAGGACGAAGGCACGCGTGCAGCTGCTGCTCCACGCTGTCAACGATATCCCGACAGACGTGCAGTCATGCGAAGTCGGAGCTGTTCCCCGCTCCAGATAGCCGCTCCAGCACCACACGGGGCAGCAGCAGAAACAGCAGCAGCGACAGCAGAGAGAGCAGCATCCCCAATCGGACAAGCAGCGCCAGAAGCCGAACAAGCAGCTGCAGCAGCTCCGGGTACCCCAGGTGCAGCAGCACTAGAATCTATTCGTCGAAGCAAACGTCTGAAGAATAAAGAAGTTTGTGCGGCGGCGTCTGCTGTTGCTGATGATTCCTTCTCTTCTCCAGCTGTCGCTGTCCCGCGTGCTGCTGCCTCTGCTCCTCCTGCTGCTGTTGCTCGGGCCACTGCCCCTGCCGTTACTGGTGGTCCTGCTGCTGCTGTTGCTCGGGCTACTGCCCCTGCCGTTACTCCTGCTACGGCTGTTGCTGCTGCTGTTGATGTCCGCACTCCTGTTACTGGCGGCGCTGGTCGACGCGACTGCACGCCGAGGAAAGCCCTCCGTCCCTCTCCTGCTCCAGCTGCAGCAGCAGCAGCACTGCAGCAGCAACAGCAGGCGAGCATACCTGCAAAGAAGAAGACTGGAGGCAGCGGAGTGGCTGCTGCTGCTTCAACAGACTTTCAATCGCTGCGACGCGCGTTAATTCCTTCCCCTATCATCAACCGCATCCGCCTGAGTCTCCGTGACCGCCTGGTCCTGCAGCTGCAGCAGGAAAAGCAGCAACAACAGCAGCGAGCGCCAGAACAACAGCAGCAGCAACGACAGCAGCAGCAGCAGAACAGAGACGTTAATGATCGCTTCTGTAGCCCTTTCACAAGAGGCCGGGCGGAGAGAGAGAGAGGACGGGCAACGCCGGCAGAGTCTCCTGCTGCTGCTATAGGACGGCGAGCTGCAGCAACAGCAACAGCGGCGGACAAGGACTTCAACGCACCAGCATCAACGCCAGAAATAGCAGCGGCAAATATGAGTCACAGGAGCATCAGTAGGGGCAACAGAGCGACGCTTCAAGCTGCTTTCATTAGCAACAACGAGAAGAAGAGAAATAGCAGAAGCCCCGCTGCACCTTCTCTCCACGTGAGAGCCAGTGCGACGCCTCGTCGGAGTCCGGCAAAAAAAAGCAGCCGATCAGTCACGCCCTGTCAAATGTCCCGAAGAACTGCTGCTTCTGCTTCGATCGGCAGTCCTGCCAGAATTGCTCCTGCTGCTGCCGTTCCTCCCGTTCGACGTCGTTTTTCTGTTGCTGCCGCTGCGTCTGCTGCTGGTGCTGCTCCGCAGTCCCCGCGCCTCCTTCGCGCAGGAACAGCCGCGGACAGAACGCCCCAGCGGGGAAGTGTTCGGTTTCCCCACGAGAAAGCGCAGCAGCAGCCGGAGCAACAGCCACGATCACAGCAGCCGGAAGATCGCCGGCAGCTTTTGTCGAACGGTGAGGAGAGGTGCGTGGGTCCTGCTGCATCAGGAAAGCAAGGAACAGCGAGGTGCAGCAGCCCAAGACGTGCTGTTGCTGCCGCCGAGTCAAGAAGAGAAACAACAGCAGCACCAGCAACTACAAAAAGAGCAGTCGTAACAACAGCAGCACGTACCGCCTCACCTCCTCATCGAGCGGCAACATCGACAGCAGCAGAACGCAATTCTCCAGCTCGAAAAGCAGCAGCAGCAGCAAGAGGCAGCCCACGATCTCGTGCAGCACCAACCACAACAGGCAGCTCTTTAAGTCGAGAAGAAGCAGCAGCAGCAGAAGAAGACTCTCCATCTCGGGAAGGAGCAACATCTCCAGCTGTGGGCGAAAGAGCAAAAACAGTGGGTGCAGAGGCTGCAGGAGGTACAGCAGCAGCAGCATACGCACGGACTTCAGGCGTGCCAGCAGGAGAAGGCGAAAATCCGCTTCCTCGAAAGAGGGAGGACCGCTTCTTCGGTTGGCTGCAGCCGGCGCAGCAGGTACGCGCAGGAGACCGGGTCGCCGGGAAGATCGTAAGACGAGGAGGAAGTTCGAAGTACATCTGCTTCTCCGAGACGCTGCTGCGGTTCGTGGGGGGCAACGTCCAGCACACAACAGAAAAAGACGTGCACGCCTTTATTACGCAATATTGCCAGCGCCGCTGCTCACCGGTCTCTTCTTCTTCCTTCTCCTCCTCCGTCTTCTCTTCTTGTGGGCCGTCTTGCCCCAGGAGCAACGCCTCGTTTTCCTTCTCGTCCTGCACCTCGCGGCAAGCAGCAGCAGCAGCAGAGGCGGGCAGGGCGCAAGCACGAGAGGAAGACCACGCCGAGACAAGGAGTGCAGCCTCGCGACGGAGAGCAGCAGGGAGCAGCGAAGGCGAGGAGGAAGAAGCAGAAAATGAGGAAGAGCAAACTACGAGACTTGCAGGAGAGGACAACGCGGACATGCCAAGTGTGACGACTACTATGCGGCAGCAGCAGCAGCAGCAGGAGACACTGCAAGGGAGGACAAACATGAAGAAAAAGCAGAAGTGGAGAGTAGGAAGTGACCCTCTCCTTCGCGTTCTGTTCGGAGAGAGCTGCAACGCTATCCCGCAGGCGAGGTCAGATATGATCGAGCTGCTGAAGAAGAACAAACACGTCTCGTACTTCACTTTAGTATGAGGAAGAAAAGCAGCAAGACAGTAAGTGCTGCAGGCGAGAAAGCAGCGGGGACAGTGCGAGCTGCAACGACAGCGTCGCAAGAGCAGCGGCAGCAGCGGGACTCGCTGCAACCCCAGGAGGAGTATGAGGAGCAGCGGGAGCGCCAGCGGCGCATCAGCAGCTCCAGGACTAACCGCAGCACAGGGGGAACAGCAGCAGCAGGAGGAGGCTGATCAGCAGGAGCTGCAGGAAGGTCAGAACAGCAGCAGCTAGTGTGTGCGGGACGGGGAAATATTCACAGAGAAGTTTGGTCTCACGAGAAAGAAAGAAGTTTCAGACGAGTGTGGATGATGAGGGGTTGCGCAGAAAGGCAACGGAAGAAGCTGCAGTAAACGAAGAGCAGGAAAGCAGCAAAGCGCGCGACAGTCTCGTGAACAGGAGCCGAAACACCGGCAGCAGTAGCAACAGACGCAGAGGAGGAAGAAGCAGAAGCAGCCACGGCAGCAGCAGGAGCAGCACGAGATGTTCAGCGCGAGGAGAAGCCAGGAAGAAGTGGAGCAGAAGGAGGAGGAGAATACGTTGCAGCAGGACAAGCGCAGGCAGCAGGGAGGGTGGAAGCAGAAGCTGCAGCAACAAAAGCAAGAACGGCAACACAGAAGCAGCAGCGCAAGCAAGGGAAGCTGCAGAAGCAACTGGGACAGCAACAACAAACGAACGGAGTAAACAGAAGCAGCAGCAGCGGCAGATTAAGAAAAAGAACAGCGCAAAAGATGTTGCACGGCCAGCAACACAGCATGGGAGCAGGAAGACGAGGAAGAGCAGCACCAGTAGCAGGGACGGATTAGCAGGAGCACAGATAACCGCTGCAGCAACATCTCCAGAAAGAGGACAGAAACAAGAAAGAGGCAACAGAGCAGGGATAGAAGGTGCAGCAGCAGCGACAGAAGGTGCAGCAGCAGTAACAGAAGCTGCAGGAGCAGCAACAGAGGGAGCAGAAGCAGCAGCAGCAGCAGAAGCAGCAGCAGCAGAAGCGGCGGCAGCAGCAGCAGAAGCGGCGGCAGCAGCAGCAGAAGCGGCGGCAGCAGCAGAAGCAGCAGCAGCGGCAGCAGCAGCAGTAGTAACAGAGGCAGCAACAAGTGAAGCAGCAGCAGCAACAGACAAGCTGTCCTTTGCAAAAGCACCGGCCAAAGCAGCTGTAAAACAACACTGGAGAAGGTGCAGTGGCGGCGACAGCAGCAGGGCAACGGCACGAACAAAAGCAGCGGCAATCTGAAGCAGGAGTAGTGACAGCAGACTAGTGTCTCCAAGAGTAGAGTAGCAGCGGCAGCAGCAGCTGCAGCAAGAGCAGCTAGAGAAGGAGCAGCTGCAGCAGTAGCAGCAGCTACAGAAGGGACAGCTAGAGCAGCAGCAGCCGCTACAAGACGAGCAGCTGCAGCAACACGGGCAGCTGCAAAAGCAGGAGGAGCTGCAGGGGAAGGAAGGGCAGCAGATTGACTGTCGTAGTTGCAAGAGCTGCAGCAGAGCAGTTTTCAAGCAACTACAGCGTGGGACTGCGGTAGGACAAGTGGAAGGCAGCAGCAGCACCAGCAGCAGCACAGCAGCAGCATCACAGCAGCCGCACCAGCACTCCAGTGGCAGATGCCGGCCGCGAAGGTGAGGCAGCAGCAGAGGCGCAAGAGCGGCAGAGGACCGTCACGATCACAAGACCTGTGCGCTCCCAAGAGAATGGCGAGCTGCAGAATGCACTTCCGCTGTCGTCATCCGATTTTGACTTGTTATCCCTCTACGTCGTTACATGTGTGTGTCCACCTCTCTAGACGTGTTTATACATATATATATATGTATAAACACTCTCTGTACGTATATATATATATTTATGCATGTGTGTCTGCCTCTCTAGACGTCTACGTATGTACGAAGGGGCATATATATATATAAATGCCCCTTCGTACGTAGTATGTTAAGGTATTATGCAATATGTAAGTTTGGGTGTCCACTCGTAAGAGGATACGCTTGCGTGACGAGGCCGTGTAAATCTACGGATGGCACGTACGCGCTCGAGAGAAGTAGAATTTGTCTCTCTGCCGAAAGGGTAGGTGTACAGAGACGTTGTTGGTGGAGTGGCAAGAGCAACAGCAGCAGCAGCGGCAAAGGAGAGCAGCGCTTCAAGATGACCATGCTGCTGCTCCCGTTGTCGTGCTATGCGGCTGCTGCTGCGGCTGCAGCAACGTCATCGGCATGAAGCATCAGCAGCAGAAATTCCGTTGCCGCTGAGCAGCACTACGTGGGGTACTGCCGTTGTTATCATACTCCTCCGACCAGGACTAAATTTCCTTTTTCATTTCTTTCTCTACGTATATATGTTTGGACTTATATGTAGAAATCGTAGCTAAGTAGGTATACACCGAAAGGCACAGAGATACCGGTACGCGAAGAACACACATATAGCTGTCGCAGGAACACGAGGAAACACGTATACGTGGGCTTGCCTACATACGTGTACACACATTTTCGAGCACGGCTATCGGTAAAGAGATAGCATTTCTTCTCGTTCTTCAATTCCCTTCTCAGCCTTTACACATGCACATTGTCTTGCGCACAGGTATATACAGATATGCCGACACAGATATCCAAAGGAAGATAGCGATTCCTTTCATTGATTCTCTTGCCACCCGTTAGGTTGCCTGTCCTTGCATAGTACGTCAACTGCAGCACCCACACGCTATTGGCGTAAACACGCACACATACGAGTACTTTTCTCCTCTCAAACGCAACAAATGTCTACGTGTATATCTCTCTACAGTGTATGCCAGTCCAAATAGAATTTATACGTATATATATGTATATATATGTAAATATTTATATAGATGTACGTAGAGGGAGATACAGGTATATGTATAGTTATCTCTCCTAACATGTACCTGAATGTGAAAATGGGTTCATCTACAGGTACGCGTTTGTACACTGATGTCATACAAATATATATATATATATATACGATGATGGGAAGCAAACGAAGCACCGGTGAAGACCGCGTTTAGTCACGTGTCTTCGCCTCTTTGAAACAGGAGAATTGCACCTGTTTGTTTGACGAGTTTCTTCTCGGCAGAAGAAGGAAGATTTTTTTTCTAACTCTGGCTGCAGCTTCAGCAGCAGCACAGAAGCCCCTGGAAACAGGCGTAAATGCATGCAGACACTTTCTTTGTCTTGGATCGCTGTCTCAAAAATTCACGATTTCTTGCGAGGGCGCAGACACAGACATCCGTTAAAAAAAGTACTACCATTCGGCCCCCTCTCTCTTTACACGTCTCCATATATATACATATACATATATACGTGTGTGCATGCGCGTGTTTCAGACCCGTCAGCTTTTACCGTGCGCCGTCCAGCAACACACCTAAATATATATATATATATACATATATATATATATAT
Source organism: Sarcocystis neurona (assembly GCA_000727475.1). Lineage (NCBI taxonomy): Eukaryota > Apicomplexa > Conoidasida > Eucoccidiorida > Sarcocystidae > Sarcocystis > Sarcocystis neurona. Next base: position 1,596,894 of record KL647305.1, on the reverse strand, counting down.
ACATATATATATATATATATGTGCATGTATGTGCACCCTTCCGTATGCACATGTACACATCTATAGTGGCAGCACTACTTATGCGTACGTAAGCCGTTATGAAAGCGCGTGGGAACACGAACCGACCACAGCTACCTGTCTATAACATCGTCACTTGTTGACTATTAATCCGTAGACTCACACTAAGACAGCCAAAAACAGACCATCCAGCGTGCCTATAAAGCCGTCACTATGTGTGTATACTGCTACTGAAGCACAGAACAGGCGGCATACAGGCGATTTACGGTTGCCAGCGCAGTTCTCAGCAGCTCTTGCAAGTGTATCTCGCGTTTCCACATCTGTGTTGGAAGATAATTTCGTTCCCTCACTGTGGGAAACGCACAGCGATAAAGCAGGTCAGTGTCAGCGCGAGCTACTAAGCCCGTCTTTACCTGCACGTACATCCTCACCTGCCTGTCTCTCCCTTATCTCCACGACGGATATACATACATATATACATGTAGGTATACGTACAGCTGTCTATATATATATATATATAAATATATGTAAGTACGTACACGTACCTGCGTGTATATATATATATATGCATGTGTATACGTCAATATGTAAAATTACACACATATGTATACGTAAGGCTACACATATACATAGACATGCAGTGGTCATGTAGGCCGAGTCTTCTTTGAGTACTGGCAATACCAAATGCCCGAACGTTCTCTCTCTGTCCTGGTGCGCAGACATGCGCAGAAGCTGGCTGCCGGAAGGGCAACAGCGGCAGCTGCTCACCAAACAGCCTTACAAGGGTCTTCACCGCAGCGGCACAACGTGCTCAGCTGCCGCAGCAGCAGCACAGCTTTAGCAGGAACGGCAGTGTAAACACCAGCAGCAGCAGGGTCTGTTGTTTCGTAGCGTCGCCAGCCTTTTGTGTCCCAAGCGGCAGCAGTGGCATATGGCAGTAGCAGACGTCGATACTCCGCAGTAGCAGCAGGTGGCAGTAGCAGCGGCAGCAGGAATTCTGCAACAGCAGCAACAGCAGGTGTGCTCCAGCTGCAGCAGGGAGCTCGTGCAACAGCAACAGACTTTTCGCTGCTGCAGGCGTATATATGCGAGCAGGACCCGCAGCGCTAACAGCCGCAGAAGCCAACGGGAGATGTCACGTGAGACAGCTGAAGAGATGCGTTGAGATGCATGAGAAAAGAAGCAAACTGAGAGAAACAGAAAGGGCCAAAACCAAAAAAGGACAAATGCCTGTTATGCCATCTTACGACCATAAGACCTGTCGTCGCGCACATGGAGAACACAGCAACCCACGGCGTGTACACATGCATGCTGCTACACATGTGAACATATCATGTCTGCACATAATACATATATATATATATATACAGGCGTATCGAAAACGCCCACACCGACGTATTTATATACACATACATACGTACGTACATAGGTACATACGCATATAGAGGTATATCAACTTCGCCCACATCGATATATATACATATATTGCGTCGTGGTATTGCACATATAGTAGCTGACTCCATATACCAAATAACTTGGAGATGCATCGCGCCTAACGTGGGGCGGGTGGATGCAGCCGGTTTAGGAGAGAAGCACCTGCAGGGCCCCTGGTACTGTGGCTCCTTCTGATGCTCACCTTGCTGCTGCTGCTGCATATGCTGCTGCTGCAGTTGCCGCCTCTCCAGCTGCTTCTTACACTTTCCCCATCTACTTATTTCTCTGTCTCCTGTGCGCTCCTCCTGTTTTTGCTAATTCTCCCTCGCTAGCACGGGTGGTGTGTACACAGTTCCCCTTCGCGAGAGCATTTTGCTGCTGCTGCTGTTGCATGCCCTCATGGCCCGCGCTATCCAGGCTACATGTCCTGCTGCTGCTGTCGCTGTGTGCTCGCGTGCTGCTGTCTCCCCGGCGACGCACGCTGCTGCTACGCCTCTTCCACTTCTGTCTTCGTCCCCTGCTGCGGCCGCTGCGCAAGTTATTACTTCTCTTCCGTTTGTAGCGCATGCTGGCGCTCTGTCGCTCGCGACCGCAGTGCTTCGCCGCGGGGCAGTTCTCTTGTTGCCGTTCCCTGTGCGGCCGCTGCCCCCCACGTAGGAGCGCGATCTCTCGCTGTGAAAAGCAGATCAAAAAGTTTGCGGCACTCGTACGCCGGTCCTTTCTTACTCGGCAAATTCTTGGTCGTCCATCGTCCCATAGACGTACAACTGGTGCTGCAGTTCTGGTACCTCTTGGTGGGCAGCACTCAACTGCTGCTGCTGGTGGTGTTGCTGCTGCTGGCGGCACTGCCGCGGAAGAGAGAGAATGAAAGGCGTCTCGTCGGGATGCACGCAATGGACGTGCTGCTGCTGCCGTTGCTGTCTCTCCTGCTGCTGCTGTTTGCACGCAATTTTGCTGCTGCGGCGTCGCGCTCGAATGTGGACTGTTGCAGAGAGCAAGACTATTGGAGCGAGCAGCGCCACTGCTGCTGCTAGTGTCCAACGTAGTCCTGCTTCTTCAGCTCTACATGCAGGACTAACACTTCCATTCTTGTTCGCACACATACGCAACAGCACACACCACACACCCTTCCATAACCGGCACGTGCAGGTGACATATATGTACAAACATATATATAGAGAGAAGCAGAAAGAGGCTCCTACACGGAGGGCTTCTGTACTCCATGCATGTACAAACTTATATATATATATATATGTAGAGAGAGAGATTCATGCATATAGGGCTTCTGTAATCCATATGTGTACAAACATATATGTATCTCTAAAAGAAGACAGAGGTTTATACAAGTAGGGCTTCTGTACTCAGATTCACTAGTGTGTAGTAGACGCCCCCACGACATGCACGTATATACGTATATTATATGTATATATATAAGAACCCTTCAGAAGCATTTATATACAGAAACACGCTAGATCAAGATAGCATATACAAGTATACACATATGTGTATACAAGCATGCAGATACATACATCTATATATACATATGTGTATACCTACCTATGTAGGTATATGTGTATATATAGGAGGACCTCACAGGAGCATCACATACAGAGAGAACAAGCATATCACATTTTGTATAAACGTGGGAATATTCCAACTTCCTACAAATATCGATAACGTTTTCTCTCTATATATATGTACACGTATACATGCAAACGCCCACACCTTACGCCCGCCTACAAACATAAATATCCATATTTACACGTCCTACATAACTGACACACTTGTGCTCCTATTCATACACACATAGACACAATTCATATATATATACATATGCACGCGTACATAAATATAATAATATATATGGATACGCGCATATATATATATACGTGTATGTTGACTCGACATACATATATATATATATATATACATAGCCCACAGAACCCGTACAAGTGTGTGTCAAGCGCCACGTATACGCCCGCCCGAGTGTGTGTATGGGACTTTACATGTGAGTCGCCTCGAAATTTGCCTGTGGAGAGGAAAATATACCAAACGTTGTCAAGTAAATAGTTGTATAGAGGTCTATTAATAATACCTATCTATTACTGTGTCCCTCTATCTCCATTCAGACATATATATATATATATAGGGAGTACGCAACAGTACGTACGCGACAAATATATATATATATATATATGTACGTAGGTAATGAATACCTGACAACACATCCATATATATATATATAGTGAATATGCAATGTTGCCTGTCCTACATATATATATATATACATGTATATTGGATAGGCAACATTACGTACATATATATGTGTAGTGGACATGCAACACATATATATATATATAGGCTACGATATGTACGGGAGATGAACACCCCCTGAGCCGTCGCGGTGCTACCGCTGCTGGCCTTTGCAGGCAAGTGGCTGGCGCATTATACTCTCCGTTACAGCTGCAGCAAGACTTGCCCCATCCTCGCATGCATTGTGACCATATATTTTATTATATATTTAATCCACAGAGGCACCAGCACTCTCAGAGTGTGACACACACGTAGTCGACGGATGTCTGCAGATTGTTCCGCATGCAAGAATATATCTACACGCACAGACATATGCACATAGACGTAGGTTTACAAATACGTGTCTATTCGTCTTTCTCTCTCTCTCTCTCTCTATATATATATACATCTATATATGTAGAGCAACATATGTCTACATGTATGTCTATACATGTATGTATGTAAGGCATATATATATATACATGGATATGTAGTGGAATGTATGTCTACATATGTGTCCAGATATGTGTGTATGTACGTATGTATGTATGTATGCATGTACGTATGTATGTATGTATGTGCGTATGTATGTGTGTAAGGCATGCGTATCGTAGTGCGTAGATAGAAGTGAAGAAGACCTACGGCGGGGAAGTCAACGCAGTGCGGCGCCAGTCGATCCTTCACCCAACCGACGAAAATTGGCGAGGGAACATCGCTGCAAGCGGAGGAAAACAGCGTCGCAGCGGGAGCAGCAAACCTAGAGCGTCACGAAGAGCAGCAACAGCAACTGCTGCTGCATATCAGTGGTCTCATCACCCAAATAGTCGCAGCAGCAGCCACAAGGCAGCACAGCGCAGCCGAACCAGCAGCAACAAAGTCGTCACATCAGCAGCGGCGTCACAGCAGCAGAACCAGCTCTGCAGCACCAGCAGCTCCACCAGGACATTAGCGACAGCAGCACATCACCACGGACGAGAGAACTAGTCGCTGCCGGATCGCGGCAGCAGCAGCAGTATCCTATTAGCAGCGCAAGTCACTGGACGACGCCAGAGCGAAGCAGCGCCGGCAGCAGCAGCGGGAGCGTCTTCAGCAACACTGGGATCTCAATTTCCCCACTGCAGGGATCTGCAGCAGCATATTAACAACAGCAGCGTCTCATGAGCACCGGTGGACACCTTATGCGTCACCATCTCAGCAAAAAGAAAAGTAAGAGCAGAGGGTAGAGCAGGGGGTGCAGCAGCAACACCGGCGACAAGCAACGGCAGCGGCACAAAGAGCAGCAGGAGCGGCATGGAGACTCACAGCAGCAACAGCACCAGCAGTAGCAACAGCAAGAACAGCAGCAGCATGACCACCAGCAGGAGCAGCAGCATCGGCAGGAGTAGGGGCTACACCAAGAGCAGCAAGAATGGAGCAGCCCAAATAGCTGCAGCAAAAGCAGCAAGAGTAGCATATGCAGCAGCACTTCTATCGAGAGCATACCCGAGGGAATGAAGTAGGAGAACGGAGAGGGCGCTTGCAAAGTAGACGTGCTCCTCAGGAACAGCCATCATCACCGCCATGTTCAGCCCCACCTACAGCAACAGCAGCAGCAGCACCCCACGCACGCAGTCAATTACATGCGGAGATTATCTCCATCGACGTTCATATAAAACCCCCATATATATATACACGGCATACATATGCAAGAGATTTCCATATATATACGTACATATACATACAAACATGCATACATACATGTAAGACACACATATATATATACAAGGGATACATTGTATGTAGGAGAGGCATACTATTTATAAAACGCACGCATATACATATATATGTATATATATATAGAGAGACAGATAGATGGACAGATACGACCTATATATCTGTGACGAACATATATATATATACGCTCAGTTGCCGACACTGTATTGTTATATCAGTAGCGACGCTTGTGCGCAGAGCAGATGCCTTAAGCGACGTAGCAGCATATACGTGACAGCAACAAGATCCCCTAGGTAGTACGTGTACGCCTATAGATATACATGTACATATATCCTGTTGTGGATATATATATATATATATCCACAACAGGAAGACACACTTAGCCATACATGGAGTTGCAAACGAGGACGAGAAAGTCAGAGACGAAAATGAATGAGGCGCCAATTTTAAGTACTGCTGGGTACGCGCAGCCACATACACATCCACGTAGGGAAGATACATGCCCACGCAGATCCACTTGTGTAATGTATATATCTATGTCTATATCTATACCTGTATCTATATCTCTATATATATGTGTATATAGGGATATACATATATAACCCGTAAATACCGTCTGGAAATCTACGCTCGTACATATATATATATGTAGATACATGCATACATATTTACATATCCACACACAATCTCACGTCTGGATGAGTATGTGTTTACACGCCTAGTATAAATATACAACTCTGCACCTACATATATAGATACAGACCCAGACATATATGCATAACACGGTCTCGTTAATATACTTATGTATATATGTCTTCAAATAGGCGCGTATATATTTATACATCCACACACTCCCAGACGCAGAGTAGTACACCTTTAAATAAAGCCGTGTACAACTACGTACCTATATATATATATCTATGCGTACAGACACACACACATATATGTGTAGCACAATAGTGTATATATATATGTACACGTCCAGATATAGATGTGTATAGAGATGTGGAAGTGCGCAGAGTCACTTTTACAGAGAGAGTTTAACAGAGAGAGTCTCCGCATGTGTCCAGAGATAATATACGGCCCTGTAATATACTGCGGGGAGACTGCAGTGTCTTTGCTGCTGTCTCACTCTCCGTGTCTGTCTCTGGTATTCCGCTCTCTATAAATTTTCAGGTGTACATACACCTGCTTGTGTGAATTTTCTTCGTGCTCTTCACATCTACCGAGCCACTTGGACAAAAAGACCGTCCTGCACATACACTATATACTGAGAAAGAGTGCCCTCCTTCTTGTAATACATGTGCCGCGCGTGCCTGCCACGCCAAAGAAAACAGCAGCTTTATTGACTGAAACCGCAGAAGATATTGACACAAGGAGGACCCCTGCACGCCGCACGACACTCCTGCGCTCTAACACAGAGGATAAGCACCTGCAAGTCAATCTATCAAGACTCTTATCTCTCTCTTTATATATATATATATATGTGTATACTTCTCCTCGTGTAAATGTATGTATACACGTACATACGGAGAGATACGCATGTCTACAGTACCACATACATATAAGTCTCTATATGCACAACTCTATATATGTACACACAAGTGAGGAGGTACGTATGAAGACAGAATTGTGCGTGCCCACACAGAGACAGACGTCTCCAGGGGGGACGCAGCAAGACGAAGTTTCCGCCGATCAAAAAGCGGAAGAAGCGCCGGCAGCACCCCGCAGCAGGGGTCTCTTCCGCATGCAACAAACACATTTGGTGCCATTTCCTCGCACACACAGAAGGGAGTTCTATCAGTCAAACAGCGCAAATACAAGAGAGGACGTAACTACAAACACAGTTATATACGCACACACACATTTGCGCGGCACACATCCGTATAAATATATTCACTAACTACAAAGAGGGAAGGATATAAACAAAGAAAAAACGCAAGACACATCTCCATATATATATATGTATACATGAAGAGACACAAATATAGAAACAGATACATATACATATACATATATATATATGTATATACAACGCGAATGAAGACGAGCAGAGCAACTCTTGGGCTTCAGCGAGGTTCGCAGATGAACAGAAAAATATGCGGAGCCGATTATGCGGCTCGTCGAAAGATGTGCGGAGACGCAGGTATACGTTGATACGCCGCAGCTGCAAATGTATTGGTGCAGTCCACACGCAGTGTTATCACCCAGGCCTTCCACATATATCTCCTTTTATCGGCGGCCCCACACACACACACCACTTGAAAAGAGATATCAAAATTGGGCGTGCCTTCTCCACAGCGGGAAACCCGTCTGTTTGAGTGAGAGAAAAGGAGGGGAGTACACAAACCTCCGCCCGTGAACACGTGCACTTTATAAAGCAGCAGGTTCACGCCTGTGCCGAACGCACACATATACGCTTGTGCCGGACATGCAAACATATATATACGTATACAAAAACATACGTATATATATAGACATGAATATATACATATACGAACACATACATATATACAAATAGACATACCTACAGGTATACATCGATACGCAATTGTATACGTTTTTCTTTACGTTTCAGATTATCACTATGGCTACGTAGACGTATGTGTACATAGAGAGACATAGATAGCTTCGTACTATGATTAAATCACCTTTATACATATAAATATATACGTATGGATACATATAGAAATAGATACCTTGGTACGAAAACTAAATCACTTTTACATATACGCATATATATAGAAATACATAGCTTGGTAGTAAACGACTTGTACAAATATATATATATATATATAGATATAGATATATATACGTACATATAGATATATACGTATATAAGGTATAGATACCGTTGTAGTACACGTAAATCACTTCTACATATATATATATATATATACATGTGTATATAAGCGGTGTCGTGTAGACAACAACCTTGTAGGTGGATCACTTCTAAATACATATATATAAGCGAAGTGTTCTACACAGAAAGACATTCACACATCCACACGCATATGCGTATAAGCTGGTACTACTGAGTGGGACATTTATACACTAATATATATATATATATATGTGTCCATAAAAAGAGATACCATACAGAGTAACATACGACATTGATTCATTCTACACATGTTGAAATACGGGGATTTGGTAAAGCAAAGAAGGACAGCCAATTTTATAGTGGGACACGTTTATCAGCAGCAGCCTGGGAAGAAATCGACGACGTACGTCTGCGGAGATATCTGACAGCCCAACAGCCATTTCAGCAAGAAAACGCAGCTTTGACGCTGACATAAACCGCACCGCTGCAGGTGTATTAAAGTATATATATATGTGTACACTTATGATGTGAACATACATATATTTATATATGTACGCACATATATACATCTATATATATATATATATGTACACATACATACGCATACATAGATACGAATACGTATACATATATATATATACACTTATGAACATAATATATTTATAAATGTACGTACACATACATATATATATATACACGCACATACACATAAACATACATAGATACAGATGCGTGTATAGATATATATATACACATACATACGCATAAATATACATAGATACAAATGCATATATATATACACGCATGTTGACAAGTTTAGGAAATGCGGTTCAAGATGATGTGTGTTTGTGGAGTTGTGTGAAGGGTGAATCCGCTACCGCGACACATCTCTGCGCGACGATCCGCACGTGGACGCATGTAGACACACAGCCTCAGCTGCGGAAACATGCACACATACGTATGTATATATAGATATACATGGGAGACGATATATATTCAATATACACGCATACATACATATACATATATATATACACTTACATACTTTCCTACGTGTATATATATATGCATATGCAGCTACGTACTTTCCTAAACGTCTTCATATATATATATGTATGCGTACAAAGAGAGAGAGGGGGATCTTAACATATATAGACGCGCATACATATTTATATGAGTGTAGATAAATGATTGTTTCAGATAGAGAACAAGACAGGAGCGGCGCTAAGGGTGCTGCTCAAGTGCACCTTCCAAGACCAGCAGCACTTGCCTGGACGCAGCAGAGACAGGAGAATCCGAAGAACAGCAACATCAGAAAGAGTTCCCGTCTCCTCTGCAGCAATAGCAGCAGCAGTGGCAGCGCAGAAAAGGCAGCGGAGAGCTGCGACAGAAGATGCGTCATTATTATATATTGTCGTTTCACGACGCAGCAGCCAGTTCCACTCCCCACGCAGTGCGCTGTGCAGCACAGCAGCAGAACTTCTGCTGTATAGAGGGAAGAAGCGACGCGTTTCCAGATATATGGAGAGGGGCGACGAGGTACGCAACGACAGGGCGACAGCAACGGTAACAGGAAGAGCCACAGCAGCAATAAAAGCACGAGGAGGAGGAGGAGGAGCAGCAGCAACACCAACAGCATCAAGAAGACCCGCAGCAGCAGCGGCAGCACGAGGAGGAGCAGCACCAGTAGAAGGAGCAGCACCAGAAGAAGGAGTAGTAGGAGCAGGAACAGCAGCAGCACCCATTCCTTTGAACCCCCCGCGATGTCTACGACTGCTTGTCTGATATTTGTGGTTTCTGTGGATGTGGCGAACTCCTAGCGACCACGAGGGCAAGCCGTAGTCTTGAAAGTGTAAATTACTTTGCTGCTGCGAATTTATCTCTGACGGCTGCAGGAGGTCTCGCCTTAGCTTGGCACAGAGAGAGGCAGCAGCTGCAGCTCTGCCCGACATCAAAGGCAGCAGCGGAACCCATTAAATGCCCACAAGCGTACACAACATTTTCTCCTTGGACAGCCAGAAGAGATACACGAATTTGCCAGGCCGATCTACAGAAACGATTAGTTTAGCAAATCGTCTACTGCGCCAAAAGTCGGTGAAATTCCCACAAAAATTCCACATGTGGACCCCCGCGACCACCCACGGCTACGAAGAACCGTCGCCAGCAGCACCCCATCACGAGAGGACGACAGCAGCGCCACCAGCGACAGCAGCAGCCGTACGAGGGGCGCAAGAAAGTGCGACACAGAAGGAGAGCTGCCGCACACGCCGTGGGGAAGATAAAGAAAGAGACGCCGCAGCAGCAAAAGGAAATGCGGCAGAGAAGGCGAGCAGCCGCACATGCCATGAGAACGGCAACGGAGAGATGCGGCAGCAGCAACAGGAGCGGAAGGGGGGGAGGGAGGGAGCAGCCCCACAACGCGCAGAGCCACGGCAGCAGCGGGAGCAGAACTAGAACCCGCTGCTCAGCAGCAGTAGCAGCAGCAGCACCCATCCCGCAGGTGAGAAGGAGAGGCGCCGCACATGTGCGTCTCGCTGCAGCAACTGCAAAAAACAACACGGTAAGAGGCGACGGCTCCAGATCTGCTGCAGCAGCAGTTACAGGAGGAAGAACAATAGACAGGGCGCTGCTGAGGAGACTATACACACACATGTATTTATACATGTACACACATGTACATACACATAGGTATATATATATATGTAGAGAGAGACAGAGGCAAAGACAGGCATACACACGCACACACACGTATGTATGTACCTGTTTAAAGCGCTCTTGTGAGAGAGACAGCTCCTCGGGACGGCGACCTCTTACATCTGTATTTCTCTCTGTATATATATACACAAGAAAGCTTACATATATTTTCTACGTTCACTATGTTTCCCTATCTCTGTGTTTGTGAGAGAGAGCGACGGGTGTTGTTCAGGAAAATTGCAACGCTTTGTATATGTGTGGGAGAATATGAAGACGTTGAAGACCGGCAGCAGCGCCACGAGCTGCCTGCTTGGAGCATCATACATACATCAAGAGCATGCCCAACAGTATGTGACTGCTGCTACGGCCCTGCTGCTGCTACTGCCCTGCTGCTGCCACTGCCCTGCTGCTGCCACTGCCCTAATGCTGCCACTACCCTAATGCTGCCACTGCCCTAATGCTGCTCCTGCCTTAATGCTGCTCCTGCCCTAATGCTGCTACTGCCCTAATGCTGCTACTGCCCTGCTGCTGCTACTGCCCTGCTGCTGCTACTGCCCTAATGCTGCCACTGCCGTGTTGCTGTGCGATTGGTGTCGTCCTCCCCCGTTCCTTATGTCGCCATCGCTGTGACTGCTGCCGTAGTCTCGCTGCTGCTCTAGGTGCTGCCGCACCAGCAGCAACAGCACCACTTCGAGCAGCTGCCGCTGCGGCAACCAACTGCTCGCCTTGCTTCTGCTGCTGCGGCAAACAACTGGTCGCGTTGCTGCTGCTGCTATTGATGCCTGCCGGCTCACCACCAAGAGCGACGTCGCAATCAGCAGCACGACGGCAGCAAAGGCGAACGTCGGGACCAGAAGGCACAGCCTCTGCAGCCTCAAATTTCTGAAGAGAAGCACCACAGCAGCAAATATATACCACTACTGCAGCCCCGAAGAGTCGTCTTTCCTCCCGTACTTTCTACAATACATATATAAACATTCATATGTATAGATAGCCAAGAAGAAACGCTGTTCCTCGCGCACCGTATGTATATGTATACGTACGTATAGGTACACAGGTGCAGTTCACTGTGTTAGCTATTTCTGTGTATATTCGTGCATGCACTTATGGAGTCACAATAATATAAAATTTGCTCTGACATGTACGTATACAAATATAAATGGAAATGTACAAATATAAATTTCCATATAATAAATATACTCTGAAGCATGCATGCGTAGACCTGTATAAATATCCGTATACAAATAAGCTGTAGGGTGAGGTAGCTGCTCTTCATCCACAGCTACACCCCATGTAAGAAGATAATAACAACACTGCTAGCTACGTACGAACATGCCTTACATAGAGAGAGAAGTATGTACGTCTATGTGCATCTATATACATATATATATATACACACGTTCCATATATATATATATATGTACATATATAGGTATACCTGTAGATACACATGGACATTATCAGCAATGAGAATATTCTTTCTCTCTTTCAACAGCTAGTATACACGTGACAGCAACAGCGAGTACCATCACCTACAATATACATCAGCACCATGAAAGTGGGCAGCATGCATCAGTAGCAACAGCTATTTTCTGGGAAGCAGATCAACAACAGCAGGCCAGAAGGTCTCGATCTGTGTCTGCAGATGTATGGCAGTCTGCAGCAGCAGCGGCCACAGCAACTACGGGCTGCTGGTGTTCTTCCGTACCGGGACGCGGTCTTGTCATCTATGAGGTTGCTCCGTAGTATGGACGGCGAAGAGTGTAGTGCTCCTCCTCCTTCTAGTTGTGGTGCAGCAGCAGCAGCTTCTTGTACGAGCACCGAGTCTGCTGCTGCTGATGCCGCTCTTGCTCCTGCTGCTATCGCTGGTAGTGCGCCGCGCTGTGCCTTCGTTGACACACTGTTCCACCCACCACCTCCACTTCCTGCTGCAGGGTCGTCCAAATCCGCACATGCTTGCGCTTCTTCGGCGGCCCTTGCTGCTTCTGCTGCTCCCTCTGCTGCTGCTGCTTCCTCCTCTGCTACTGCTTCCTCTTCCGCTACTGCTGCTACAATAGGTGTCCTCAAGTCTGAAGTGCTTCCTCCTCTTCCTCCCCTTCGCTCGTTGGTGGGCCACCGCTGTGGCCGTTTATTTTCTTCCTGCAGCGTCGACAACCTCTGCTGCAGCGCAGTCGGAAGCAACTGCAACAACCACCGGCCCCTTCCTCTCTCCTCTTCCTCCCGGTTCTGCTGCTGCAGCTGGTCCCACTGCTGCTGCTGTCGATGATACTGCCGCAGCTGCGCGGGGTGCTGCTCCTGCTGTTGCAGGATCTTGTCTTCTCGCAAGGGGCGTCGCACCAGAGCAGATGACGACGACACGGTTGGCCAATCTGTTGCTGATGCTGCTCCGTCTCTTGCGACAGCCTCCTTCTCCTCAGCCGCAGCCATTGCGGTTTGTGGCACTTGTGCTGCATGTAGTGCTGCTGCTGTTTCTCCTTCTTCTTCTTGGGGTGCACCAGCTGCCCGTGCTGCTGCGTGGGCTGTCGGGAGCGAAGGACGGCAGCTCCTGTTGTCTTGGCCGCTCGGCACCGCTGCGCATGGAAACGACTCTGTCCTGCTGTTGCTGCTGCTGCTGCAAGTGCGACCAACACTGCTGCAGCTCCTTCTCCTGCTGTCGTTTGCGCGGCGGCTGCCGCTACGTCTGCTGCTGCTGCTACGTCTGCTGCGAATTCCGAGTCTCCGGCTGTTGCTGCCAGCGTCGCCGCTTTTTTTGCTGCTACACTTCACTCCGCACGCGGTGCTGCTGCTGCTGCGACTGCTGCCGGTGCTAGTGCCGCAGTACAGAGGCGACGGCATTGCAGAGGACTCTGACAGAGCGGCCACAGCAGCGGGAGAGACGCAGCTGCTGTGTGCCGACAGTCGCGCGGCCTCGGATAGCAGGTCTGCTGCGGTTGTAGAAGGTGAGCAGGAAAGCTGCTGCCGCTCCCCCCGGGATGCCACCGCCGCACCACCGGCAGCAGCACCACTCCCAGCAGCAGAATCACAAGTCACCGGAACCGACCCGCACCGAGAAGAGATAGAAGAACGAGCAACAAGAGCAGCAGGTTGAGGAGAACGAGCAGCGCGGGATTCATGGCCAGCAGCGACCACACCGGGACAAGAGGCAGGGCGCATGCGCCAGAAAATATAATCAACGACGAATCCTCCAAGAGTTGTTCCTGCAGCAGTACAACAAACATTTCTCATTTTCATCTTCTGTGTAGTGGGACAGGGAGCACCTGATCGCTAGGAAAACCGTGGATTATCTGTCCTTCAAAAGTTCACATAAATCTATGTATACACACATATATATGTATACACCTTTGCACCTACGTACATCTTTGCGTGCAGATATAGAAGTCAGACGAACACACACATTTACGGCGTGTCGCCCAGCCGCGAGCAGGAGCAGCTGCAGAAACAGCAGCAGCAGCAGCACACAAATCCGTGTCCTTCTACATGTGTGTGTGTATGTAGAGACACGTACATAAATATATGTATCCATATATATATATACATATGCATTTACTGACAGCAGGACGTAGACACACATATACCTACAGGGGGAGATAGCAAAAGGAAATGTTGCCTCACGGTCTTGCGTATATAAATAGACAAAAAGTAAAGTTCGGCAGACGCTTCGAGCAAGGCCCTGACTGGCACCAGTGAAGTTGCCCCTACGCCTCGCAGCAGCAACAGCAGCTGCAACAAAATTCGTCAAAGTGACCTCACGCGTAGATCCGGTTTCTACAAACACGCATAAGATACAAGGCAGCCCCTCCCTCTCTGCGCCGTATCACAGGGGGGACCCGACGCTGCAGCAGCAGCAGCAGAAGCAGCAACAGCAGCCGCAGCAGCAGCTAAGCAGAGGCACCGAGAGCCTCGCCACACAAGCAGCAGCAGCGAAGCAGCAGAACACACAGGCCTCCGGCACGAAAAACGCAGTCCACACAGCAGCAGCAACAGCAGCAGCGTCAGCCTCGTCACGACCGCAAGTGGCATCGACGCTGGTGACGACAGCAGCAGCAGCAACAGCATCAGCAGCGATAACAGCAGCAGAGACTGCAGGCAGCAGCAAGCTCCCGTAGCAGGAGCCCGCCTCGCGGCGTTTGGCAAGATAAGCAGAAGAAGAATCAGCAGCAGTAGCGAGAGCGAGACCGCAGAAGCAGCAGCCGGCAGACACAGCAGCCTGCATGAATAACAGCTTGGAGAAGCAACAGCAACTCACCACAAACGCCGGAGAAGCCTGCGATGAGGCTGGCAGCGAGGCCTGCTGCTGCCGGCGTTTCAAACATGCAAAGCTGCAGAAGTATAACGGGCAGGAACGTCCACAGGGCCTGAGTGCCTGCTGAGTGGCTCGCGAGGCAAAGTACCATCAGCACGAAGGCCAGCGAGCGACAGACTGCTGCTGTCTCCTCCATCAGCGAAGGTGCCGCACCTCGACTGGCAGTAGCAGCACGGCCACCCGCCGGCAGCAGCGACCGCGCAGCAGCAGCAGCCGCAGGAGGAGTGCCGGCAGGTGGAAGTGCAGCACCAGCAGAAGGTGTAGCACCAGCAGCAGTGGCAGGAAGAGGAACGGCAGCAACAGGAGAAGCCGCAACAGCAGTAGCAGCAAAGGGAGAGGCAGCACGAGGAGCCGAGCAGGCGCCCGGGAGAGAAGCGCACGCATGTGGAAACGGAGCAGCAACTGGCACAGAGGTAGCGCGGTCCTCAGGCAAGGAAGCAGCAGCAGCGGTAGCCACGGCAGCTGAGTCTGAACCCCGTCGGAACTCCCTTGCACCTCTTGCTGCTGCTGCTGCCGGTTCCGTAGCTCCTAGTGTGACTGCGTCTGCGTCTGTTGCTGCGGTCGCGGCTCCTGCTGCTGCGGATGGTTCCCTAGCAACACCAGAGGAGACGGACGCCTCGCGGCGGCGATGCAACGAGATAGAGAAAGCGACAACAGAAAACAGCATGCTCAACGGAGCGATGATAACGTAGGCGAGCGCCCAGCCTCTGTCAAACGTGCTGCTCAGGACAGCAGCAAGAGCAGTTCCTGCTGCTGAACCAACCGGCAGCATTCCATAAAAGGCTCCGAGGACCAGGCCCCCACGACCGCGCGCTCGCCCCCTTCCTCTCTCCCCTCTCTTCCCTTCTTCTTCGTCTTCTTCTTCGTCACTCATTGCGTCTCCATCTCCTTCAGGCGTTGCTGCTGTGCGGCCCGGGACGTATTGTCTGTGTCTCCCGGTCGCTCCTGTTGTGCTCCACCTTCCTGTCGCTCTCTTCCCTGCAACAGCAGCGGCAGCTGCTGCTCGGCCGCTCCCTGCTGTCGTTGAAACTTCCTGTTCTTCTTCCTCGTCCTCTGTTTTTTCTGCAGCAGCTGCTTCAGCTGTCAACAGCGGCACGCGTCTTTGGTAGTCTGCACTCGGTCCCGCTGCTTGCAGGCACGTTCTTAACACAGCGTCATCCCGCGAGAAGAAGCTTCTGCAGCTACGAGTGCTGCAGGACGAAGTGCTCACGTTAAGGAATCCTTCTGGAAGGCTGCTGCTGCTGCCCTGCTGCTTCGTCATCCTCAAGGGTGCCGGTTCGTGGGCCGTGGTGTTCTTTGCAAGTTGTTCCTGCTGTAGCAGCGCCCTGCGCTCTGCTGCTGCTGCTGTGTCAGGCACAGACAGCCGCAATTCTCTGCCCCGCGACCAGACGGAAGAAGAAGCACCACTAGAAGAAACTTCGCTAATGACATGGTCGCCTTTTCTTGCGTTGGCTCCTACTTCTTCTGCATGCCAATATCCTACCGGGTTACGTGCTGCTGCTGTTGCAGCGTGTTCTCCTTTTTCTTCAAAAGTCGTTGCAGCAGGGAAATCCCAGTGCATGCCGTCCATCCCCTCCAACCAAGGCTCTTCACCCCACACGCGTTCATCCTCGTGTCTCTCATGTTGCTGCAGCATCCACAGCTGCGGTCGCCGCTGCCGTCGCTGAGCTTCCTTCTGCCCGAACCGCTTTTTCCACGCGACGTGCTGGTCTTCGTGCATCTCGAACCCCCCACCCTGCTGCAGCTGCTGCCTCCGCTGCTGCTGCAGGAGGCTTCGCAGCCCGCGCTGCTGTTCCCGCTGCTGCTGCAGCAGCATCTGCTGATGTTCCTCACAATAGCGGGCAAGGAAGGGGAAGGCAGTGGCGACAAAGCCGGCCTGGCCACAACCGGAAAGCAAGCGTGCGAACAGCAGCAGGAAATACGACCGGACGACTGCAGCAGCAACAGCCAGTAGCAGCGCAGCAGCCCACGTAGCCAGCCCGATCGACAACACCAGGAACGGGCAGCCGTACCGATGAATACCGTTTGCATAGCAGGGACAGCAGAGCGCCAAGCCAGCAAGAAACGCTGCCTGCAGCAGTCCCAGCAGGGCGTCAGGAGGCAGGAGCGACACGGCCAATGCAGCGCCGCCGTCGCTGTCTTCCCTTCCTGGAGAAGAGAAAGCAGTCGCAGAGGTCGCAGTGCGATTAGCAGCACTGGAAGCAGCAGCCTCACCGGCGGCAGCAGGAACAGCAGCAGCACGGGTCGGAGGAGTGTCATCAGGATGCGGCGCTGCCGGCGTCCCAGCAGCAGAGGGCCACTCAACAGAAACCGCGGCAGCAGCCGGTGGGGAAAGAAAAGAGCGAAGAAAAGGATGAGTAGCAGCACGGGCAACACAGGTGCCCGATGCTAGGTCGTAACAAGGAAATGCCGCAGCGGTGATGTACGAAGAGGAGACGGGACCGGTACCAGCAGCAGCCATGTAGAAGGGCATGTGAAAGAATGTCGAGGTCGGATCAAGCGGAGCAGAAGCAACAGCACCGGAAGAACAACGGAGCTCGCCTGCTTGAGGCTCGAAAAAGGAAGAGGCACTGCTATTAGGAGCCGCAGCAGCAGCACCTGCGGAAGCAGACAGAGCAGCAGCAGACTCGGTGGCTGCAGCCTCACGACGGGAAGGAGGAGGAGCAGGAACAGCGTCATCCGAGGAGAGAGCACCAAGAACCGGATCTGCAGCAGCAGCCGCAGTAGAAAGAAGACGCCCAGGAGCAGTACCACTGCGCAGTCGTCGCACCAAAGCAGCAGAATCGAAAGAAAGGACGGGATTTAAGTCCGGGGAAGGCGGAAATGGAAGGACAGCACCAGAGGAGGAAGAAGCGTAGAAAGTAGCAGACTTCAGGAGAGAAGAACGAGCAGTAGCAGTGGTGGTGGGCGAGACTCGTTCACCAGCAACGGCAGCAGCAGAGAGAGGCGGAGAAGTAACTGCCTGTGTAATGAACTGCAGCAGAGCTGCTGCTCCTCCTGGGATGACTCCGCGCTCGCAATAAATGAAAAAATTAACGACGAAGAGAAACCAAACAAGAGGGTCTCGCCACAGCGGTGTGTACGCGCCGCCGCCCGTGTTGCCCACCCAGGAGGCGGCAGCAGTACGCCCAGGACGCAATGTACAGTCATCGGTACCAGCGGCAGCACCGTCAGCAAGAGGACCAATACCAGCAGCAACAGCCGTATCAGGAGAGGGACGAGAACGACCAGCGTCACAATAATGCGGAAGTGGAGCTGCAGCACCTGCAGGATCAGCAGCACGTGCAGAAGCAGCAGCACTTGCAGAAGCAGCAGCACCTGCAGGAGCAGCAGCACCTGCAGGAGCAGCAGCCGCAGCAGCAAACGACGGTTGCTGCTTGAAAGAATGGGCGCACGAGGCAGCAGCGGTAAGGGACGCCAGGCCACGGGTTCCGGCAGTGGCAGCTGGAGTAGGAAGCTGGACGTCGATTGTTTGCCTGCTTTGGTGCACAACGCTGGACAGCAGCCGGTTTTCGCTGCTGCTGCCGTCTTCGCTACTACTCACAAGAACCCTGCTACGCAGATCTATATTGCTGCTGCTGTTGCTGCTACCTTCGTCGCTTCTCCCGCCGCTGCTGCTACGTCCGTTGCTGCTGCAGCAGCGGCTATCCGTTCTCGACCGCTCGTCGCTGCCGCTGCATCTCCCAAGCAGCGGGAGTGCCTGCCCCTGCAACGCAGCAGAAGCAGCAGCCCCGCGGAAAGGCCTCGCGGTCGACTCACACGTGGCAGCCGCAGCAGCACTAGGCGCTCGGAGGACAGAGAAAGCACTTGAGAGCATACGAACCGCACGCGCAGCCGATGTGGAGGAAGCAGAAGCCGCGACAGGGAGAGGCGGAGCAGCGGCTGCGGCGGGCACAGCAGCAGCAGGCGCAGGCGCAGCACCAGCAGCAGCAGAGGACGCAGACTGGGACAGTGAAGGAGAAGACATGGTGGACAGGACAAGGGGCAGCAGAATTTCTTGCTCCGCGTCTGGGTTGTCTAACGAGAACACCGAGCGGTATATCTCTGTAGAGCAACTTCTTTCTGCGCGTTTTGCTGGTTCCTCTTCCCAAGCTGCGACTGCCGACCAGTCTGCCGCTTCTGCTGTAACTTCGGCGGGGGGCTCAGGCGTTGGTTCTGCTGCCGCAGCAGCGCGCAATAGACTCTGAGTTCCCGCTGAAGTCGTTGCCGTCTTAGACGCATCAAGACACGCCGAGGCCGCAGCTGTTGTTGCTCGTGGCGTAAGGCTGGCGCCTGTTGCCCCTGCTGCTAAGCTTGCTGTTGCTTCTCCTGCTTGTGGGCACTGCGCTGTTGCCGGTCCCCCTGCAGAAGCAGCTGTTGTGGAAGAACACTGCGGCTCCATGGACGCTGGTTGTCGGACTACGTGTGGCGCTGCCGCTGCTGCTACACTTGGCGCTGCTGCTGCTCCTGCAATTGCCTCTGGCGCTGCTACAACTGCTTCGGCTGCTGCGGCCACTGCTGCGGTTGCCTCTGCTAGTGCTGCTGCTGCTACTGCAATCGCTTCTGTCGGTGTTGCTGCTACTGGTGATGGCGTGGTTGTTCTGCCACAGACGACAAGGGCGGTGCCATTACTGCCGCTGCTGCGGGTGGCGCGTGCTGCTGTTGTCGCTGTCGCCAGGGTTGCTCACGCTACCGCAGTCGTTGCTGTCGCGCTGCTCTCTGTCGCTGCTGCTGTTGCTGCACTGCCGTTCCTGTTGCTGCTGCTGCGAGTTCTAGGGCTGGTGCTGCGCGAAGACCAACTGCCGGCTGCTGCTGATCCTGTTGCTGATGCTCCACTGCTGCAACACGCGATTCTGCTGCATCTCCGTGCCTTCCCTACTTAACAGCGAGCACCACGCGTGACAGTCTCAGGACTCTCGCTCTCTACTTATATGTATATATATACATATGTATGCACGCATATTTGTGGTATACACGCATATATATATAATACGCGTGGATGTACCTGTGCGTGTGTGTGTGTAGAAATTGTAGATACATGCGCCTCACTATCGAAAATATATATGTACACGTACACACCGTTGCCCACTAGGTACGTATCTGTATTGTCCGATACACGTGTAGTCACAGGTATTCGACAGCCACACGCACACGTATATATAACTGTACACGCGCGTGTGATATATATGGTGTATATACACAAGCATATGCGTAAAGTCTTCACAACTACTACTGAGTCTTCTCGTGAAGTTGGTCAAAGAAGAGCCGTCGTCATGCAAATGCTGCAGCAGCAGCAACAGCAAAAAAGAGCTGCTCAAGCGTGCCACACCTCATCCAGGGCCATCAGCACGTTTCTCTGCCATACAGAAACTCCCGCACAACCGTTTGCACACGTCCACCCATAAATACTACGTATGCATGCATATGCGTCTGTCCATATACAGCTGTCCTGGCAAAGACACGTTCCTGGGTATATGCATATAGATATATATCTCGAGGTATACGTGCTTGTTTACACGCGAAGCAATGCGCACATTTCCACGTGTGTGTGCCCGTCTGTTTCTCGCTCTCCACGAAGTCGGAGAGGCAAGGTAGGGTGCTGGTAGGTATACGTAGGATATACGTAGGTCCTGTCTTTCTTGGGTGGAAGGGTAGCATGTGGAGAGGCGGCCGCTGCTGGCCAAGCAGCTGGCAGGAGACGCAGGGAAAGGCGACGGGGGAAGGCAAAGGAACTGGTGCGACAGCAGCGCCAGGGGAAGCTCTGCGCGAGAGATGCGGCCTTTTTCGAAGCGTGGAAACGTGTTGAACTCTCACCTGCCTAGTGTGGTACGTATGTAGACAGATATACATGCGGTCATACAGATGGACACCTAAAATTGCTTACTCCACACGCAGGTCTCTATACGTGTATATATGTGTATATGTGGAGTATGGGGGAGTACATAGTTACAGAAATATCTGCAGAACGTGTTGAGATATAGGTGTCCGTATGAACGTGTGGACTCCCGTATACGAATCTTCACGTACGGAACTCACAGACACTGCGTATCTGTGCCCTGGAGTGTGCATACGCGTACACATGTATACAAATATGCGTGATAAGTAAGTATCTTACGTACTGTGTGGAGAAGAAATGCGTGGGTTTTTTTTCTAGCGAGGAAAACGATGGTCTCTCGTAGAAAACTGCAAAGACAGAGACGCCCCCACCGAGAGAAGGCGGTTCAGCCACTAGCGAGGTCATCCAAGTGTTTCTCCTTGCCTTCCAACTAGCACGTGGCGGCATTACGGGTTTGCATTCAGGACGGAAAGTCGAGTACAACTAACTCGGGAGCGCGACTTCACTCACGTCGAAGAAAAGCCGGTAGGGGGGTCAGACACGACTTTCGCATGGAGGGATTCTTTTGAGGTGCGGCATTTAGTAGCAACATGAAAAATCAAAGAGAAAAAGAAAAAGTGAGACACTCGAGTTCGAGCGGGTCAAAGCGACTGTCGCCATTGCTTGCACAGCGACGGAGCAGAGTCAGAAGCTCGGCTAGCAAGCAGGAAATAAGGAATCACTACTCCTCCCCCTGTAAAAAACTCAACGTTCCGACGTGAGAACCGAAAGTTGGTACGAAAACGCTGGAACTGCATCGAGAAAGTTGGCATCTCCGGCTCAAAAGTGACAGCTACACAGTGGAACTCACGGCCGCGAATACCGCCGTGAGGTACCAAGGAGGGCCAATTTTCTGTACACGTCACACCTAGTGTGTACAAAAGACCGCCTCGATGCCGAAAATAAAATATGCCGCAGACACAGTTTTTGACCAGAAAAGTAACACATTCGTTTGACTGAACTAGCAGGCACTCCAACGAGCACGACGGGCCTGCAGACCTAGCAGTTGGTCTCTTAGCGCGAGTAATGAAAGTGTAAGGGGGTCAGGGGTAGAGACCACATCCAGAAGGCAGTTTCTACAGCCAGGGAAAACGAACACATCACAAGTGTCAACCTGGGAAACACCAACGATGAAAATCAAGCCACAAATCCTCACCATCGATACAATGCCACGTTGCTTTGGCTGAACGCATGTTCAGCGGGCGCGACGCGCTCGCTACCAAACGGACACGTGCGTAGTTTGTCCATTCGCGGTGTCTATTATCTGTTTGCTGGACCTTCCGTTGACCACATCAGAAAGATTCTCTCATTTACGTATGCTAAAGTATGAGTGAGAGTAACATATTGGCAAATATCGAGTATTTACGAGTACCATTCGTATTTCAGTCGCATTACGCGCAGCAACACCCCCCCACCCTGGAGCTGCAGTTTGTTGCGCCTGTCACGCAGTGTAAGCAGCGCGCGCGTTCAGTACTACATCCTTCCACCTTCAAACGGGAAGAGAATGAATACGAAGACATCCTTGGCTGTATGGGGACTTAGCCTGAATGGGAAGACATCCTCGGTTGCAGCGTTTTTGTAGTATTTGTATGCGTATCTGTGTGCTACGTGCAAAACCGTCTCGAGTTACGCATTGGGACTACTAATTCTACCAGCACACCGCACTCACGATATATATATATATATATGTATATGTATATACATATGTGTATGTATAAGTACATACGCATGTATGTGTCCACAGTGCGCCATGTGAGGACACTAGGTATTGTGAGGACAAGTTTTACATCAGGAAAATGCAGACATAGGCCCAAGTGCGGTCTTCTATACGGAGAGACACCAGATAAATACAAATAAGTAAATAGATACGTATGTTCATCTACGTAAGAGCGACTATGCGTATACGTATCGTAGTTTCGTGAACCTAATAATAAATCCAAATAAGTAAATAGATACGTATGTTAATCTACGTAAGAGCGACTATGTGTATGCATATGGTGGTTTCGTGAACGTACATGCGCACCCTTCACAAGTATGTGTTCGTATATAATGACATACAAGTATGTATGCGTAAAACTGTATAATTTGTCCTCAGGATCTGAAGGACATTTGAGAAGAATGTAGGGATTTTTAGGCATTCTTACATATATATATATATATGTATATATTCGGAGTGCGGGGAATTCCAGATATTTTCGTCTGTATTTGTTGCAAGGACTTGCTTAGACACTGGTACTCATATATATCTATCTATCTATACATATATAGATATATATATATATACATATATATATATGTATATCTACGTGCAGGTAGGCGCACTGGGTCTCCTCTCTCTGCCGCTCCACCTGTTCTTCACAGTAGCAACCTGTGTACACGTGTACACATGCGCAGTGGATCGTGCAGGTGAACCAACGGCGGAAAGACAAGCGAACAGCGACATAGGACCTCAGTTTTCTCCCCTGTGTAGATTTATTACTAGGTTTATCAGTACATACGTGTCTACTGTATACGCGTGCACCTACACATGCACATTCCCATGCACACACGAAAGAAAAAATAAATACTACTACCTTTGAAGTATGACCCTCTCAGGTAGGCGTATTCACACATTACAATATTGCGCCGAAATATTGTGTGAATGTGCAAAAGTGTACTCACCTCTGTCCATGTCCTCCGTCATATGAGCCACCCCCTTCGTAGTTTGTTGTGACATCGTCAGTAATGTTCACGTGTAATGATCCTCTTGCTGCGTGCCTTCATTTCTTATATGAAGAAAACTTTAGAATACGACAAGTGCGAAAGAAGTAGAAACGTGCCGGCAGGGTCCGAACAGGCAGGTAACGACGTCACCTGCCACGTTACGACAGAGATGAAGGCTTTCTTTAGTTGTTGGTATTCATTCACTCGGAAGGAGTGTCGCGACTGCTGGTGCAGAAGCTACTGGAAGCCAGTCGGATATATATATATATTATAAATTTATACACACATATACATACATATACCCACACAAATATGCACAGGCAGTTACGCGGCCTCAGTGTGCATAAACAAGAAGGGGCTGAGATACGACGAAATTTCACGGAGTCATGCAGCCCGACTACGGATCAAAAAATATATATACCTATACGTACACATACGTGTGTTCCCACACGAAGACGTACGCTTTGTGTATGAGAGTGTTGTAGGCATTCAGAAGCTCTCATTTCCCATATTCTATCAATTGAAACACGTGACTTCTTGTGCACACGTCTACGTCTTCTTCGCAGATACTCACGACAAATTCGTTCCCTCCCTGTGTGCCTGAGTAAAAAAGCATGCCCTTTCACGTGTTGCCCACCGTCCTCTCTTTCTTTTTGCACCTCGCAGCAACTACGCTCTTTCGTTTCCCTTTTTCCGATGGAACTTGATTCTCCCTTCTCATTGTCTCCGTAATACCATCTTGCACCAGAAACATTATAATTTGTATCGAGGCAACCGTGCGTTTCATTCTTTTCCTGCGTGCATTTTGCCTCCACTTGTGCCTCGTATGCGTCTGTACTAGAAAGATAACGACGTGACAGGTGCAAGTGGGAAAGTGCTTACGTTGTCCGTATTGCTCTCCTCTGTCAGTCTTGAAGGTGGGCGCCGAGAAACCAAGTGTAACTTTGAAGTATAACTTTGTTGTTTACGTACTGCTTTGTATCCATTAGTTACCCTAGTAACAGTCCTGTGACGCATAGCGAAACACTTGTTCCGTCCCGGGGGGACTACACTTGAATACGGAAACTACTACTCCGGCGACGAAATTACCTGCGGAAAGTCTGAAGATCTGTGGTCGATGCCGGGGAGCTTTCGGCCACGGTTAAAGAGGGCGAAGTAAAGCAATAATTCTACGAGAAAATTGTCCGCACGCTGTTCGCGTGTTAACCGGCGCAGGCGGTTTTCGGGTTAGTCAGGTTCGTGACACGTTCTGCCAGGAATTCCAGGCGTGGTCGTTACTCTGCTCACGGACTGGGAACAAGGTGTTTATTCAGTAAGTGTAGCCGGATATATTCCTGCCAGTCGGCTTCACGTTAAACAATGCTAAATAGTTGTGCTACCTGGACACTTCTTCGTACTCACTTATTGCCCCTAAAACTTGATGCTTCATCGCCAGCCGCGTTGCCCTCTTTGTTACTTGGTCCTTGACTTTTAATACCGCATAAGGTTCTAGTAACTTCTCAACTTTCTGTATAGAGTCCGTCAACTGACAAGACATGCTTTCGAGTGGTGGGCTGCTGCCGCTCCGATAGTCGGCAAGACATGGTTGTAACACGCCAGGAATATAACACGGCAAGAATTTGTTGTCATCGTGTCGCCGTCTTCGTTCCATATACTTTCTCCACTTCCTCTGCCTGTAGCCTGCCGCTCTTGGTCCTTTTTTAGAATCTAGGAATACTGGTGTCAGTGTTAGTGTTACTCGTCTCTAAATAGTTTATGGACGGAATGCTACCTGATAAACTATCAGCTTCATTGTTTCGGTGTCTCCTCTGTACCACTCGAGCACTACTCGTGCTTCCAACGCAGACAAAGAGGTTTTACTGGAGTTTTCCTCTGCTGCTCTTTGCAAGTCGGTTCTTTGCTCCGTTGTTACGGTGTATCCAAAGCTGTTAAACTCCTGTGATTATTCCTGCATATGTGCCATGAGGAGTTACTGTCATCGCGACTTTCTGTATAGCACTGCTACTCTTTCTGGTATTTTTATTCCACAAACATTCACGTCAGCCACGCCTATTACTGCCAGCTACGATCAAAACTCTAGTTTTCATATACTAGCAGATTTTGCGGCTTGGCTGTCGTCGATCGCAAGGAGGCCTCCAACAGGAGTGAATCCTTCAGTTGCGGATGGTGCCGCACGCGCACGTCGTATCGACCTGCAGAAAGCACACGCAGTTATATACAGTACAGTATAATACATATGTAAAATACCATCACTTGTACACTGCTAAACTTACACATATATATATGTACACATAGATTTGTGTAAACACATGCCTTTGCATCTACGTATGCGTACAACAGAAATGCATATATGCAGGCCCGCTTGTGTTCCTTCGCTACTGGAGAACTTTGCGTGACCATGCTTTTGCCACATACCCTTGTAAGAATATATACGTAGACGGGTATGCCGTGTCGGGGGGTATGTGCGCATTACCGACACACACACACCCACACACACACACACACACCTCACATATGTAAAATATGCATACGTCCATGTATATACGCGTAAGTGCGCACGATAGATGGCTTTGCAAACCACTTTGAAGTACACGGTAGCCGGCAGAGGGCAGGACAGCTGGGCAGCAAGTATAATCGCCGAGCACTTACGAGAAGCCACGACGATGAATGACTTCTGCATCAGCTACCGCTGCTCTCCACAGTCATCGGCCGTCATTGTGTATATACATAGGTGACGAGATAAAGACGTGTCGCTTAAAGAAGGGAAGCCTTCTTCGGGGCATATTTCAGGAAGTAGGCATGAGACAGGGGGAAAATATATTGCGCTGCCCTTTGAAAAACATATAAAGCGGGAGAGCAGAGACTAGGATTAGGACAAGCAGCGGCAGTAGGTGCAGCAGCTGTTCCCTTCCTGGCTTCTCAAAGAGGCGTCGCAGTTGAGCTTATTTGGACGTGTGAAAGAAGTGACTACTTGGAATGGTTCATAGCTAAATAAGACATTCGGACTGGGGGATGAGGAGAGCAGGACACGTCATAAAAAAAATAAAGCCTGCGGTGATGTATATTTCTGTCTCATGCTTAAAACTGTTAGGTTAGGGCAATGCAATCTCTTCTGCTAACGGTCCCATGTCGAAAGTTCCAGTATAAGTTTATTCAACAGCAGTCTCGCACTATCGACTTCTCACCTCAAGCAGCAGTGTGGTGCGGTCGACACGCTGATACGCATTAGCTTACGCAGTCACTACTTGTTCAAAAGCAGCAGTCGTATCGGTGAATCTCGTCCAGGAGCATCACTACGTTGTGTACACCATCAATTTTGTGATGGACTCAGTTGACATCAGTAGTATACGGTTGTGCCTGAATATGCTAATGCCCCACCCGTAGAGGAGAGACAGAGGGGGACGTCCGGGCCAGCAAGAGTCGCGCGCCAAGGCTACCTGGACGCGCGTTCCAACAAAAGCGACACCCAGAGAGTGAGGCGTTGCAGCAGCTGTAGCATTATATTGACGAAAAAGGTCTACTGCGTGGTACTTCCAGACACTACGCGCTGACTCCTGAATCCGTTCCCGCGGTATCAAAAATTCGACATATTCCAGACGACGGGGCTCCAACATTCCTATACTTGACATGGGTAGTTACGATTTTTGATCAAAAAGTAGGCGCCGCATCCAGAGCCCAGGTTGTGCTCTGTTACTCACGATGACGACCTGTTTCGTTCTCATTCCCGCGCCGGGATGAAACTAGTCGAGAGCATTTAAGAAGCTTTTTACAGTGGGACTTGTGTGGAATTTTGCAACGCCGCATTGAAACATAGCTAGTCGTGTCATTCGTCAACAGGACGCAGGTGCTGCGGCACACACTACCGTGGCTCAAAATTGTCCCGCTCTTCCGTGTAGCGATACCGTGTTTGCTAACGAGTACAATGAAGAGAAAGGTGTATCTAATGATATATGCTTACAGTCCTGCGCCTGTGGGCACACTAAGGGGCTCTTCCGGCCAGCGTGGCCGCAGGAGCACCAAATGAACAGCTGGAAAAACTTTCTCCTTTCTTATCTGTAATTCACGCGCTTTTGTGACAGTGCTCCACCACGATGGAATACCTTCCGTCGAAGCCGGTGGCGCGTGTAGCGTTGAGGTACGAAGCTGCTGGGACAGCTGTGTACAGGGAATGGGCCTTTGCACTTACTGAGCAGTGCTGCTGCAGCAGGAGATGAGGAGAAGCTTGAAAAGAAAGTAAGAACTTCGAGAGCTCTGCGAAGGGCACTTAGTCGATGGGAAAGCAGCCGCGACGGTAGCGGTCCCACTGTGAAAACAACCTCAGCGCGTCCCTGAAGCAGCAGCACCGGCAACCTTATCGTTTTCATTAGGTGATGTGGAAGAAACTCTGAGGGAGGCGCAGGAGGGGCATCAGCAGGACCCAAAAAAGAAATGCGTTAAGAATACATACGTGAACTCAAGTGTACGGCTGCAGCCAAATCAGCAGTGTCGCAGGTATTCAACAGAGAAAATTTCCAAAGAAGACCTGCCTTTGGTCGCGTTGTACGCATACCCACGTGTGAACGTAGTTGACCATCACCCCTTAACTGCATCAGCTTCGAAGCCATCATCACCACCTTTATTTGCAGCACCAACAGCACAGCATTAACCAAAACGAAGAACGGAACGTAAAAAGCTGCTGCAGCAAGATCAGTAACAGCAGCTTCTCCTAGATGGGCCCTAAACAACAGCAGGAGCGTCATCAAAAAACAATTTCTCTTTTGAGTGTAAACAACAGGATACGAATTTAGCCGACGCTGTAGATTCACACATATTTTCCTTTTTATTAGCAGACGTATGGAGGCCGTCGAAAGTGCTACACAGGCTAGATGCTCAAGCAGGCAGCTGTGACGGCTGAGAGTGTACTAGGCTAACTGTGTGTGCAGCCAAGCAGCTGGTCAGCAGTAAAGAGTAGAGGCATTCTTCGTATGCGGCCGCTGACACCCCTCAGGACGGTACTATGCGTCTTTCTGTGCGTTTGGCATGTTCGCACACACAAATCCACACACACACACACACACAGTGTAGGCCGAGGCCGAGTTCCAGATTGCCTTCTTCGAGGTGCAGGAACTCTTGTAGCGGCCACTTACTATTCTCCTGCTCCTTCTCGCCCACTAGCTGTTCATCTATCCTGCAACTGCTTCGTGATGATGCGCGTTCTGTGTGATGCTCGACGTACTAGTCCTGCTGCTGATTTACACTTTGGAACTGGGCGAGTGCCGCGGCCGTTGCTTCTCCTTTTGCCCTCGCGTTGAGTGTTGCCGTTGCCAATCTTGGTGTAGCGGCGGGAACCTCTTTTGCTATGCGTGCACCTGCTCCTGTCCTCACTGCTGTTTTTGCTCTGTTTACCGCTGCTCCTCGCTCTAGTTTGCAGCAGCAACTGCTGCTGTTCTTGCTGCTACTGCCCGCGCTGCTACAACCCAAGCAGCTGCCCCTAGTGCTGCTCCTCCGGCTGCCACCCGCTACAGCAGCGGATGCCGTTGTTCTCTTCAATCAACAGGAGTGCATACGTCAACTGAAACTGCAAAACACTGCTGTAATATGCGGCGTCTACAAGACTGAACTTACTGGTTGTGAAACAGCACCGGCCCTGTTGTGCTGCAGTGCAGCTTCCAAAGCTTGAGGCAGAACCACAGCGGCGAGTGCGTCCAACGCAGCAGGTACCAGCTGCGGATGCACACCTCGAAGATCCACTACCAAAGGTTCCTGGTCCTCACCACCATGAAGTAATTGACCAAATTTCGAAAAACCTGTCTCGCTGTTGTAGGCTTTGCTCTCACTACTGATACGGCGATGCACGGTGCAGCAGATCCCGCTGGTGTTTGCTGTGTCTTCACCGTTGCTGCTTCTCGGGAAGACATCAAAGCTACTGGTATTTGTTATATTGGTGTTGCGGGCTCTTGACAATGGCCTGTCGCGCCTTGTTCGCCCATCCACCGCTTCTACGGGAGAAAAGGCGCCGTCTTTAGCGGCAGCTTCGGCTACTCGCGGTGTTGCCTGCAAATGTGCTACACCCCCTGCTGCCCGTGACGGTGCTCTTGTTGGCACTGCTCCCAATGGTGCTGATTCACCTTCTCCATTTGGAAACGGCAGCGCCGTGGGTGGCAGCGGTGCTTCTGGTGCTAATAGTGAGGTTGTGGCTGGTTCACTTTGAGGCTGCGCTTTGGGTCCTGGTGCTGCTGCCGCTGCTGCTCTTGGGGCTTTCCAGTACTGAATCTTCGGCAGCAGCCGCCAGAGACCGCTCTGTTCTGTCCACCGCAGCAAATCCTCTCGCATCCTTCGCAGCTCCTGCTGTGACAAGTCCTGCTGCTGCTGCTCGGGCTGTTGCTGCTGTTGCAGCGCGGGCTGCTGCACTTTTTCTTTGTAACTGTTGGCTTCCCACGCGTCAAGGAGCTGTGCCAGCCGCACAGCCAAGGCAGACGTTAGCAGCGGCAGACGGAAACCACCACAGCCACCTCCGTTTTCCACAGTAATGCCTGCTGCCTCTTCAGCAAGAGAAGGCAGAGGAGAAGAATCTGCACAGCATGGCGGAGGAGCAGCCGTCGCGCACGCTGAAGAAGCCGGGCCACCGGGTGCAGCAGTTTCCGCAGGGGCAGAAACGGCAGCATCCGCAGCACCACGCGCAGCAGGGACAAACGAGGTCCCAGCAGAGGTACCAGTAATAAGCGCGCAGTTGCTGCTGCAGCTATACATCTGCTTGGTTAGAGGAGAGGTCCGAATAGCTTCAATGCGTCGTAGGTATTCCCACGCACTACGGGCATCGCCAGCGGAGCAGCACAGCAGCAGGAAGCGTCGGAGAGTCTGCTGTAGAAAGAGGCAAAGACGAGGCAGAGCAGCTTGCAAAACAGACAGAAAGATTAGCTTAACCTCATTAAGCAGTGATCGAGCGTAATCTTTTACAGGGTATGCACATACACTTATGTACTCATATGTGTAGTTACATATACAGTTATACATACGTATATATACTGGTATATAAATGGCAACATAGAGACAACAGCCGCAGTTTCTTCTCCACGTGTCTTTCTTTTCACTGGTCCGTCCACGTACAAACTACAGACACAGACGTGTAATACATGTGTGTGCTTCCAGATATGAGCACAGAAGAATACGTCATTTGTCTCTATTCGTCTTCAATCAGAAAGCTGGCATAAATGTGGAGGTTGTTGCATTTTTTGCCGTGGCCCTAGCGGAAATCCGATGGGACGATGAGCGCCGGTTGCGGCACACTCTTCCACAGCCTCTACTCAGCAGCAGCACCGCCAGCCGTGCCTGCAGCCTTGCATCAGGCGTAGGACGAGTAGCTTCCGCTGCTGCAGCAGCAACAACAGCTAAAGCAGCAACACGGGCAGCACCTTCAGAAGCGGTGAGTTCTCCAGTCACAGCTGCAGCAGCATTTCTGATGGCGGCCACCACGGCAGCAGTGAGAAGAGAATGCTGCAGCAGCAGCAGCGATCTCTCCAACTCTCCAACGGTAGCAGTTGCTGCAGCAGTGGCTCCCGATAAAGCGTCACCCGTGGTTGGCGCAGCAACATAGCACAAGGCAGGAGAGATTCGAGTCATATCAACCCAACGGTGCAGCACATCAACCGCAGTAGCACTGGGCAGAGATACGGCTAGCCAACGGCCAAGATGTATAGGTAGTATAGTTGTACGCATTACATATATATATATATAGAGAGAGAAAGACACGGACAGAGATGGGCGCTTAACGATATGTACTTGTTAATAGTTGCACGATAGGCAGAAGGACTTAATGACTCGCCTGATTGTAAGCAAGAACTCCGCGTTGGAGTTGCAGCTGCACGCGTTGAATGACAGCTGCTAGACCTGCTGCTGGGGCCTGCACCCGCGCGTTTTTTTGTTGGGTTTGCCGTAGCCGTTGCTGCCAGTAATTCTCTTGCTGCTGCTGCCTCTCCTGCGTCTGCAGCCGTTCCGCTTGCTGTGGCGGCTGCGGAAGCTGCCTGCGTATCTGCCGGGCGAGCTGAGCCTGCAGCTGCTGCTGGTGGTGGAGCTCCTCTTGCCGCAGCTGGTGGCTGTGGGGGAGGCACTGCTGCTGTTCCTGCTGCGTTTCACCGTGCTGCTGAATTCGCTGCTTTTTGACCTGCTGGTGCTGCGCGTAGTGGAGTTTGGTGAAGAGTGTTCTGCCCTTCCGCGTAGCGTCAGCAGCGTTTTCGCGTGTGGCAGCATCTTGGTCGAGAGGCGCAGCAGCAGCAGCAGCAAAGTGTCTCGCTTGCGATGCAGTAGCAGCTGCACGGGCAGCAGCAGGAGCAGCGTCTTCTTCCTTTGCAGCAGCGTTGCCTGCTTTTTGTCCAGCAGCAGCGGCACTGTCTTCGTGCTGGGCTCCACCTTCCCCTTCTTCTGCAGCAACGTATCCTAGTTCTCTTTCTCCGTCTGCTGCTTGGCCAGCTTCATTAAGCGCGTTGGCCTCTGTTTCTATCGCAGCAGCATCTTCTACAGCAGGAGGCTCTACTAGTTTAGTGTACTTTAGGACGGACCGAACATGACGCTCTAAAGCGGCCACGGCTTGCGCGTGTGCTATTCTGACGTGCTGCCGCACCTGCTCTGCTGCTGCTCTGCCTATAGCAGCGCCGGCCAACTCATACGAAGCAGGCGGGGGGTCTATTCCTGGATTGAGCTTGTTCAAACATTCGCTTCGTTCTTCTGCAGCAAAACCTGCTGTGCGTTGCTGGTCTTCAGTCAGTCCAGTCTCTGCAGCACCACCTGCTGCTGCTGGTGCCGTCCTTCGCCCAGTGGAGCGCACGTCCAAGCCGTTTGTTGGTGGCGTATCTCCCGCAGGCACTGCTGCTGCTGCTGAAAGGTCTGCTGCTGCTGCTGCCTCTCTCGGCAGTGCCACTACAGGAATGTCGAAGCCACTTGCTGCTGCCGGTTTCACTGGTGCTGCTGCTCCTGCTGTGCTGGCAAATGTTTTTCCCCGTTCTTCTGCTGCTGTCGAAGATGCTACCCCTGGCCCTGTCGCCACTCTACAAGCAGCCACCAGGCGCTCTGTTGGTGCCCCTGCTGCTGCTGCTAAGGTCAGCGATGCTGTTGTTGCTCTTGCTCCTGTCGGCGTCGGTTCACGTGCCTTTAGGGTCTCCCTTGCTGCTGCATTTTCACCTCGTGGGCGCAGGTGCGTGGCTTCAGCTGCTATCGCTTCTTCTGTTGCGGCAGCTACATACGGATCCGCTGCTGCAGTCGTCCTTTCCGGGAGACGCCGTACTGCGTGCGCAGCTCTTCCTGCTCCTTCAGTTGTCCCTCCTGGAAGTAATGGCGCTCGTGCAGCTCTTTGTCCTACTGCTGCTCGGACAATGGCTCTCTCTGCTGCTGCTGCTGTTGCTGCGGCTGTGCCTCTGTGCTCTTCAAGTAATGCTGCTGCTGCTTCCGGCAACCCGAGCCACAGCAATGCTTCTGTAGCAAGCTGCAATGCTCTCGTATAGGCCGCCTCTTCCACAGCCTCTTCTTCGGTCTTCTCTACCTCTCTCTCCGTCATAACACTGCAACACATATTCTGCTGTATTTCTCTCTCCCTTCTCCTGGATAGATCGCAATTCACCTGCGCATTGTCACTGGCCGCTGCTGTTACTGTCGCTGCTACATTTTGTGTCCCTGCTGCTGACGTTGTTACCATTCTTAAGGTCTTTCTCGACCCGAGTGATTCTGCTGCTGGCGCTGCTGCCGCTGTTGGCATTTCTGCTGCTTTTGTTGCTGTCTGTGCCGCTGGTGCTGCTTCTGCTGGTGGTGCTGCTGTTGAAGGGGCTAATTCCGTGGCATCGGCCGAACCGCAGAAATCGCCTTCTCCGCCACCTCTCCCGCGTGGCTGCTGCTGCGTTGAACGGTGATTGTGGTGCTGCGTGTGATGCAGCAGCCGAAGCTCTCGGACGTGCTGCGGCTGCTGTTGCAGTGAAAGATTCTGCTGCAGATTCGGTCGCCGCAACTGCTGTCGCTGAGACACCAGCTGCTCCTGTGGCTGCTGAAGGAAAAGAAGGGCCGGTTTTTGCCGGTGCAGGTGCTCCTGTTGCAATTGCTGCTGTGGCAGTTGCTGCAGTTGCAGTTGCTGCAGCAAGAGTGGCTGTTGTTGCAGTTGCGGCTGTGACAGGTCCTGCAGCTGCTGCAACACACGTCTGTTGCCGAGTCTTCTGCGTCTTACAAAAAAGAAGAGCCGCAGCAGCGGCAGCCACGCATGCAGTTTTCTCGCCAGTTCCATCAAGCAGCACACGACAGTTGCGGTGTCTATACACCCCAAAAAGACACCTTCTTCTCGACTTAGCCAGTCCAGCAGGTGTTCTCGTCGCCGGGAGAGCAGCAGCTCCTGTGAAATTCCTTTCCCCCCTGCGGGAGCAGCACCTAATGCTGGGGAAACACACGTTTCAGCCAAACGGACAGCTGCCGTCGCTCCTGTTCCTACTCCTCCTACTCCAGAAGCAGCAGCAAATGCTTCAATTGCGGAAGAACTGGGAGCTCCCCCACGAGTAACAGCAGCGCGGGCAACCTCTTCGGCAGCAGCTGCAGCAGAGAGGACTCCAGCAGCATTTACAACATCAGTGTGTGGAGCAGCAACAACAGACGTCAGTTCAGCGGCAAGGGGAGGATCAGCTGGAATAAGAGCAGGAGCAGCAACTCCCGCAGCAGCAGCGGGAGACACTACCATAGGAGGAGCAGGAACAGCAGCCCCCGCAGCAGTAGCGGGCGAAACTACCGGCTCAGGAGCAGGAGCAGCGGGAAGTGCACCACGAGGCAGCGTTGCAGCAGCAGCAGGCGCTTTACTATCGAAAACATCCGAGAAAACACAGTTGGTAGTCCTAGAAGAAGCACCAGGAGTAGATAAAGCACGTGGCGGTCTTGAAGAAGAAGGGAGAGAAGTCACTCCGCCCAGAAGTTTCCTGCTGCTGCAGGTGAAAAAGACGGGTCTACAACCACCCCGAGACATACGCAGACGCACGCGACTGCCACGCCGCTGCAGGAGCTGCTGCTTGCGTCGCCACGTTGCTGCGGCTGCAGTGCGGACTGCCGCATGCAGCTGCTGCAGAGATATTTTATAGCGGTGCTGCTGCAGTGCTAACCACCGTTGCATCTGGTTCTTCATCCCTTTGCTCCCCGTCTCCCCCTGATGCTCCTGAAAGTGCCACTGTTGTGGCTGCTTGTGCGTGTGATGTTGCTGATGGTGTCGCCGGCACTCAGACAGTAGCCTTTCCTTCCCGTCCGCCTTCTGCAGCGCTTGTCCGCGATGGTGTCCTTCCTCCTGCGCCTTCCACTCACGCCTCTGCTGCAGGCGCTCTGGCTGTCTCCGTCCATCCTGCTGTTGCTGCTGCTGACACAGTAGCTGCTGTTGCTGCTGCTGACACAGTAGCTGCTGTTGCTGCTGCTGACACAGTAGCTGCTGTTGCTGCTGCTGCTGTTGTTGCTGTTGCTTCCGTATCTGACTTGCTTCGACTGCCAAGAGGTCGCACATGCGAAGCGCCCTCCGGCCGCGACTGCTGAGCAACGGCATGCGTCCCAGCAGCAGCCGCAGCACTGCAGCCTCGGCGGTTAGTTGCTGTCGCAGCAGCAGCCTACTGAAGCAGATGTACTGGAAGGGAACTGGCCTGTTCCTGCCTTGTAGCGCAGCGAAAGGTACAGAGTCTGTGTCTGGCTGTTGTTGTGCTGCTGCACAGACACGCTCTACCGAAGAAAATGTCGCGGCGGAGGGACCCGCTGCTGGTGGGGCGGCTGCCTTTCCCACTGCGCCTATTGAAGCATGCCGCAGCCCAGATCGTTCACGCCCCGGTGCACTAGCTTCGGGTTCTGCTGTTGTTTCTGTTTTGGCTGCTGCTGTTGTTGCTACTGCTTGTCGACGTGCTGCAGCGCAGGCCACCGGTGCTGAGGATGCTCGGACAGCTTCCAATGGTGTTGAGACTGCCAGATCTGGAGTAGCTGCCGTTTTTGCTGCTGTTGCTACTGCTCCTGCTTCCTGCGGATGGGCGCCAGCTTCACGGGGCTGCTCGGCAGTGGCATCTGCACGCCGGTGAAGCAAGCGCACCCGCCAGCAGAACCGCCACCAGTCCTCAGTAATACCACTGCGCTCATCGACTGCCTTAAGGGTCCGGCGCTGCTGCTGCTGTTGCTGCTCCTGTGGCGGTTCCTCCTGCGACAGCCCCTGCTCCCGCTGCGACACTTTCACGCCTACCGACTGGATGTCTTCTCGGGGCGCAGCATTGCCTCCATCGGCTGCCGGTGCTGTAGTTGTCTTTTCTGTTCTCTCTACTGTATCAGCGGCTCTTGCCGATATTGCTCCAGCTGCTGCTCTTGCTGCTGACGCTTCTTCCGCAAATTTCCCTGCTAGTGCCATCCTTGCCCTTTGTCCTGTCGCATTGTGTCTTCCGGCTGCTTCAGCGTCTGACACTGCTGGCGCTGCATCTCGACGCACTGCTGCAGCATTCTGAGTTGCTGTTGCAGCACGGGCAAGAAGTGCTGCTGAAGCACCGGCTGTTGCTGCGTGTGCTGCTGCAGCCCCTGCTGATGGCATTCTTTCGTCTGTCTGTCTGACGACGCCCTGTATGTTTGCTGCTCCTGTTGCATCAGATGCGTTTTCAATCTCTCTCCCTTCTTCGGCTTCTCTTTCAACGCTTGCTGCTTCTACAAAGTTCAATCCTGCACCACCTGCTGCTTCGCTAAAGCCTGCTGCTGCTTCTCTTGCACTTGCTTGGCTTGATGCGTACGCTTCCTCTGCAGGTCTCGTTGTCGGCTCCTTGTCTCTCTGTTTTTCTGCTGCGGCTTGTCGAGAATGCGCTGTCGCTGCAGACGCGTTTGCTGCTGATGCTGCAGCTGCAGCCGCTGCTCGCCTTTTTGTGGCCGCAGCTTCTGCAGTTATCGCTGGAGCTGCTACTCTCCCTGCTTGACATGCAGGTTCTCTGTCAGCAACTGCTGCCACTGCAGCACCAGGTGCTGCCACTACTGCTGCTGCTATTCGGGACAGGCCCGATGCTGCTGCGCTCGACGCTTCCTTTGCTCGTGACGCTGGTGCACCTCCTGCAGCGGCTTTCACCAGTCTTGCTGCTGTTCGAGTTGCTTCAGCAGACGGCGGACGTGCTCCTGCTGGTAGCGACGGCATGTTCGCTACCGCTGTCGATAAATCTGCTGCTGAGCCTGCTGTTGGTGGTGCTGCTGCGGCTTTAAAAATAACCACATCTGGAGTTACCTCTTTTGGAGCTCCGTCTACGGATGCACGTGGTGCTGATGGGCTTGACAAACCTGGTACTAAACCTGCTGTGCTGGACGGAGTCATTGTTTCTGTTTCCTTTGACCAACCTGCTGCTGCCGCCTTGTTGAGTACGTCTGCTGCTGCTACTGGCAGCTTATCAGCCGCTGGTGCTGCTTCTGCGGATGCAGAGAGAGAAATGACGGCGGCTGCTGGAGTATTTTCTCCCTCGGGCCCTCCTCCTGCTGCTTCTGCAGCTGTTACTGTCGCTGGTGGCGTAATTCCTGCCGTTGCTGCTAAACCTCCGGGAGCTGTTGCTGTTGGCGTAGGTGCTGTTGCTGGTTTTACTGCCCTTACTGGCGGTGTGGCTGCTAGCGGTGAAGGTGACTCTGCAGCGTATCCGAGCACCTGCAGCGCATCATCAAAGCGTCCCACTGTTTCTAAAACCTCCGCCAACAGCGCCCGCCCTACCACATCTGCCTGCCTTCCTAATATATGCCAGCACGTGTTGCTGCAGCTCTGGCTGCCGCAGCGAGGGCTGTTATCCTTTCCGCTGTTGTCACTGCAGCTGCTACTGTTGCTGCTGGTGCTGGCGATCCCGGTCGTGCTGTCGCTGTAGCTGCTGCTGTTGCTGTGGTGGTCGCTCCTGCAGCTTTGGGCCCTGGTGCCCCTGCTGCGGTTAAGGCTCCGACAGAGGGGAACCTCAGACCTTCCTTTGCTATTGCAAGAAGCTGCTGCTGTAGTAGTAGTAGTAGAGTAGTTCTCACCTGGGTCGCTAGCGCTGCGGCTGCCTCCAGCTGTTACTCCTGTCCCGGTCCTGTCCTGTGTGTCACTGCTGCTGCTTTTACTGCTGCAGCAGCGCGTGTTGCTGAAAGGCCGGCCGTCGCCCCACAGAAATGCAACTGTTTCTCTAGCTATGGCCACTGCTTCTGCTTGTTGTTGCTCTGCCTCCCGCTGCTGCTCAGAAGCAAGAGGAGAAAAGGCAGCGACAGTAGCAGCGGCCTGTCTCTCTGCCGCTGCAGTTGCTGCTGCAAGAGACGCCTCAAGCACGCGCCAGCCGCACCGGTGGAGGGCCTGCTGCTGCTCACAGAGACACACCAAATCGTAAAGAGCCTGCTGGCTGCAGATCTGCTGCTCGCCCCGGTGGTGCGCGTGTTGCCTCTGCTGCTCCTGCTGCTGCTCCTGCTGCTGCTCCTGTCGGTGTCGCTGCTCTTGCTGCTGATGCGCTTGCTGCTCGTGTAGCTGATCCCAGGGAGCCTCTGGACGCAGCACGAAGGAAACAGGCTTCTTCAGCTGCGCAAGGAGCCGGGCATCGATAGGCGGTTCTGTTGCTTCCGGTAGTGGAGCGGCTGCGGGTGTTGCTCGGACAGCCAGTGCCCAGGCGCCTCTTCCTGCGGTTTGTTCACTTGTCTTATTCGCCAGGAGAACTTCTTTTTCTCGACTACCATCACTTCGTAGATGCTGCTGGTCCTGTTGGGGTTGCTGCTGCTGTTCCTGCTGCTGTTGCTGCTGCCCCTCCTGCTGCCATTGATGCGGCAAGAGAGGGACAGCACGTTGGTGCTGCTGCTGCTGTTTTTGCATCTTCTGGTCTGTCAGCTGCTTCTCGAGCTGCTGGTCCGGCTGCTGCACCGGTGGCCGCTGCAGCAGCAGGTGCAACCACCTCCTATGAACAGCTCGCCGGATGGCGGGGAAGCATGCGCGCAGCAGCGCCAGCGCGTCCCGCATGCGGCAAGCATCCGCGAGAAGCAGCAGAAGCCTTTCCAGCAGCACAGCATCTTCTGCCACAAATTTGCAACCTCCAGCAGCAACAGCGATTGTCTCATCATCGTCGACCTCCTGCTTCTGCTGGGCTCTCCCTTGTTGTCGCCAGTTCTCGGGCTGCATGTGCGTCTGCTGGTGTTGCTGCTGCCCGGGTTGCAGAAGCTGTGGCAGCTGTTCTGGACGCTCCTGCTCCTCTTGCCTCTCCTGTTGCTGTCGCAGCTGCTGCCCGCGCTGCTGTTGCTCTTGTTGCCGTTCCCGGGTAGGCCGACGCTCGCGCTTGCTCTTTTCGCGCTTCTGCAGCTGCTGCTGTTGTTGCTCCTGCTGTTGTCGCTCCTGCTGTTGTTGCTCCTGCTGTTGTTGCTCCTGCTGTTGCTGCGGCTGCTGTTGCTGCGGCTGCTGGTGTTGGCGCTGCTGTTTTTGCTTCTGCTGCTCTTGTTGCTGCTGTTGTATCTGCTGCTGTTGTTGGTGCTGCAAGGCCAGAGGGAGCAGTCGTCGGAGTCCCGCGTGAAGGCCTGCGTTCCAGTTGTTGCTCCCTCCTCTTCTACGATACGCCTCGACGAGGTGCGCCAGCAACAGCGTTTCAACAGCTTCATAAGAAGGGCACCAGCTTGTCGCCTGTGTTGCAGGTGATTCTTCTGCTGAAGCAGGCGTTGCCTTTGCCTTCTGAATTCGCTCTTCTGCATCGCGGCACTTCTTCTTCTGCTGCTGCTGTGGCCTACACTGCTGCTGCCGATGGCGGAGCCTGTGTTGCTCCGGCTGCTTTACGACTGCGTCCCGCTGCTGCTGGTCCTCCTCCTCCTCCTTCTCGTTCTTCAGCGGTGGCTGCTGCTGTTGCTGCCTCTGCGGAAACGCGTGCTCTTCTGTTACGCGCTGCCTTCCACTCTCCTGCGCCTGCCGCTGCTGCTGCTGTTGAAGTTCCTGGTTCTGTCGTGGACTCTCCTCCTCTCTTTTCATCTCCTCCTGCTCCTGAGGCAGCCGCTTCACAACCGTCGTCGTCGGCTGCTGTTGCTGCTGCATGTGGAACTCGACTCTCTGCTGCTGGTGAAGCAGTTGGTGCGATACTCGGAAGCACGTGGGGAGAAGCAGCAGGAGTTGCTCAATCTGCTGCGGGCAGGCAGCGCGAGCAAGAGCCTTTGCTGCTCCAAGGAGCAGCAGCAGCAAGGCAGGAAAAGACGGAGAGTCACAAGGTGGACCCGAAGAAAACAGAGGCGAACAAGAAGAGGAAACTTTTTGTGAAGAAGACGACGAAGCAGAGAGGAAAGCAGAAGAAATGGATGACGACCAAAAAAAAGGAGAAAAGCGAGTACAAAAGGAAGACAGATACGGATAGGGAACGCAATGTGCCGGCGACAGCAGCTGCCCCAGCTTCAGCCAAAACGCGACGTTGTTCTTCTCTCCTTCGACTGCTCGAGCATCACCGACAGCCGACGTCCCAGCCAGCTGCACGCAAACACCAGCACAAATAGATTCTGTTCTTTATTAGTTTTCTGAAACATCTATCTATACACAAAGATGTTGCCCACAAACGAATATGTACATATATATATATATTCATTTATATACATATATATTCATTTATATACATATATATATATATTCATTTATATACATATATATATATTCATTTATGTGTATATATATATATATATTCACTTGTCTCTCTCTCTATATATATGTTCATATATATATATTCATTTATATATATACATATGTTCACTTATATGTATATATATTGTGTATGTGTGTATCAACTTGTGTAGAGGTATCCGTATATCTGAGGGCGTGTGCGTCTGTGTGGAGGGACATGTGCAAAGTTGGTAGTCACCGAGACAGACAAACATGTGTCCGTCCTATATATATATATATATATATATGAACAGATATTCACATTCCACTCTCTCTCCCTATATATACATATGTATGTGTATACGTGTATATGTGTATACGTGTATATGTGTATATATGTAAATATATAAAAATACGTGCATTAATGTGTATATATATATATATGGATGAAGCCACCACCGCAGTCGCCATGACGGTCACTGCTCAGTGCCTTTGTGTCGCTAGCGGCAGCAGGGACAGCGACAGCAGAGAGCCGTGCCAGTATACAGGGTGCAGCAGGAGGAAGAGAGACGAAGCAGTAGCAACTAGAGCAAGAGGAAGCAACAGCAGAAGCAGCACGAGACACGGAACGGGAGGCAGTGGTGGTACAAAGTCCCCGCCATTGCTCCCTGCAGCAGCAACAGCAGCAGTGATCGTCGCTGCTGCAGCGGGACTGAATAAAGGCGTCTGCAGCAGGCGCAGGGGCAGCAGAACGGCGTCCCGGCAACAGCGTCTGCGCACATCGGGTCAGCAGCATCTGGAAGAAAGAACAGCAGCAGCGACAACAGGACGCAGCAGCAGCAGCAGCAAAAGAGAACGGCAGCGGTAGCAGAGAATAGCAGCAACATCAGAAAAGAGCAGCGGCGGAAGCGGCTGCAGGAGAGAAGAGCAGCAGCAGAAGAGGGCAGCGGTAGCAGAGAATAGCAGCAACAGCAGAAGAGAGCAGCGGCGGAAGCAGCAGCAGTAGAGACACAGCAGCCTCACAGCAACAACACAGCCGCAGCACCGGGCGTTCGAGACGCAGGGCAGACACGTACTGCAGCTCCTGCACCAGCAGCAACGCAGCGTTGCATAGGAGCAGCAGCAAATTCCCAGAACTAAAAAGATATCCCTTCTCGTGAAGAACGCCGCCGCACGAGGGTAGAAAACGTACTCGTAGAATTCTGCGCCAGAGCAGCAGTACCGAAGACCAGGCGCCGACCCGCTGAGAGTTCAACGCCGCGTGTACATATACCGCGGCTGCGGCTGCTGCAGCGAGTGGGGGAGAAGGAGAGGTCACCAGTTTGTTTGTCCTGCTCAGAAACATGCAGGTGAACATAGAACAGCAGCAGCGGCAACCACCAAAGCTCGCGCAGCAGCGGCAGCAGCACAGGACACGGCGCAGCAGCAGCTTTTGAGGCGTAGCAGCATCGGATCTGCAGCAGCGGCAGCGTCTGCGAAGAAGACAGCAACAGGCAGCAGCAACAGGAAGCAGCGGCAGAAAGTAGCAGCAGAAAGCAGCAGCAGGAAGCAGCAGCAAAGAAGCTTGCGCAGCAGCAGCAGTGTCGCGTCTGACGTCTAAATCACAGCAGCAATAGCCACATCTACAACAACGTAGCTGCTGCAGCAAAAAACGACAAAGAGCAGCAGCGCAGACGCGACCGCTCGCCATCAGCACCAGGAGCAGCAGCAGCACGGCAGAAGCAGCAACGGCAGCAGCAGCGAATCGCAGACGAACTGAGGTTGTCTAACCTGAAGCTGGAGCGGCGCTGGGCGCCAGGAGTTAAGGCAGATGCAGCTTTTGTTTGCTGTTGTCTTTGTCGACTGTACTGCTGGAGCAGCTCTCCCGTCTGCTGCTGCTGCTGTGCCAGATGCTGTTCCCTCGCTGGCAGGTGCTGCTGTTGAGGGCGTTGCTGAAGCTGCTGCTGCTGCTCTAGCTGAGGCTGCTGCACCAACATTCTCCCCAGTGATAATACGTGCTGATTCGTTTCTTGCTGTTGCTGGACGTGGTGCTGCTGCTGCTGCTCCGGACGACGTAGCTGCTGCTGCTCCTGGTGCTGCATGAGGTGCTGCTCCTGCAGGTGCTGCTGTTGCTGCTGCTGACGATGTGTTGCCTGCTGCATATCAGCAAGTGGCAACTTCAGCAGCCGCTGCACCAACTTTGTCGCGTGGGCGGGACACCGCGTTTGCTGCTGTAGCGCCCGAAGCAAGTTGCACGTTCTCCTCTGAATCTTCAAAGCAACAGCAGCAGCTGCTGCAGTAGCGCAGCCCCACAGCAAAAGTACAAAACGCAACACGGCGACTGCGCAGCACCACAGCCAATTCGCGCCAGCAGTCCACAAAAGCAGCAGCAGCAGCAACCACGGCAGGGCAGCAGCAGCAGCGGCGAAACAGCAGCGGCGCAGTAGCGTGGAGGGACAGTTTCGTTCGGCAGCAGGGCTAGGATATCAGCAAGCAGCAGCGGCGGTGGCTTAGTAGCTGCGTAACGCAGCCGCATCGGCAGCAGATCCGGTGCTGCGGCAGCAAAATCAAAGCAGCAACATCTGCAGCGGAGTCAACCAAGATTATCAGAGACAAGGACACTGTATACCTATCCATATAGATATGTCTCTCTCTCTATGTATATAAACATATATATGTATACATACCTCGCAAGCATGCACAGGACGACAGCAAAGAGAATACTGCAACTGCTGTGAGCAGATATACAAGTGCACATATGCGTAAGAAGACTTCTATACTCACGTACATATATACATAGATATACATATATATAAATATACATATCTCAGATGTCTTTGCGTCCCTTGTACGTCGAGCAAGTATCTATATTTCTGCTATACATA
Source organism: Sarcocystis neurona (assembly GCA_000727475.1). Lineage (NCBI taxonomy): Eukaryota > Apicomplexa > Conoidasida > Eucoccidiorida > Sarcocystidae > Sarcocystis > Sarcocystis neurona. The sequence continues at coordinate 1,553,658 of KL647305.1, read as the reverse complement.
TATACATATATATCTATATTGTAGTACTTCCACACTCATTCACATATATGTACACGTATACATATATATACATGTATAGACTTGTAATTCCACGCTCATTCATATATATGTGGATATATATACGTATGTACATTTATATGTATGTGCGTGTATATATATATATACATGTTGTTGTATTTCTACGCCCATTCATCTATATGTATATATATATACATATACATTTATATGTATATATATATGTATATACATATATATATATATATATATGTTGTTGTACTTCTACGCTCACTCATATGTATATATGTATATATACATATTGTTGTACTTCTACATTCATTCATTCCCGCGTATCTGTGCATCTCTATACGTCGACGAAGTACGTCACGTGCGCCTTACAGGGATGACGTCGCGCGAGACGCTGGAGCTGCAGCAATACGAAAGGCAGCTGGCAACCCCCTGCCGTTGCCAACAAGAATTGCTGCTGCTGGTTGGGACTCTCTTGTTCATCGGCAACAGCATTTCCTCTCCACTGCTGCTCCTGTCGCAGCAGCTTCACACGCTTCGGCTGCTGCTGCCTGTCTCGCTGCTCTCGTTCTTCGCCCACGGCTGCAGGATTCTGATGCTGCGATGATGCCTGAGGAGCGGACGGCTGCTGCTGCTGCGCTGCTCCTGCGCCACCCAAGCGGCTGCCGTTGCTGCTGTCGGAGGGAGGTGGTGTCGTGGCCGCGGCTGCTGAATTGCAGCAGGCCTGTGCGGAGCAGCTACTGGTGCTGTGGAGCGCGCAAGCCGCCGCAGCACGAACAGCAGAAGGACCTTGGGTAGGAGCAGCGCGGTGGACGTCAGCAGCAGAAGGAGCAGCGGCTGCAGCAAGCAGTGCACCAGCAGCCGCTTCTTCAATTCGCCTCAGCAGCACGCGCAAGGACCTCAGGCGCTGGCGCAGACGAGCTCGGTGTAACCGACCAAAAGCGTGGAGCTTCTGCTGCAGCATAAGCAGCACCTCTTCGAGAGGAAAGGGCAACTGCAGCATCTCAGCTGCTGTCGACGTGGCGTCCTGTCGTTCTCGCTGCACCTCTGCGCTAGCAGAAGCAGCAGCAGCAGCTTCTGCTGTCTCCACGGGAGCCGGAGCTGCCGGAGCCGGAGCAGCTTCTGGGGGATCCTTCTCACCCACCGCAGCAGGTCGTGTGCAGCACTCGGCAGCAGCAGCAATCAAAGCAGTAGGAGCAGGAGCCGCAGCAGCAGGTTCCAGCGCAGCCGCAGAATCAGGAGAGAGAGCAGCCGCGGACGGTGTTACAGGAGTAGCAGCAGCAGAGGTCGCAGCAGGAAGAGCAACGCATGCAATAGCGGCACCAGGTGCAGCAGGGGTCGTCGCTACAGGGACTACAGGCCGGCAGCAGAGAGGACCACGTGGGATTTCTGCTGCCCTTCCCGATGGCAACAGCAGTGACAAGAGTAGATCTGCCGTTTCTTCTTCAAGAACGTTCCAGCAGCTACACAGCCTCCTTCTACCAACTGACGAATCTGCATGCGTAGCCGGTGTCGCAGGTCTTTCAGAATTTGCTGCTGCTGCTGCGGGAGCACATCCTCGCATGTCCCTCTTCTCTGCTGGTGCCGCTGTTGACGGTGACGCTGCGCTGGCCCCTCCTGCTTCCTCTTCTTCTTTCTCCTTCTCTCCGGCAGCTGTTACTTCCCGTCGTCCACTAGCAAATCCGTCCTCTTTTTCTTTCTCTATTGCTGCAGCTGCCCGTGCAACCAATCTGCCACGGGTTGCTCGGGCAACCTGTGCATCGCCTGCTTCCTCTGTGGCTGCAGCACGTGTCGCTGCTGAAGCAACTTTGACGCCAGCTGCTGCCGCTGTGATCTTCAGCGGTGTGTCTGCCTTAGTAGCAGCGCGCGCGTCCTCCTCTTTGTTATCTGCTGCTGCCCCTGCTGCCGAACGAGCAGCGCTTGCTGTCCCTGCTGCAGCTGCTGCGCATGTAAGTTCTGGTGCTACCACTGCTGCTACCAGTTGGCGTTTTGCGGCTCCTCTCGCACTCACTGCTGCCGCGCCAGGTGCAGCTGCGTATCCCTCTCCTCCTCCCATTGCTTCTACTCTTGTTATTCTGGTGTCTGCTGCTGTGGTTGCTACGGGTGCTGCCGCGGTTGCACCTGGCCTGTTTCTCGCTGGTGCCGTCGGTGCGGCCTGGCCCTCTACTGCTGCTGTCGCTTTGGCCAGGTCTTCTGCTGCTGCTCGTGTTTCGGCTGGTGCTGCCGCAGATGCTGCACAACCTACTACACCTGCCGCCGTGTCCTCTGCTGCTGCTGTTCCTGCTGCTGCTGCGACCCCAGCTGCTGCTGTTTGTCCTCGTGTTGCCGCTGCGCCTGTTGTTGCTGCCATGTCTGCCGTTGGTGCTGCAGCAGCAGCTGCTGCTGTCTCTGTTGGTGCTCCTGTTGTACCTGCTGCTGCACCCCACCGGATATCTGCTACCCATCGTGAAACGGAAGGGTTTTGCTGTTGAATTACCTGAGTATCCCAGCTGCTGTTTTCCTCCTGCAGCCGTTGTCGCTGGTGCAGTGTCCCTGACCGCTGCTGCTGCTCCTGCTGCTGCTGGTTCTGGTGAAGCAGTCGCAGCGCCTCGTCCTCTCGTAGCGCCGCGGCGTCAGCACGTCTTGCTGCAGCAGCTGCTGCGTCACGCTGCGGCGCCGTCTCCTCCCTTTCTCCTTGTAGCCCACCGTCCGCAAGCACACGTCCGCTGCTGCTGCTGCTGTGGTCACTGCAGTAGCTGGTCGCGCTGAAGCTAGTGGCTGCACGTCCGCGGTTGGTGCTGCTCCTCCTGCACGCTGGGCTGCAGCCGGCCCCGCTGCTGCTGCTCCTGCAGGCCATGCGGTGGGTCTCCCTGCTGTAGCTGCTAGCGGTTCTGGCGCTGCTGCTGCGTTTTCTGCTGCCCTGGTTGGTGCTGGCCCACGTGCTGTTCCTGCTGCTGTTGTTATTGCTGCTGCCGTCGGCGCCACTGCAGCAGCAGCAGCCTTTTGATATCGAAACGAGACGGCGGTAAAGGGACACGAGCGCGAGACGAAGGTGGAAGAAGAATCTGTGACGGAGCACCAACAGCAATCAGCAACACAGAGTCAAAGTCCTTTAGCAACAACACTCCCCACACAGTCACCCTGACGTCTGTAGACGTTTGTAGAAGTGAAACAAACAGCAGCAGCAGCAGCAGCGAAGCGACGTCGCTGCCAAGTGTAGCCGCAGCAGGAGCGGCAAGACGGAAAGCAGCAGCAGCAGCAAGAGCGGTGAGAAAGGCAGCAGTAGCAGCAGGATATTGAAAAGCAGCACGGCATCTCAACGTTACTGGCTCAGCAGCAGCTGCTGGTGCTTCCGGCCCGACCTTTCGTATAGTCGATATGCTGCTGCAGCAGCTTGCCACGACGACTGAGCAGTAAGAGCAGCAGCAGCGGCAAGCAGCTGCCCGGCGGCCGGAGGCGGCAGCTCCTCGCAGCACTTCCAGAGAAACAGCAGCTCCGTTTTCCGCCTGAGACGAACAAACGACCACAGACACGCCACCCCGTCCGATACTTCTCTTCTGCCGTCCTGACCACCATGAGGTGCTGCCTGCTGCCCTGCTTGCTGCATCAGCTGCTGCTCTCATTGCTACGCTCTGGCTTGCTGCCGCTGCGATACACATGGCGGCTACTCAACGTCGCGCTGCTGTGATTACGCAGCTGCTTCCTGGCCTGTTGCTGCTGCTGCAGCCTGGCTGCAGCTGTGTTGCTGTCTGACTTCTTCTTGCTGCTCCTGCTGCTTGCGCTACTGCTGCTTCGTCTGTGCGCTCCTGCTGCAGCCGGTGACTCTGTTGCTGCTGCGGCTTCCTACTGCGGCCGCTGACGTTTTCGAAGGCAGCAGCAGAGCTGCCTATTTTTTCTTGCTGCTGCTGTTGTCGCTCTTCCTTTACGCACTTCGTCCCCGTCCTGCTGCTGCTGTCCTGTCCCTCCTGCCGCTCTGCCTCCTGACGTTGCTGCTTCCATTGCTGCTGCCATTGCTTTGGCGTCTCTCTACCCCGCGCTAGTGCTGCTCCTGTCATTTCTGGGGAGGCCGTACCTGCAGTTGCTGCGGCTGTTCTGCCTCTCTCCCTGCTCTGGCTGCTGCGTTTGCTGTCGCTGCTTCTACAACAACACGCTGTCCCAGCTGCTGAAGAGCTTCTGGTGCCACTCCCCTTCCTGTACCCCTGCTGCTGCTCAAATTGCTGGCACACACGCCGCTGCAGCCATTCTGCCGCGCAGTCATCTGCGCTGGCTGCTGTTCTGCTCTCCCCGTTGCTGCTTTCTCCGCTGCGGTTCCTACGGCCGTTCTGCTGCTCTGTTTCCCTTGTTGCCCCGTCACTGGTTGATGACCATCGAGCCTCCTGTTCTGCCGAAGTCGCTGCTGCTGTTCTGCTGACCCTCCTGCTGTAGCTGCTGCACGTCAGAGACGTATTACAACTGGTGACCTGCTGCCCTTCCTCCTGCTCTTACTGGTGTGATCGCTGTTGTTGCTACTCACCACCTGCTTCTGCTGGATTTCCCTCGTTTTGCCGAGACACTCGCTCCTGTTGGTGCTGCGTGTCTTCTACAAGAAGGACTGGCTCTTCTGTCTGCTGCTGCTAGGCCTAGACTTGCTGTAGTAGCTGTTCTCTCCTCTGTCGCTGCTGCTCGTGCTGCTGCTGTCGCTCGTGCTGCTGCTGTCGCTCGTGCTGCTGTTGCTGCTCGTGCTGCTAGTGCTGCTCGTGCTGCTAGTGCTGCTCGTGCTGCTGTTGCTGCTCACGCTGCTCTTGCTGCTCGTGCTGCTGAAGTGTTTTGCTGCGGCTCTTTCCCTACCTGCGCAAAGGCACAAGCCTCTTCAAATTATTCACCCGCAGCCCCCAAGCAGTGACGCGTCTTTCCCTGCAACTGCGGCTGCTCCGCCGTTGAGGTGTGCGCGGGTTGCACGTGCTCGAGAAAGAGGAGGTAGGAGAGAGAAGAGGAGCAAAAAGGGAGGCTGAGGAAGAAGAGAAGCGAGACGAAGAAGGACGTTGCAAAGAAGCAGCAACAACGGCCGGGGAAACTGCGGAATAGCTGCTTCCTACGTTTTCCTCCTTTCCAGGTGTACGTACACCGCAGGTCGCTCTCACTTGCGTCCTCCTCTGTCTACTCTCAGGACACCCCCGCACGGCTCTCCGTCGTCCCCGGCCAAGTCTCCCATGACGCACTCTCCCCCACCCTCCTTGCTCACACTTTTGCTGCTGCTCCTCTGCTCGCTGCGGTTGTCCTTCCATGTGTGAGGCCTGTCGCTGCTGCTGTCCCAGCTGTTCCTCCTTCTGCTGCTCCTTCCGAGGCTGCTGCTGCTGCTGTGGTAGCTGCCTATCCTCCTGCTGCTCCCCTGGGCGGTGCTGCTGCTTAGACAATTGCGACCGCGTATCTCTCTGCGGCTGCGCCTCTGTTTGCTGCTGCCATCTCTCTGGCTGCTGCTGCTTTCCCTCCTGGGAGCGTGCCTCGCTGCGCGGCCGCCGTGGGTCTTGCTGCTGCAGCTGCGCCACGCTGCAGGCGCTGTCGCCTGCCTTAGTGCCGCTGCTGCATTCCGCGCTGGTGAAGAACGTATGTGCGTTGCTGTTGGTGTTCACACCGCTGCCGCGCGCCGTCCTGTTATTGTTGTCGCTGCTCTGTTGCTCTCTGCTGCTGTCGCCCTCTCGCTCTGTGTTGCTCCTGCTGCCGCTCTGTTGCGTCCTGCTGCTGCTATCGTTCTGTTGGTCCCTGCTGCCGCTGCCGGCGTGCTGTTGGTTGTTGTGGGGAGCACCGCTGCGGCAGGTAGTCGAGCTGCTGCTCTTATGACTGCTGATATGCGGCTCGCTACTGCTACTACCTCCGTTGTCGCTGCCGCTAGCAGGATGTGGGGTCGCCACGCTGCAGCCTCCGCTGCTGCTGTCCCTGCTGCTCCCGAAACGCGTGGAGGTTTCCTTTTTGATCCAGCAGTGGCCTGCTCTGCTGCCGCCACCCGCGGCGACGTAACGGGCCAAGTAGGGACCTCCACTGCAGCTGTTGCACCTGCTGATGTTGCTGTTGCTTCCCCAGCCCTCGTTGTTGCTGCTGCTGGTGCTGCCAAGGAAGCAGCTGCAGTTGTCATGAAAGCTGTCGCTGCTGCTGTCGCTATGGAGGCTACTGCTGGTGCTGCTGCCATGAAGACTGCTGCTGGTGGTGCTGCCGCAAAATCCGCTGCTGCTGCTGTTGCGGTGGAGGCTCCTTCTGCCGTTCTTCAGGCTGCTGCTGCTGCTGGTCATCAATACGGCACTGTAGATTATTTTCCCACTGCTGCTGCTGAATGTACCTCTGCTCTCTTCGCTGCTGCTGCTGCCGTTGGTCGTTGTAGGGCTGCTGCTGCTTCTGCTGGAGAGTAGGCGGCGGCTCGTGCCAGAGAACCATTCCCTCGCAAAACACGACAAGCTGCTGCCGAGTCTGCCGCACCTGCGGGAGCGACAGTCGCTGCTGTCCCTGCTCCACGAGCCGCCGGCAGTGCTGCTGTGGCTTCTGCTGCTACTTGTGGAGGGGAGATGACTGCCGATGCTGCTGCCGCTGCTGCAGACTCTCCTTGTTCTCGCCTCACTGCTGCCGTGGCTAGGCCCAGGCAGGCTGCTGCCTCTTTCTACGAGGAACGCGCTGCTAGACCTGCTGTTGTTATCGCGGCTGCTGCTGCTTGGAGAAGACAGGAAGGAGAATGAGCAGGGAGACAGGCTGCTGCTGCTGCGGTGGAGCCAACTGCCGTCGCTGATGCAAGTGCTGCGGATGCTGCTGGTTCTGCCGCTACTTCTGTTGCTGCTTCTGCTGCGAAGCAGACTGCCGCGCAGGCGGCAACTCTTGACGCTTGAAAGAGTGCTGCTGCCTCCGCAGACTGTCGTGCCGCTACTGCTGCAGAGAGGTGTGCGCCTGCTGTCCGTTTTGCTGCTGTTGTTTCTGCTGCTCCTGCTGCGGCAGTAGCTGGCGGCCGGGGGGCTGTCCTGGCGAACGGGGCTGCTGCTGTTCATACAGAAGGAAAAAGGGCTGTAGGGAGACGGAATGCTGCTGCTGCTCCTGCTGCTGCTGCACCGGCTGTTGCGCTTGCTGCTGCTGCCTGCACTGCTGACGAAGCTGCTGCCGTTACTGCTGCTCTCTGCAGCTGCTTTAGCAGCAGCAGGTAGACCGGCAGCACCAAGACGGGCGGCAGGAGGAAGAGCAGCAGCAGAAAGAGGGAGAGCAGCAGGAAGAGCAGCAGCAGGGGCAGCAGCAGGAAGACGAGCAGCAGCAGGAAGAGTAGTAGCAGCAGGAAGAGCAGCAGTCGTCGCAACAACAACAACAGGAGCAAGAGGGGGTTGAAGCAAAGCAAACGAAGGAGAAGAGAAAGGCTGCTGAGGACGAGGAGCTGCCCAAGTGGCAGGAGCAGGAGAGGGAGCAAAACGAGCATCAGCGGTGGCAGCGGCTTTGTGAGCAGCAGCCCCAGCAGCTGTGCGGACAGCGAACAACGCGGAGAGAAGAATAATGGCAGATCGAGCGGCCCCTGGGAAGGCAGGAGCAGCTGAGGAGGCGTCAACAGCAGCAGCAGGAGAGGGAGGCGCAGCCAGAGAAAGACGAAGAGCAGGAGGAAGTGCCGGAGGGCGTAAAGCAACAGCACCTGTGGGATGAGACGCAGGAAGCGGTGCAGCAGCCGCAGCAGCAGAAGACAGGGACCGAGCAGCAACAGCAGCCGAACGCGTCGCGGCAGCAACAGAAGTTGCTCTTCCAGCAGCAGCAGCAGCAAAGCGGAGGGAGGTAGCTGCGACAGAAGCAGCGGCGACAAGAGTATCGGCAGCAGCAGGACATGCAGCAGCAGCCGCAGCACTAGAAGGTAGAGCAGCAGCAGCGGCAGCAGAAAGAGGAGGAGAAGAGAAAGAAGTACCAGCAGGGGTTCGGCAACACGCAACAAGAGCACAACACCGTTCGGCAGAGCAAGTTGCTGCAGCAGCAGCAGCAGGCGGCAGAGGAGCAGCAGCAGGAGTACGGTCGACAGCGGAAGAGAAGCCAGTATTTGCTGCTGCTAACGAAGGAAGCAGGAGACGCGAGGATTGCCGGTAGCTTCGGCAACTGTGGCAGCCCCAGCAGCAGGTAGCACAAGCGGGCAGCAGCAGGAGCAGCAGCAACAGCAGCACCCGAAGAGCTTTTCTCTTCGTGCCCTGCATGTAGTGAGGCTGCGTCCAGGCAGCCGCCCGCGTGTCCTTTCCTCCTTGAGAAGCATCACGCATGCAAAGCAGCAGCTGTTGCAGTTTTCCACCCATCTGTGAAGATTTTATATTCAGCAGTTTCGACTTCTTCTTCTACGTCCTTCTCGGCGCTTCAACTAAGAGGGCTTCGAGGAGAAACTTTTGCTGCTGGTGCTGCAGGAGCAGCAGCAACTTGCTTCTCACCTGCCCTCCCCTCTCCTGTGGCTACGCTGCTACGGAAGATTTGGCCGCTGCTGGTGTTCTAACGGAAGCTGCTTTGCTCCTTCTGCTGCTCCTGAACTGCAGAATCTCGCTGCTTCTGCTGCCGCTCCTGCTTCCGCTGCCGCTCCTGCTTCCGCTGCCGCTCCTGCTTCTGCTGTCGCTCCCCCTTCTGCTGTCGCTCCCCCTCCTGCTGTCACTCCTTCTGCTGCCGTTCCTGCTTCTGCTGCCGCTCCTGTTCCTGCTGCCGCTCCTGCATATGCTGCCGCTCCAGCATATGCTGCCGCTCCAGCATATGCTGCTGCCCCTGCGTCTGCTGCCGCTCGTGCTCCTGCTGTTGATGCTACGCCTGCTGTTGCTGCTGTTGTTGGTTTTGCCGCGACTGTTGATGTTGCTACTGCCGCTCCTCCCGCCTTCGCTCTCTCGCTGCGTCTGCTGTTCGCCTGCTGCTGGGAGAGCTGCTGCTGTTGTTGCTGCTGTTGCTGCTCTAGCTCCTCTTTCTGTCGGTGCTCCTGCTGATGCTGCCATTGCTGCTCTTTCTGTTGCTGCTCTAGTTGCCGCTGCTGCTGCTACACAGATGACCGCGCGTACCGCAGTGTTTGATGATGCCTCTCGCCTGCTGCTGCTGGTGCTGCTGCTGCTCAGGTCGGTCTTTTCCCCGCTGCTGATGCTGGTGTTGCTGATCTATGAGCTGCTGCTGCTGCTGTTGCTGCTATATTTTCACTTCCTATCTCGCTGCTGCTGCTGTCGCTCTTCCCGTCGCTTGCCCTTCCGCTGCTGCTTCTGCTGCTCGTTCTCTTCCTTTTGCTCTCTCCCCTTCTCCCGAAGTTTCTCCCTCTGCGTCTCTTCTTATTCTTCTTAAGGAGCTACTCCTGCTTCTTCGGCTTCTGTTGCTGCTGCTGGTGGTAGCCTCCGTGCATCCTTGTCTTCATCCCATCGTTGTCTATCCCGCTGCCCCTGCTGCTGCTGCTGCTATTGCTGCCGTCTCTACGCTGCTGCTGCTGCGGTTCTGCTTTTCCTTTCCTGCTGCTGCAGCAGATTTGCTGGTGCTGGTTCTCTGTTGCTGCTGCTAGAAAGGCTGGTCGTTCACTGCTGTTTTGCTAAGAGTATTCGCAGCCTCAGTATCGCTTCTGCTGCTGCTGCTGCCGCTGCGGGTGTGGTGCTGCTGTGGTTCGTGTGCTGCTGCAGGGGTGAGACGTGGGATCGTAGTAACTACCCGAAAGAGTTGCTTTTGCTGCTTTCCGCGCGTGCAGCCCGCCCTGCTGCCGACTTTTTCTTGGTGTCCCACTGCAGCGAAGGTGAGGGACAACTTCCGTTGTCGTCCTGCGGTGGCTGCTGTTGCTGTTTCTGGTGCTGCTGGTGTTGTGCAGCTGGTGTGCGATGCCGCGCTGCTGCTGTGCGGTTGCAGCTGTAGCTTCTGCTGCACGGGCTACCGCTGCTGCGCGACCTGAAAAGACAGCAAACGCAGCAGACTGCATCCCCATTTTTGTTGCTGCTCTTCCTTGCTGCTTCGTGCTACTGATCTACTGAGCAGTCATTCGTTGTCCCATCCGCCGGCCGCAGCCGGTGCTGCCGCTGCCGCTGCTGCTGCTTCTTCTTCCTATCAAGCCACTACACTGCCGTTCTTCTTGCTGCCGCTGCAGCGGCAGCTAAGATAGCGCCTGCGCCGCAGCACGACTGGCACACTAACTCTGCTGCATCAGTTTCTCTGAGGCTGCTGCCTCTCCGCTGCGACGTCACAAGATGTCCTGCTGCTGCAGCGGCGTGGAAATAGAAGCTGCTGCCCGTGCTCTCTCTGCCGCTGGAGTTGCAGACGCGCTTGTGAAGATGACACTGCAGCAGCTGCTGCTGCCTTTTCTTTCTCTGCTGCTGCTTCTTTCCGCCGCTGTCGGAAGATCGTCGCTCTTTCTAGCGCACCAGAGCCACTGCTGCTGCTGCAGCGGGAGTGCTGCTGCCACTGCGACTGCACAAGTCCTGGCTGCCGCCTCTGACTCTCTTGGACCTGCGCCCTGCCCTCGGACCCCTGCTCCAGGTGGCGCTGGCTTTGCTGCTGCGACCGCTCGCTCGGCTGCTGCGGGTTGCTGCTGCAAGTCGCTGCCAAGTGTCTGCTGCTGCTGGACTGCTGTTGTTGTTTCTGCTCTTGCTGCTGGTGCTGCAGCTGCTACACACACGCACACATACACACAAGCGGCCAGGAACGCTGTAGAAGCAGCCCGAGCGAATTGGACGTCCTCCCTCTCTCTTTCGTCAGTATGCCAGCAACTGGGACAGCAAGTGGTAAAGAGAAAGGGAGAAGAAAAAGGAACGAAAGAAAGACACACTTTCTCCTAGAGAAATAAGGGAAAATGACGGAGAAAGCATGCACAGGCGTGAGACACGTGTGCGGAGGCAGCACATGCAGTCGCGCAGGGAGAGACCGCGGAGAGAGCCGCGCGCGCAGCCGCATCGATGCCGCCGACAAGCCAAGCAAAACCCCGCACACTTCCAGATTTTTGTACTCCTTTTTCATAAGCCGGACGAAAAACAATTCACTAGTCTGTCTTCCTGAAGAAAACTGGGTCGGAAACTATAAAGTCACTCCTGCAAAGCCGTACACGCGCATACCTCCAGATCTCTGGGTGAATACATCCGTACATAGCGGCTGTTCATCTACGTGGCCGCACGTACACGAGCCTGTCCGCGTGGAAAGTACACGGTGGGCATTATCGACTCACTCCTGCAACGATCTGCATGTATCACCACTCAGATCTACGTGTCACATTTGTTTATAGCATATATGTGCAAAGACACTTGTATATAAAGACTCCTCACATCTATGTCGGGAGACACACACACACACACACACACACACACACAAGTCTGTCCGGTTGTAGGACACGAAGAGCTGGCATTCAGCTGCTCACTTGCTATGTCCTGTACTACGTCCGAGTTCTCACAATAATATGTCGGGAATACAAACAAATAACACGGACAAAAGAACAAAACGAATCGTCACCTACCTGGGTGTGTATATATATATATATACTTGTGTCTGTGCGTGTGGCTGTCTGTCTACGATGTGGCAACATTTTGGAGCTCGACGTGAATTGTTTCCATTCGCCTGCGTAAAATAATTCACCAGAAGGTGAAAGGGTGACTGCGTCTTTAGCAGTGACCGCGGGCTGTGTGGCATCCTTCTAAAAGTCACTGCTTCGCCCTCATAGATCTCCATATACGTGTGTCTCGCTATTCGTAAAAATAAACAGGCGGCACTCGAACAAGAGGAAAGTGCCCTCGTAGACATATCAGACTTTCAAGAGAAAAAAGAAACACTAGGCATATATCTATCTACTACATATACGTGTTCTTCTTGCGTCGAAGATGCACGGCCCCTGCCTCCCTGTGTCTGGGCATAACACAACTGCGCAGGTGACTCCTGCTTAATTACTTTCTAACTATCCCTCTCTACACACATACATAAGGATCGTAGCTCCTTACTTCTGTCCCTGCTTCTGTATTCATATATACGTATATATATATATGGATACTTATTAATCCCTCTCTCCATTCCTCTCTCTGTATATATGCATATGTATATAATGATCCACATGTGTCTACCGGTATGTATACAAGTGGACATATGTCTCCATCTAAACGAATAGATATATATTTACTTTATGTATCTCTCTATTCAGAAACAGATACGTAGTGATGTTCCTCTCTGTAGATACATGTATACAATTCTCTGGCGATCTTAACATGCGTGTACGTACGACGAGGAGGCGTCTCGACATAGAAGTGACTGCCGTGTAGAGGAGGAAAATTGAGAAGAGATGCAAGACGCAGCTGAAGAGAAGTGTTGCTGATTTATCCTACTGTTTACTCCATCCACGTTGTAGACCTTTGTCGGATTACTGCTTCGTACGAATGCCTATGTAGCTACGCTCTACCCGCGCGTAGTACGCTCGATCCTCTCCGACGGATCCATTGGCGTGTCTGCGTAAATACACTCCTTCCCTACTTTTGGATGTACACCTATATGTATCCACCTGTCAAGAAAGACACACTTTTCTCTGTTTCTGCCCGTGCCGACATAAATCTATTGATTCGTAGAAAGTGACACATAGTCGTCTCTTGCCACCTGTCTGCTCGTAGACACGAATGACAGTGTCTATCTCTATTTACAGACCTTAGTATTCATCTGTATCCCTGTTCTAGACGCGAAATTTACTACCTTCGTCGACACGCAAATGTACAGATGTCGGTACACACGCACACACAGGTGGAGTTATGTCCCCCTAGGGGTACGCTTATACATATCCGCATCTCTACGCATACAAGATACAGTTCCGTATCTCACCACATAGATATCTGTTCAAAGAGAGACAGAGGGGAAGAATTGTAGACAAATATATATATATATATACATGGTGTGGAATCATCTCACTGTCCACCTATCTCTCTGTCTCTGTCTCTCTCTCTATGTATATATATATATATATATGTGCAACCATGTACGTTTTTACACATCAACATATTGTATCCGTGAAAATGTGGTCCACAACATATCTATCTGAACATATATGTGTATGTATAAAATGATGCTGTGTATCTGTCTGGGCGCATGTACAGTTCTAGACGTAACTCTATAGTAGCCTCCTTCCTCTTATATGATGATAACGTGGGTCTGCCTGAACGCATGTACCAGTCTAGGTGTAATTCTATAGTAGCCTGCTTCCACCTAAATATACCTGCAAATCATCAGTTACAACTCTCTGTGTACAGACGTTTTGCCGAATATGGAGACACTAATGGAGAGCTTTACTGAAATTGACCAGCGTATGCGGGCAGCCCTCGAATATTTTTGCAACGTCAGAAACTTGTGGAAGCACATACACACACAGACATGCCATTGCCGACATTAACTTCGGCAAATTAATCATATACCGGGTTTCACTTCCGTGCACTTTCCCTTCTGGTTTTCTCTCTTTCTCACTCTGTATAAAACACGAACAAGAAAGACGTACGTAAAAATGGACGTGTCCACGAGGTACAGCAGGACACTCAACTCACCTGCAAATGTTTACTACGTGTTACTATACGGAGATAGACGGAGAGAGGGAGAGGTACACGTAGGACCATACATATTTACACATGTGAATGTATCTATGTATCATTAATATTCATATACGTAACGAGGTATGTGTGTATATATATAGAGAGAGAGACAGTGTATGTATACACATGTGTACATGTGTATATACATATATATATATATATATGTATGAATGTCATTTAACAATCCTATCTATTTAGCTTGGTATGTGCACGTTTCCTCTACACGTTTCTACGGTACGTACACACATCCATCTCTTAGGTGGTGCTAGAAAGCCGTTATTACCGCTCTTTACACCGTGACGACCGAGACAACCACCACCTTCAACTCTATCGTGCGCGTTACGCAGCACTTTTGCCCCCGCACATCTATATATATAGAGGGAGAGAGAGAGAGAGAAAGAAAGACAGGGAGATAGGTAGATAGATAGACTGGCATGATTTGCCTGGCATAAACCTCTGTGTCACTGCGTGTTCGTTTTGCTCTGGGGGGTTGCTTCTGCGCACCTATTTGGTATTCGAAACTCATTGCTCGTCTTGTACTGACGTCTGCGTCCGTGTATATTGTAAGGCATCTCCTTGTCGCATATTCGTATATTATCTCATCGTCAGGATAAAGGCCCCTCTGTGCATGTTTTTTCTAGCGTCTATACGGGAGTCTACGCCTCGTATGGTACTACACCCCTTGTGGTTGTGTTGTACTGATGAAAAGGCAGAGAATGACAGATACGCGTACAAGGCATACGTCCATTCGGAATTCTTCTGCTATGTGCGGCAAACATCACTGTGTGCCTGTACTCGTATACGTGAGAGTCGTCCGGACAATTACGAGAAACGAAACTCGTCCTCCGGAGAAAAAGTGCATGTAAGCATACAAGAAATCCACCTTTACAAAGAGGGAGAAAACGGACCACCTCGCTCTCGTGTGGACCTGCCTGAAAAGAGGTTGTGATAGGCAGGTTGCTGCAGTGAGTAGCCGTAGAATTCCGACGTAAATATATCTGCTGAGCTAGGCATTGTGCGCCTGTACGCGTTGCATCCGATATCTACACAGATAAATCATTACATTGGCACTTCCATCTTGGTACCTGATATTATCAACGCTAACAACACACATGGTTTCCCGCGCTCTGTCTGCAGATATACAACATTTTCCCACATGTTACCCCCTCCTCTCGTTCTCTATGGCTCCAGCTGTCAGTCTTTAGCTCGCGCTCGGTATCTCGCTCTCTGTCTCGCTCTCGCTTTCTTCTCTCTTGTCCTCGCTTCCTCTGTGCCTCTTCTTACATTTCGCTCTATGCGTCCATGCGTACACATATATATAGGTATATGTGAATATGTATGCCTGCGTATCACACGCATAGTGAGAAACTTTCACTGAAAGAGCCTTCCCGGCACATTACCGAAGCGCCTTGCACACGAACTGCAACACAGATCTCCTCTCTCAGCACATTACCAAACCGCCTTGCATACTAACTGCCCGACAGATATTTTTCTCTAGAGATACGTGCATGAATGTGTTGGCAGAGCATCGTGCGAGTGAAATACAGAGAGAGATACACACACACAGAGGAAGAGAGAGAGAGAGAGAAATACACCACTTCACAAAGAGAAAGAGGGAGAGAAAGAGACGTAGCAACGTTTCGGTATAGCCACTCCTTCACAAAAGGAGGTGCACTTATGGGCTCCTTCCCTCCCCTCGGCTTCCTCGTCACTGTTGTTCACTACCCTGAAAATTTCGACACACATATGTGTACGTAGGCCGGATGAACACGCGCACACCGAATGACTAACGCACCGGCGCGTAGGCACGGTGTGCCTGGTCGTCGTGTGCACGCTGGTGTTGTACTCTTGGCGGGTCTGCACGTCGAGGCGTGCTAGGGGAGGTTGCTGTGTGCGCTCTTGCTGCTCCAGCTCTCTCTCAACTTGCTGCTGCTTCTTCGCTCTTGCTGCTGCAGCTTGGGCTGCATCTGCCGCTGTGACTGCTTTGCTTGTTGTGCGAGGGGCTCCTCTTCTCTTTTTTCCCCTTCCTTCTCTGCCTTGGCAACGGCAGCAGCAGCTGCAGCGGCAGCCACATACTCGTTCATCAGCAAGCACCGGGTCCGTCGAGGTATCTGTGGCAGCTGTCGCAGCACAAGAAGCCGAAGAAGCAGCAGCAGTTAGACGCGAACAGTGTTCGCATCGCAGCGTAAGCAGCAGCAGCAGGTGTTGCCGCAGAAGCACTCTATGTGCCTGTAGACACACAATAGCAGCTAGAGAGAAGCGCAGCAACAGGGGAGAAAGCAACAGCAGCCGAGATGAGCAGATGCACAAGCACCTGAAGCAAATTCAGGAGCACTGCAGCGAGTCTCGAAGCAACAGAAGCCGAAGCCGAAGCCGCTCCTGTAGACGCAAGAACAGGAGCAGCATGAGAACAGAGGAGCTTCGACGCAGTAGCCGTTGCTGCGTCAGGAGCAGGAGCATCACGAGCAGCAGCAGAAACGCCAGCAGACAGGCAGCACCTGCAGCAGTAGCAGCTGCAGTGCCGCAGGAGAAGCTAGATCCAGCGTGTAAGTTGCGGTGCTGCCGTTACTCTACCACAAGCAGCTGCAGCACAGAGGAAAGAAGCCAGCACCTGGCTGCTGGTGCTGCTGCTGCTGCTGCTGCGACTCCGTTTCTCCCGTTGCTGCTGCTGCGGCACATGCGTGTATGCTTGTTAGGTGATTATTTATTGTTCTTCTTCTTCGGAAGTAAACAGTTTCACGCCGGCCCGGTGGCGTTTGCTCGTATCAAGGGGAAATTCACTTTTTCTTCTAAAGGGATTCCCGTTTCTCTACTTTGCTTCTCCTCCTTTCTCCTGTTATTACAGCTTGCCTCTCCGTGTGTTCTTCTCTTCGCCCAGACCGCCTCGCTGCTTCTCGCTAACATATCATTTGAATGGTATTCCATCCGGCTGCGTACGGTGATTCAAGCCCCTTTATTATTCTTTCTCCGCGCAAAGGTCTTTGCTGGTTCTTTTTCTCCTCGTCAATCTACCACCAAGTTTTCCCTTTCCTTCTTCCGGTGCCTTTCTGTCTTCGCAGCATCTCTTCTTCTCCCTTTTCCGGCCTATAAATCGGTATTCTCGTCTTTTTCTCCTCCTGCTTCCGTGTGCGTGTGCGTGGCAGTCTTCTCGCTGCAGCGTAGACACATCGTCTCTCTGCTACTGTAACAAGCATACTTTCCTGCTCTGCTCCCTCCTCCGTATACGGCGCTTCGTCCGAGCGTCGCCTGGGCACTTTTATCCCGCCGCTTTTCTCTTCGTCCACTTTATATGACATCGCTTGTCTACGCTTTCGTTTCTGCCCACTTTTTCCTTTTCTCCTTCTATTCTCTTCTCTCCTTTCTCCCCATACCGTCGTGTCTTTCCTCGGCAGCGTTCCTTTCTTCGTTAGATCTCATCTTCACCGCGGTCCTCTTTTCCCACCGGTCCCATCCTTAGCCCTCACTTTGTTCTCCCCCGCCTGCTCCTTTCGTTTTTCGGCGTAGGTGTGTTGGGCGTACAACTTCTCACTACACCTGTCTCTCCCTTTGTCTGCTCGCCATTCTCTTGCCCTTCTTTGTAGAAGAAAGTCGAAGTTTTCCTGTTCTTCTTCCATTTTTCGCTATTTTCTTCCCTGCAATTTCTTGCGCTCCCAGCTCTTTCTGCTCTTTACATTCTCAACCACGTTTACATGTAACTTGACTTTTCTCTCTGTGTCTTCTTTCATTCTCTACGCATTTCCTTCTCTCGCGTCCATTCTGGGTGTTTCTGTGGGCACTGGGTCACTACTCTCGGCCGTCTCTTCTTTCTTCCTTTGTCTGCGTGCCCTTCCACGCAGTGCAGCTCCTCCCATTTATTTCTCTGCTCCACTTTACGCCCCTCCTGCTGCTGCTGTTACTTCTTCTGCTGCTCGTGCCGCTGCGTTGCTAGGCCTGCTGCTGCTGTTGCACTTGGGGCGCCGCTATAATTGCCGTTGCTGCTGCAAGTTTTCTTGCTACTGCTGCGGCTGCTGGTGTTGCTGCTGCTGCTGCAGCACGTATGCTGCTGGCGCTGCTGCCGCAGGGTCTGCAGTTCAGCCGCTGCTGCTGCTGCGGTTGCAGGGGCTGCGAAGAGAAAGATAGCGCATGCAGCGCTGAGCCGGGCAGGCGTGATGGAGAGCTGCAGAGAAAAGAGGGGACCTCCCCTCAGCAGCAGCAGCAGTGACTGCAAAAGGCGTTCTGCTGCTGGAACAGCAACAAACAAGGTAACCACCAGCAGCGGCGGCTTGGTGCAGGAAGCGTCGCTCGCGGAGGGGCAAGCAGAAGAGGGTCCGGTTGCAGCAAAGGCAACAGGAGCAGCTGCTGCAGCAGCACCAGATGCAGCAGCTCCAGCAGACGCAGCAACAGCGGCAGACACAGCAGAGACAGACGCGGCAACGCCAGCAGACGCAGCAGACGAGGCAGCAGAAGACGCAGCAGACGCGGGAACAGCAGCCGACGCGGCAACGACAGCAGACGGAGCAGACGAGGTAGCAGACGCAGCAGCAGCAGACACAGCAGCAGACGCAGCAGCAGCAACAGCAGCAGCAACNGACGCAGCAGCAGACGCAGCAGA
>KL647305.1:1474805-1530816 GCA_000727475.1 Sarcocystis neurona | reverse complement strand
ACCGGATCCCCCCACCGCCATCCCCCCCACCGCCATCCGCCCCACCGCCATCCCCCCCCACCGGCACCCCCCCCTCCCCCGCCCCTCGTCTCCCTCAGCGCCATTTTCTCCTTTTCTTCTTCCTTTTCTTCCCTTCACTTCCTCCTCCCCCACCGGCAATCTTCCATGTTTCATACTCTGCGCGTACGTGCTTCGTCTCCTCTCTGCCCCACTCACTCACACGTACATATATATATATATATATATTTGCATGCAGACACACTTGTTCTCTTCTCTCTCTGGCTGTCTCTCTCTCCTTCCGCATTGTCTTTGCCGTTTGCTCAGTTCTGCTGGGAGTGCCTTCACGCCTGGCTTCAGCGAGGCCCAGCAGAGTGTCCCGTGTGCAAAGCGTATACGCCGGCAAGTACCGTAATTCCGATATACGGCCGAGGAGGGGAGGGCCACGCGACTCACGCCAAGCACAGGTGACTCTCTCCTCGCCTTTGCCTTTTGCTCTCCGTCCCTCTCTGTGGGTGCAGCTGCTGCTGTTGCTGCTGCTGCCCGGGCTGGTGGTGGTGCTCGTACTGGTGCTGCTGCTGCTGGTGCTGATGCTGCTGTTGCTGCTGATGCGACTGTTGCTGCTACTGCCGGTGTTGCGCTTGCTGCTGCTGCTGTTGGGGCTGCCGCTGCCGCTGTTGCTGCAGTGTGGACGTGACTGCGGATGTACTGCTGCTGGCGTGACCGCTCTTGCGGTTCTTGGTGTTGGCGTTTCTGCTGCTCTTGCTGCTGCGTGTGGCGCTGGTGGTGCCCTTCCTGTCAGTGCGCTTGTGGTGGTTTCCCAAGGGGTCTGTATATATGTGTATATGTATATGTATATATATATATTTCCAGGTGTGCCTATCGGTGCTTCTCCATCTTTACGTTGCTGCCTCGTAGCTGCACGGGCTGTTCCTCCTACTACTACTACCACTGCTGCTGCTGTAACTACTGCTCCTGCGGCTGGTGCCACTACTGCTGCTGTTGGTGCATCGGTTGTTACACGGCGTGTTTTCGTCTGTTCTGTTCTGTTGCTGCTGCAGTAGCTGCTGCTACTGCTGCTGCTGTCGCAGGTCTGCGTAGTTCCTGCTGTCGCAGGTCTGCGTAGTTCCTGCTGTCGCAGTTCTGCATAGTTCCTGCTGTCGCACTCCTGTCGCGCTGCTCTCTTCCTTTTCGACTGCTGCTGCTGCTTTTTTACGGCCCTGCTGGGAAGAAAATCCTGTGCTGCTGCTTCTGTGCTGCTGCTGCCGTGTGCTGTTGACCCTGCTGCTGCTTCTGCTGCTTCTCCTGCTTCTCGACAATTTTGTTGCTGCTGCTGCTCCTGCTGCCCGTCAGAAGAGGCATGGGTCTTGGGGGGAGTTGCGGCAGCGGCGCTGCCGGTGGAGGCGGGGACCGAGGGACAATTCCTGCGCGCCCTCACGCCCGGCCTCCGCGGGATCCCTACGCTTCAGGCGCTGCTGGAGAGGTAGGTTTGTCGCACTTCTTTTTCTACTTTTCCTTGGAGATGTCACTTTCTCACTTTTTCCTCGAGATCCTCCTAACTCTCTCAATAGCTAGCTCTTTTTTCCATACATATGTGTAGGATTTCGTAGACAAAGATGTGTATGTGGAGGTGTGTGTAGACGCATGTAAGAGTACACCTATATGTATATAAATATATGTGTTGCAGAAAGTATGCGCCTGACAGGTCGACAAGCGAAGGTTCATACACGTATATGTATAGGGGCTGCATCTCCGTCTTGTGTCGTTTCCCGCCGCTGCTGGTGTTACTGCAACTGCTGCTGCTGCAGCACTGGCGCCGTTACTGCTGCTGCTCCTGCATGTGGTGCTGCTGGTGCCGGTGCTGCTGCTGCTCCGGGTGTGTTTTCCTGCTGCTGCTGGTGCTGTTTGTTCCTGCAGCGCACAAGGGGCCAGGAAGAGGGGCGGAGCAGCAGCAGCGCACAAGTGTCTTTTGGCTTCTTGCCATTTGGGCTGGGCTTCAGCTGGACCGCGAGCTACGGCAACACGGCGGGGCCAGCAGCAGCAGAAGACCGCGCGAGGGGTGCGCACAGACCCGGCGGGAGCACGGCGAGTATGACAGCGCCGTATTTCGACTGGACGTTTCTCTCCCCGCCGGGCAGCGCGCCCAGACACTCGCACAGACGGCGTCTGTCCCGCAGCAACACCGGCAGCAGCGGGGGCAGTCACGGCACCAACGGCAGCGCCAGGGCCTTTCAAGGTACGCGCAGTCTGCCCCTCCCCCCCCCCCCCAACACACACACACAAACGCGCACCCTGTTCAGAATGAGAGAAGAATATACATGTGTCTTTGTATTACGTATGTAGTGTAGCACATACACATATGCGTACAAACAGTCTACGTGCTATGTGTGTGCCCTATATACAGAGGTCGTTAGAGATAGAACGTATATACGTATGTGAAGACTACATATTATAAGTCATGTATATACACATATATACAAACTCACAACGTATGAATTTTAAATGTACTCTATATAGGTCAAAGAGAGGAGTATATAAATATATATATATATACATGTATGTATATACATGTGGGACATATATAGCGTACGTACAAATCGACACACGCACTATGTAATACATATACTCTTTAAATATGTTAAACAGAGTGGGCTATGAATATACATACATATATGTATATATATATGCATGCATGGCACACACGTACAGTATATACATATATATATATGTGGTACATACATACATGCATTAATACACGCAGGAGTGTATACATATATCTGTCCATATACATACATATGGTACATACATCGTAATCATACAGATCTACGTACGCACAGTACATAATACATATACGTTCTATATACGTCACAGCGAGTATGATACATTCACATATATACATATATATACATAAAGATGAAGTATATACTCTCCGTGGGTCTCTGTTTCGAAGCTTGTGAATGTGTATTAGGCCAAGGAAAGATGTATGCAATGTTTCTGAGGGTCTACACAGATACTAAGCCACGTATATATATGTGCAGTGTTATTAGGTGTATATGTGGAAATTTTAACATATATATATATACGTGTGCAGTGTCTCTAAGTCTTTACACGGATATGAGGAAGACGCAGGGATGCCTGCAGAGTGCGAGAGCGGTACTCGAAAATATTAACATTGAAGTCGATACACCAGGACGTGGGAGTCTCCGTGTCTCTCTGTATATGTATGTATATATATATATACACGATACGCGTGACGAGATGACCTACATTTCGTAAATGTATACATACTCATGTATATATATAAATATATACTATATATATACGTATGTGTGAACTTATACGTGTGAACGCGTAGGTAAACAGACTTGCCCACGCAAAATCTGTGTGGGCGTCTTTCTGTGGTTGCGCGTCTGTGCCTCGCTGGCGAAGCCACGTGCGTAGTCGTATATACACGTACACATTCATATATGTACATACAGAGTTACACACACGTTAGATATATGACTGTGTAAATACAAATATGAATTTATACGTGTATACGTATGTATATATGCATAGGGATGTTGCAGGTGTGTGCGTGGGCTTCCGTAGGGATAGTATCTGAATACGTGTACCTACTGAGATGTATATTTTGTTCTTGCGTCTGATTCATTCTTCCCTTGTCCTCTCCCTCTCTCCATATATATGTATGTATTTGCATCCGTTCTCTCTCTATATATATACGTGCGTATATTGGCGTCTGATCGAATCTTTGCCGTCTCTATCTCTCTCTCTCTCTCTATATATATATATATATATGTATACGCATACATATATATATATGTATATTTGCGTCTGCTTGAGTCTTCCGTCTTTCGCTCACTCTGTATATATATATATATATATATGTAGACGTGTGTGTGGGGGTGATGACAGTATGTAAATGTCGAAAGAAAGAAGAACTGCTTCCGAGGGCTCTGGACATGCGCAAGACAAGTGCCTGTGTATGCGTGTATATCTGCATATGTGTATGTGTGTGTGTGTTGTGTGCACGTATGTGTGTTCATGTATTTGTGTGTATGTGTGTATATGGATCTGTGCGTAGGCGTATGTGTGTATGTGTGTGTACGGTTCTGTGTGTATGTATGTGTGTGTATGTGTATGTATGTACGCATGTGTGTGTGTGTGTGTGTGATTTGCTGCTGCTGTTGCTGCGTTGTTGTGTGTGGGGGCACAGATAACGACCAGCAGGAGCGGCAGTCTGCGTTCTTCCTGATTGTCGCCTTCCTGTTCATGCTGTACATCATATTCTACGCGTGACGGCAGTTTCTTCCTTTCTCGCTTCTTCTTCTCTGGCTACCAGTGAAAAAGCTTGCGACGGAAAACGAGAGAGCAAAGAAGCGTCTAGCCGCCCTATGAGTGTGGCCGGGGGCGAGGAATGCAGAGACAGAAAGAAGAGGAAAAATGAGAGGAAGAGAGGAAGTGACGAAAAGAGAAAAAACGACCATACGGAGCTTTTAATTCCGGTGTTGTTTCTGTGGGGGAGAGAGACAGAGAGAGACAGAAGGACGTCTGTCGTATTACCGAGTGAAAGCGACTGGTCCATATACAAATATATATATATATATATATATATATATGTTCATACATGTGTATGTATATGTGCGCATGGTCTCGTGCACGTGTAGATACGTCGCGAACGCAGAGACCGAAGCGTGCACGAGACGACTTGTCAGAGAAGGATGAACAGGTACATATGTAAAAAATGCAGTTCCTGGCTATATGGATAGGTATGTGTGTACGTTTATATTGTAAGTTCACGTGCGAGACAGAGACAGATGCACGTGTGTGTGCGGTTCGATTTTGGAAGAAGTGAGGCAAGCAAATTCACTGATGAATGCAGAGATACATGTTTAGGCGGGAGAGGGCGAGGGACGCTTATAAGCGTCTCGTCTTCCGATACGCATAGATAGATATATATGTACAGATCGATGTACGGAGAGCGAAGAACACATTTGAGACGCACAGCGGGGGAGAAATACGGACGTCGAACCCGAAACAGATAGATTTATGAGGAATAGTTTAGAGAGAGAGATACACACATAGTAGTATGGGACACAGAGCGAGCTTTGTGTATACGTGTGCTGTTCCGGGTTACAGAAGCGCAGACAGAGAGATAGGAAGATATCTTTGAACTGACTTTCTGTGTAGAAGTAGACAGCTCTTCGTGAGAGAAGGGACATAGATGGAAAGTTTTCAAGTGTAGAGGTAAGCGAGATTATGCACGTGTATCAGGTGTGTGAGAGCCCCTACGTAGATTGACGTCTGCACAGAGATTTGCCGTGGCCACCAGGCCACATGCGTGTATGGCTATATCCACGCCTCTATCCAGATATGTACGTGCGTATGTGTACATATATACGCATGTATGTAGAGTCTGTATATACTTGCACGTACGTATATATATACAAATAAATATATATGTATATGTATATGTGCTCGTCTGATAGTACTGGGAACCGTTTTGCCCATTTGCGCACACAGGTGCGGAAACCAGGAGAATTAGGTCATTTTCATTGTCACTACACAGGCCACTCGTTTATGGCTCTCTTGCCTCAGATACATACACATATACATGCCGACACCTGTAGCTGCACATATATACAAAGATATATATATATCTTTGAAGTGTATGTACGTGTGTATGTTTACACCTCGACTTGCGTAAATATATCTACTCTAATGCAGGGAGACACCTACCTGTACGAAGACAACTCTAAGTATATCCATGTGTGTTGTTGTGTATATATGTGAATGAGTCAGTCTGCACGCTTTGGGTATATATATATATATATACAATTGTAAGCATTTGGAAAGAGTATGTGCTCATATATGCACATCCTATTTAGACGAAGGTAGAGGGACAACAGACAGGTATACACACAGGCATATACATGTAGCTGTTTATACGCACATATATGTGATCCTATACTTTTACATCAGTTCTTCCATGTTGCCGTACACGTGTACATGTATATATATATATGTGGGAAGGCACGTGTGGACGTGCAAGCAGCTCTGTATTTCTAGCTCGAGGGTGGGGGAATTTTTTGAAATTTTCGAGTACGTTCACGTGCGTGCGCCCGTGGCCGAGTTCGATGTCAGGATTCCACCAACGCGACGAACATACACACGTAACAAAACCGTCGTCGCCGTATAACAGAAAACCCTGTAATTATTTTGTACGTGGAAAAATATACATGTGTGATTAGGTGGCCTATACAATACTTGCGCACACGTGCGAGCCGTCCCACAGACTTCTCTTCACAGATCCCTTTTTGATCCATACGCACAAATGAGTGCGTCACCCACTTTCTTTGACTGCGCCTGCCTCGGGACGTCGACATGCACAGACGCCGCTGCCGCAACGCAGGTGTGAGTCTGCGTCGTACGTATACGCGCTCGAGTTTTTTTCGAATGTCCACGCACGGTCCTCTCGCTACGTTTTCGGTATACGTCGGTGAACAGAGATATCCACACGAAGATGGATAGGTCTTTGCGTGGACAGACTGGGGGGTCACCTGCGTAGCGGAACGTGTGGACGTATGTGTAGACGCATTCGCAGTTAGACCGATTGACAGATGAAAGGACGTGGCGCGCCAGTGGTGTGGACAGAGACACACTTGCGTGCCGGGCTAATCTGTGCGAACACACTGCTGCATTGATCTGCGTCGTCACGAGAGCAAAAGTTCTCTCTCAACCTGCGATTTACGGGAGCAGCAAACGATATCCCGTTAATCTCGGATTGAAGTCGCAACTACCCATGACCATGGGCAACGCATGGAGCGGACGGCGCGTCTCCGCATTGAACTTCGCCCCTTCTCTTTGCTACAGCGTCTGCGTCCCTCTGGCCTCCGTCCCCGTGCGCACCGCTTCGAGCCAGCCGCACACGTATGATATCTAGACAGGTAGCCCGACACAGTCAAGCAGAAGTGTGCAGGTTCACAAGTTCTGTCGAAAAGGAAAGCGTAGGAAGGAAGAGAGCACCTTGGTGACAGGGGAACTCCGTGTGTATTCATCAGCTCTTCAGCTGACTAGATTTTCACGGAACGCGTTGTCGCAGTGGTTCGTCTGGCCCTCCGTACTGTTGGGCGAGTAGAGAGGCAAGCGTCATTCGGTCCTGGCAGCCTGGTGAAAGAAATGCTCGCTGCAGTGGCACAGAGAAAAAACAGACAGCAGGAGAAGACAGCGAACAAGAAACACGCACGCATAGATGCTGGGACGAGAACGAGGGAGAAGGTCAAGAAACGCGAGCAGCGGCGGAGTTGCAGAGGCCGCAGCAAATGTGACATTGCGCGCCCTACGCGTCCTTTGAAGAACGGAAGGATTTTTGCGGGAAGAAGCTCTGTTTCCTGCGCTTTGCGGAGCTTTCCCACACGTCTCTCTCCACGTCATTGTAGAGTACAACATTGTTGGCAAGATCTCTGTCCATAAACTGCACCTATGTGTTGTGTATACGGATATACAAACGGGTGTATATATGCACATATGTGTGCGCATATACATGTGTGTGTGCGCGTGCAGGCGTCTTGAAGAATGGATGTCTACGCACTTTACATGACAGCTTCTACAAAACTTCAAACGCTAGAAGAGGCCGCGCGGCTGAATCCATACCTAGGTAGAACGAATCATGTGTATTTGTTCACACTCTCATGCGCACGTGTCACACAAGAAAACTTGTATATATGTGTATGTGTGTGTTTAAGTTTGTGCGCTGGCACATTAGTAGTGTATCTGTAGAAGGCAACAGATTATGAGTGCGTGTTTGTGTGGATCTCTGTGTGGCTCTGTGCGTGGGTTTCTGCTATCTTGGGGGTGAGGATTTCTCCATGTGTACGTCTCCGAAGAGCCGACTTCGCGCGTACACCCACCTAGCTAACCTTCTACATCAGTCTGGATATAGGCCTACGTGATAGTTGATGCAGCAGCAGACAGCCCGATGTATACGTTCGTGTCTACTAATGCGTCTACCCCGTTTATTAGGTAGGTAGGCGCACTGGAATGAATCTCAGGTCTTGTAGGCCAGGGCTGATTTTTCCGCATGTTGCAGCAGCACCATCAGCTGGGAACGGACGAGCTGTCTAGGCACGTATTTTGTATACACGCGGTTCTCTAGTAAGAGTTTATCGCTGCTCTATGTGCCCGAAGCGCCCCCCCTACGATTTACACGTATCTGTAGTGGTGTAGTACACAGAAAAGCGCTCCGCTCGACGTACGTTTACGTCTGCATCTTCATTCTCCTAAGAGGGGACCTCCGTTTCCTTCTACATATATATATATATATATGTGGATGTGTCATTCATTTGCTTGTACGCGTGTGTGGCCACCTAGAGGAGACACATGCACAGGAGAATTTTCTGAAGGATATGAGCGTTTCCTAAACATGCAGGTACGTATTTGTACTCACGTATCTGCAAGGCTCGCTTCAGTGACGTATACGCGTAGCCCCAGCTTGCAATATTTTTCTTTTGATGAGGGCAGGTCTGGCAAACAAGCACGCCCAACTACGTATTCACGCGTAGACGTCTTCTTCGCAGCAGGTTTTGAAAACCTCTTGGTCCATTGCTGCTCATCCCCCT
This sequence comes from Sarcocystis neurona, assembly GCA_000727475.1. Taxonomy (NCBI): domain Eukaryota; phylum Apicomplexa; class Conoidasida; order Eucoccidiorida; family Sarcocystidae; genus Sarcocystis; species Sarcocystis neurona. The sequence continues at coordinate 1,522,201 of KL647305.1, read as the reverse complement.
GCTGGTTCTGCCGCTGCTGTAGACTGTCCGCCGCTGTTGCGCCACACCTGCTGCCGGTGCAGCATTGACGCCATTGTTGTGCTGACGTTGCTGCTGTTGGTACGATGCCGCTACACTGACTGTACTACTGTGATTGTGCCGCTCTGCTGCCTTGCTGATGCTGCTCACGTAGCTATTGCCTATGTATGTATACGTGAGTCCTAAGTTTGTACAATTACGCGACTGATCAAAACAGGGATCCACTTGATCCGTGCCTGTTCACAAATTTTGCACGCGGCTGCTAAGAATACGCAAATGCTTTGACTGTGCAACTGTAGAGTGTTCCGCAGCAGACTACTTAACACTTCCTTGCCGGACGCGGAGGATCCAGGGACGCATGAGAGAGCCAAGAAAACTAGGCATTCGTTCGGTTCGTAACAATGGGGAGCGGCAGCCGCAGCAGTGATGGCAATGGAAACCGCAGCAGAGTAGACACCTCCGGCGCGGAAGTAGCATCACACGTCGTAGCAGAAGAGGCGACACCAACAGTGGGCGACGCATAATCAACACAGCACCGGAGCAAGAGCAGCAGCATCGTAACAGTGACAATATGAACAACATCAGTACGGCAACAGAACAGCACAGCCACAGTAGTACAGTCAGCGTACTAGCATCGCAGCAGCAGTAGCAGCGTTAGCACAGCAGTGCCCTCAATGCCGCAGCGGCAGCAGCTGTGGCTCATCAGCCGCAGAAAATCTGCAGGAGCGGCAGCATCAGCAGGGGGGAGATCAACACCGGATCAAGAAGTTTTGAAGAACCTACTGCGACGAAGAGGTCCACGTATGGATAATTGCGCATGCACTCATTCAAACTTGGTTTCAAAGTCAACACGCGAAGATGTGCCTGAACTATCTCCTCATTCAAACATGCAAGTCGTCTTCCTTCTGTGTGCTGCAGGAGAGCAGGAACGAATGCTTCAGGCTACATTTCCTTACATGTACCTGCCGACAATAACAGTTGGATAGTCGGATGCTTCGGTGTTCAGGTCTGAAGGCATGTGGCGACTCACAGCAGGAGTCTTCTGGCCACCTCAGAGGAGAACAGTCAGCGTTTACTCAGCATAGTTACCCATGCCTTAATCAATTCACAATGGCGGCGACTCCTAGCAGGAGTCTTCCCCCACCTCCGCATTCATGGCTCAATTAAGGCAGCGTAGTGAAGCTTCAGTTTTCCACTCCTACACATACGCATCTGCGTTAGGAGTGAACAATATCATTTTTTCTCAAGAACAAGGTCCACTACAGTGTAGTGCACAATCCAGCAGAGGCAGTACGCCCGTTGATCTGCGATTTTTCACGCGCGAAGAGGCGTACTTCCATATAAATGAATGTCTGTGCATGAACGCGTACGTATCTGCAATTTGGTTTAAACACCTACACATAAAAACAAACGCGTACACACGCACAGTGCAACCAAAGTGCTCCTCGTGAGAGCACCATTGTATGCATGCAGGAATGACACTGGAAGCGTAACTAACTGTGCACACATAGGCATATGCACAGGCATTTGGGGGCAGTACACCTCCTGTTTTCCCGTCCTCTTCACTCCCTCTCGTGTACGTCTTATCTTTTGCCTTTGGCCCGCCCTTTAGGCGAGTGTTGCACGAATGGCAGGACTGGGGGCAGTACCTCTCATGCAGCCACGTCGTCTTCGCTTGCTCTGGTGTGCATGTTATCTTTTTGCGCTTGGCCGCCCTTTAGGCGGGGGCTGTCGGGATAGAGGCTTAGCCTCTTCGTCAATTAGTGGAGCAGCAGTTGTCAACTCAGCGGTCGGAGTACAGCTCTTGCCTGTGATGCTGCTGTTCTTATTAGGTTTAGTGGTATAGCCTTTAGTATTTGAAGAGGTGCTGCTGCACACTGACTGCGATTTCCCTTCTGCTGACACACTCAGCACCTGGGAGCTTGCAAACAGATCTTCTCTCTGCTTCCGCTGCTGGTCTCGAAAATATGCTACCTGGAAGCAAATCAAATGTATTCATACATGTTTCAAGCTGTATACGCGTACACGGGTATTAGGACGATTGTATGCATTGGAAAGAAGAGGGTGGTAGAGCGGGCACACATTCAGGTACACCTCTACATGTCCTCACTAGGTAGAGATGCAGGTGGTTATGGGAAGGGAAACGAAGCGGTACTCGACGTCTGCGTACGGGTAGAGACACCCTCATAAAGCCGGCAGAATGTTGCCAAGACCATGGAGATTGTAGCTTACAACAGACTGTGGAGGCTTACCTCTTGTCACCTGAAGGATGAACGACAAATATTCACAGAGGCATTCATTCTCGAGGTTACCAATGGAACGCGTACTTGTTTCTACTTGAGTGATGAACGACTCGTGCTTACAGAGGCGATGTCGCGGTGGCCAAATAGATCACACAAACCCAATTCAAGTACCTTTGTCATAGACACATCGGACCTCGTATCCTCACCTTTGTTTCTAAAGCTGCCATTTCTTCTTTAAGATCACGAATGGTCTCGTCTTTCACCCATAAAGCATGTTTTATTTTAGTTTCAAGTAATTCAAGTTGGCGGTCATTGTCTTTCTTCACCCGCTCCATTTGTTCTTGTGCTTCACAAGATTCCCGCTTCAGACGATGGCAGTCTTCGTCTTTCGCTCGCAGTTCTGCTGTGTGACTCTGAATATATACAATCCGTGGACTCTCTTTAAAAAGTTAGTAACGCTCGAACTTATACTTTGAGTTAGAAGTTCGGTACAGATGAAACAAAGACAAAAGCTAGCCACGAGACCGAATAGACTCTTCTCCAGTGTCAGCGGCAATTCTGCTGTATGAACATGAGATAACAGAAAAGGAAGTAAATGTACAACAGGAATTTGGTCAGTTGCTCGTAAGTGTGATGTGTGCATGCGGAGGTAAAAAATGAAGGTGAAGAAAGAGTCAGCCGAGAAGACGACAGTACCCCCAGTTGCGCTTGTTGGAGACGTTTTTGTGACAGGAGGTTGACGGAAGAATGGGAGGGAGACACAGCGGTTTTTCAGCTCATGTCAACGCTTTCCGCAAAGGAAATGTAACAAAGTAAAAGAATACAGGACGATATACTCCTATCCACTTTATTTCACTTCCTTTCTTTTATGACGTCAGAGTGGAAGACGCTTTTGTTAACCCGGTGAGGGGCTCAGGAAAGCAAGGAACAAGTCAAGGTAAAACAGCGAAGACGGATAATGCAACGCTGCACAGAATTACAACGAAGGACTATTGAGCAAGTGCGGACTCGGCGAATATCTGCAGCTTCACTGTGTCTTTTGGCGTCAAGTTTAAACAGATGTATGTAAAGTTACGTCGCTCAACCATCGATTTGACTGCGAGGCGCATCATATGAATCAACAAGGAAGTCTCTCTCCCTCTCTCTGTTGAAAATTTGCACGGCCCCTCCTCGCGTAGCGAAAACACAGATACCAAAAGATAGCATGCAAGATATCTTTTCCACTTTTTCCTCTACACATAGACATGCCAGACAAGAAAATATGTGGGAGCACATCAGTAAACATTTGCGTACATACAGCGTGTTTTTGTGTTTTTTTTCCTTATCGTTTACACGATTACGTACAGCCATATATACGTATGTATGCAGGTATAGATTGTGTGAGAAGATCCTCTGACAAAACACGGGTTGTGTACGTGGAAAAGAGGGTTGTAGCCCACGCAGTTTGTGGATGATTGGCGTGGTTTCACTATCACTGTGAAGTGCCACAGAAGGGAGGCGAGCTTGATTGTTTCCACGCTCTGTCCAAACGTTCTGACAGTCAACAGTGTTGCTGCTGAATGCATAGAGGCTTTACGAGCGTTTCAGCTTGTAAGGTGCTGAACCTGCACGTATTCTACATGCACACGTGCTGCGGGTAATTTTTCAAAGCTTTGTACCTCCTGCTGCATGCGTAGAGCATTGTTAAGTCGCTGGAGTTCCAGTTCCTTTTCTTCAACTGCTTCACGAGCCTGTTTTGCTTGTGCCTCAATCCTCGCCTCGCATTCAATAATCTTTTCGTGTTTCTCCGAGCGGATGGTTTCTAAATGGGAAAGACGTGCTTCGAGCACTTCTTTTTCTGCTTCTTTAGCCTTTTAGACACGGACACAAACGCCAGCCAACGGAGGAAGGCTCTCTACAAGGGCGAAAGGCCAAATTAGAACGCACCTTGGGACAAACCTATACACGTGCATGTACACGTGTATAAACATATGTGTAAGGAAACGCTAAGTGTCTCTAAGGTGAGCCTCGTACAGAGTTTCCGCTGGAGTGGAATTCAGTTCCATCAAGAAACACACAGAACCTCATGCGCACGACGCAGGAAGTCATATAATGCTTGAAAAAGAGTACACGTAGACGCACAAAACTCTCGAACATACTATATACCGATCCACAACGACTGATGCTCGTGTTCGGTCGTCTACGACTACACATATCTACCTGCACACATGCGCATGTATGCATGTATGCGCATGTTATTTCACATCCAGGACAACCATCTTTGCAACTCAATGGACGCTCATCGCAGAGGTCAAGGAAAGAAAAAGGCGTAGGGTCCTCCAGTCCGCGTTGTGAACGCTACGTCCCAACTCAGCGAACGGGTTATTTGTAATGGAAGAATAGTGCATGCTGTGTGCCCTTTGAGGCGGACTATTACAAGCTACGTTCGATTTCACAAGCTTTTGTTTTCGCTACACTAGCCTTTGGCTTGTTCTACAGTGCATCCTGAGGGGGGCATTAGACATGTCCTGCTACAGTTTTCTCTAGACAACTCTGCTACGATTTTGTAGCATCGTTTCTTCTTGACTCTGGCTACGAAACGAAGGCACCTCGTTAAGCCTCCAACCCCGTGCTTCTTCGTCAGGGGTTTACAGCAACTACATAGAAGAGACAAGAAATTCGCCCTTAAGAGTGAAGCACAGGCAGACTGTCACCCACAATGAGTAGCTGAAGAACAAAAACTTGAGACGACAGGGGGCGACGCCTTGTCTCTTGCGGGACCGGAAAGTACAGATATCTTCCGAGTTTTCGCTACATAAAGGTAAACTCCTGCAGGGTCACCTCGAAGGGCATATTTGCACACGACTGCCGTCGCGGAGATAGGCTTACAAAAGATAAGAAGTCTGAGTATTTTGTTTGGACAAGCTACCAAGACACTGCCGACTGTCTGCTGTTGGCGTCGTGGGATGTTACTGAACATATGCTCTCCTTGAAGCCTAAAAGCACCCCAGTAGTCCTGCATAAAATTCTGCACCTTTGAAGAACGTTTCCCTCCGGCTTCTCATGATTACACCGTCAACTCCTACATCCTACTTGTCTTGGTAGCGCCACCACGTATGTGGACGTGGAAATAGGTCGCAGTATGCAGAAAAGTAGACACGGAGGAGGGGGAAAAACTCACAGAAGAGATCTTAGATGCTAAGAGTCGTCAACGCCGGTGTGCGTACGAGAAGAAAGGAGTCTCCTGCTCTTTCTCTTCTTTCCCACAAAACAGAAAATTTGCAAGGCGGCTGAAACGCGCAGTGTACACTTTACCGTCCACGGTGAAATGGACGCATCTCAAAGAACCTCTTTCAACCTTCTTGTTGTCGTCATCTACACTACATAGGAGTCCTTTCTGCATTCTCCTACTTTCTGTTCAACAGTCGGATTTGACTACGGTTTCTCACGTCTGACCCTCCTTCTGGCCTCTATACAGAGGTCCTCTGCAAATTTTCGTTCCTAGATTTTCTTTTACCACTTACTTGCAGTGCCGCTTTCAACTTTTCATTCTGAAGTAGCCTTTCTTTCAGCTGTTCGTTCATCTCGCAGCGGGTCCTTTCAACGATTTCCTCCATCTTTTGCCTCTGTTGCTGCTGCTGTTCCAGCTGCTCCCTGCCCATTTTTTCTATCACAACGCCCAGTTTCCTGCGTGCGAAAATGATCCAATTCAAAGCAAACGACGTATCGGTGTGTGTACACATACCGGTATGTCTGTATGTATGTATGCATGTATGTATGTATGTGTGTATGTTACATGCGTATATGTGTGTGTGTAGGGGAAATACCGTAGGCAGATGTCTCTGGAAGATGGGATACTGCATAATTTTTTCCATTAGTGTCTCATTACCGCTTTGGAAAGGACGAAGGGTCACTCCTATCTACACCTGCCAGAAGTAGCCTGTGCTGGTACTGCTCGTGCTGCTGCTCTCGTACTGTCGCTCTTGCCGGTGCCGCTATTGCTGTCCTACTTGTCACGCTCCTGTCTAAGTTCTTCTTTTATCTTCTCTATTCGTTTTTTCGTCTCTTCGTCGACTTCTTCCGCAAGTTTGTTCTGCCACTCCACTTCCTTCTGATCGACGTGCTGCTGCACAGCCTCAAGTTCTTTCGCGTGCTGCTGTTGCAGCAGAGCCATTTTCCGACCAACATCTTCAATTCTGTCCCTGGAACGAGCTTGTTCCTCTTCAAGCGCCGCTCTAATCACGCAAGCTCACAAAACGGATAAGGTGTTGGAAAGCGACATCTCCTGCAAGACCACCGCCTGCGCCAGGAGAGATCCGAACACCAGCAATATAACCAGCAGTACCAACCGAAGCAGCGGAGGCAGCAGCTCCAGAACAATATCAACAGACCTCTTGCACATGCAAAGTCACAAAAGCGAAGAAAAGTGAACTTAGTATCTGCTATAACAGAAGCAGTGAACGCGACAGCAGCTGAGTCGAAACAAGAGAACTCTAGCAGAGTAGCATTACCGCAGCAACATGATTTCGTACTAGGGAGGTTGAGCTGCCCCTCGTCGAATCGAAGGATCGATGAGTCCTAGGCGCAGCGCGTCAGAATGCTGGACGGTGTGAACGGCCAAGCTAATCTCACAACAACAGCAACAGCAACAGTGTGAATGAGAATACAGCAAGAAGAAACAATGCTTGCTCTTAAACACTACAGAGTTTCTAGCACTCGTATAGCGCATTTGTAGCCGTGGCAGAATAGCAGCATTCGTGTAACCACTTCAGTAGCAACAGGAACTTCGAAGTATCACCTTAAAGGAGAACACGGGCACTAGAACGCTTTTTTTTGGCCACCAGCCTGTCCGATGTTAGCTGAGGTATATCCCTTGTGAAGGGAGACCACTGAAGCAGTGAACTCCGCATATGAATAACTACAACCATATCAGGACGCATATGGAGTGGCCACGTTAACGTATGCAAGTGTACACGAGTCCGTATATATGTGTCTGTACGTTTGTCTTGTGAAGGCCAGTACACAAGGAAACAGCCACATCGTTGTATGCACGGATCTATATGCGCACGCACCTGGAATGTGCAGTATTACCATGCGTGCGTATTCGGATATGAATTTGAACGTGTACTTGCGTGTAGCCGTGACTGCTTTCCACTTATGTCGCATCCACAAGGCACGCACCGGTCACTGTGGAATTTCTCGCGACTGATTACAACGATCTAGCAGACGTAACAATTCTAGAGCAGCACCGCTCGACACCGACGCAGAAGACACATACAAATAGTTCCTGATAGTCCCGGTCACGAGTGCGCAGAGCTGGAAACGGTAGGCTTAAAAAAACAGACCCGGACACTTCAAGGCATGTGCTTTCCTGCTGGGTACAACGGCGTTGAGCACCAAGTAAGGCGGAAAGAGTCATGACGAAATAATAACTAACGACACAATACATAAAAGTGGACGCATATACTTGGTAGAGTGTAAACGTGAGTATACGAGTGCACCGTCGCATGGTTGTCGTGTAGAGCATCGAGAACAAGACGGGAGATATACACAGGAGATAACAAGCGTTCAACTTATGAAATTAACTGCGGGCGTATACATGTACATATGTATTCAGACGCATAGCTGTCTCTGTATGTGTGTGTCTCTTTCTGCGTGTATGTATATATATATATATATATAAACAGAGAGAGGGAGGAAGGCGTCGTACATCCGTATGTATAAACTGGGAAGAAAAAAGAAAGAAAACCCGTCACGAACAAGCGTGTGACCACAACGCGATTGCGTAAGTCCGTCCACGCAATCAAGAGACAACAGATCATCTACGTAGAAAAGTACAGTCATCTACATTGGAACGGAAATTCTGTTCCTTACTTTACTTTTTCTTCCGCCGCCTCCAGAAGGGTCTGCCGCTGCACCTCCCACTCTTTTTCTCTTTCACTTTGTTCAACAAGGTGTTTTTCTCGTTCTTCTCTGAGCTGACAACGGACAAACTAGGACTCTCTCTCTTCATTAATCGGTGAAGAAAGGGTAGGAGAGTCACACGGGCCTTCAGCGTTTAAGGTCACCTACACTTGGGCAACGTTCACGAGCGTCAGTATTTCAGAATCGTATACGTAAGTGTACACTATCATGCACGCACACGCGTATCCATGCGTCTCATCAAATGTACAAATATACAAAAGTGAGTACACCACTGCATATACTACCATGCCCGCACACACGTATCCATGCGTGTCGACAAATGTACAAATATAGAGAGGTGCGTACACCACATACGTGCGTGCAGACCTGCATATACACGTACATACACGCACACACACGTACCGACAGGCAGCAGCAGCCACCACTGTTCTTTTGTGAGGGTGCTCTCGTCTCGAGCTGCACACATGCGCACACGAGGGTATCTACGTGTCTCTCCATCTGAGCGTACCTCTTCACCATCCTTTCCCCTCGGCGTTTTCAACTACTGCGGTGAGACGGGTGACGGTGCTTTTTTGAACATCTTAGCTCACCTCTCTCTCAAAATGTTCGTGCTGTTCACGCATAAGTCTTCGATGGTGAGCTCGCTCCCTTTCCAAGTTTTCATCTTCGTCCCGTGCCATGTGTTCCTTAACTAGTTGCAATTTTTCTTGACAGTCTCTTTGCAACTGTCGAAGGCAGAAGCAATAGCAACAAGAGGAAACTACTTCGACGAACACGTGTAGAGGCGTGCGCATATGCGTGTAGTATGTGGAATTAAGTCTCTTGCGTGCTGTACTCCCCAGCGGAAATGTGTTTGATCCTACGTCCCCGAAAATAATGACAAATAAGTACAACTACGCAGCCATCTACGTAGACATGCTCCGGTGTATTGTGCATCTGTAGAAGGTCTTGCACAATCGAACCAGGCTTTTGCACAAAAGCTCAGGTGTTTTGCTCCTCTGTAAATCCACAGCTTTGCTCCTCATCCGTGCTTCTGTATGCTTATGTTGAAGCCTTCCGTTCTTCTATCCTCTGACTCTGTAGTCCAGCTATATAGGCGTGCATCGCGAAATTCATCTGCAACGTTGAGGTTGCAGGCCTGCGTATAACATTTTCTGGTATTGTGGGAATATGTGCACGTCTGTCTTCTTCTGCCATGTGGGAGTGTCTGTGTGCGTGTATGCATTGCATTCCAGATATATAACGGTGCTTCCTGCAGTGGCACAGAAACAATTTCACTCTTCACTTGAGAGACAAGATAGAGTTGTTAAGACGCGCACCCTAGGTGTGAGCAACCAAGTTCAGGTTTTCCATGCGTGCGGAACACTAAAGCAACATATCAGGTCAACCGCACAAAGGATGAAGCCTCCCTGCAGTCAGCAAAATCGAGAAATACAAAGGAAGCAATGCTGTCTGTAGTGCAGACTTCCGAGATGCTACGCGTGTATATCGTCTAGCACACACACGTGTGTTAGTCTGCGCATGTCCATGTGGTCAACGGAAAAGCAGCGAACTTCAGGGCTTGGCAAGCAGTCAGCTATCAACGAGTTCGAATCACTTTAATCAAATTTTTTGATATGCGAGTACTAGCTTTGTTGCGTTTGCACTGGCGTGTATCTATGCGTGAAAAGTGTGCACGTCCTTCTCTAGATTGTATCTAGGCAGCATCCACCGATACGGTTCGCGATACAGGTATACACAGAAAGATCTGCGTACGTTATAGATATTTGTCCCACCCTATCAGTCAGGTTAGCTTTTTCGTCATGCGTAGACACGTGAACATATGTGGATATGTATATACGTGTACGTGCGTGTGCACTTGAATCATCGTATATGTAGTAATGAATATGTACGTGCTAACTGGTATTACGCCGACGCTACGTCCATCCCACACACATATGGAGGTTGTGGACGTATCAACTTGTGGTTGCCCACAAGGACCAGCGGATTTACTCAGCTGTGTCACAGGTGATGGTAGCTCACGCGCTCCAGCACACCCTGCAAGCCCGTACCTATCTACACATACTCCTGAACATACGCACAGATGCTTCCCAACGCATGTGCGCCATCGAGTCCTTCCAAGTGTATACGCTCAGGAGCTTTCTTGTATCCATCCGCGTATGAGCGTCTCTGAAGTTACACTCGTACGTGTCTCTGTGCTCACGTATACATGTTATTACATTCTTACTAATAGGTACACCGTTTTGTCTACAGCAGCGGGTCGTGTCTGCACATTTGTTATCCTTACTCAACAATGGACACTTATGTACGTGCACTCAAACGAAGGGGTCAGCACCACAGCCTCCAGCGTATGCACGTGTATGCGCTTGCGTGCGGCCCGCCAGCATTGGCAGGGGCACTGTGTGTCAGACAATCCGCACACCGCGTGAGTCTTTATATGAGTAGCACCCGCTCGTAAACAACTCAGAGGGATCACAGCAGCGAAGTTGTAAACAAACCTGCCCAGCCAGCTTGGCACGTAGAGTCAACGGGTGCACAGCTAGATCATAAGTGGACTGGTTTCCTAGAAACGATGTTGACGGCCAGCATACACGGACCAGTCTACAACTAGCAGCTTTGACAAACAGGTACGAAAATGTACGCTGTAACTTGCATATACGCGAAAGCAGATTACTAAAGGATCAAACAAGTAAAAAGAAGATTTTTTTACATAGTAACCTACACCCACGCGAAAGCAGGTTACTAGAGGACCAAACACGTAAGGGGACGACTTCTACACACAAACTAATACGTAGACGTCCATATTCTCCCAAAATATAGGCGAGCTCTACCCGGAATGCACCAGCGGCATATCTACTTAGTGAATATAAAGACACAGTGAAACAATAGTGAGGTCACGCTTGGCAAACCTGTAGTGTGCTGGTATGTCCGCGGGTTTACCTTCTTTGTACACGAAGGATAAAAGCAGACTGACGAAATGAATGTTTCCCAAAAGTGCACGTGTGTGTACTGTCGCAGACACTTTCTGTTACCGCTCCGTCTCATACCAAACATTAAACTGGACCGTCTTACAATCTTTACATCCTTGGTGGCAGGTCAGGTACAATAACACTGCCTATGACAGCTTGCTCTTCCACGTGTTTGGTAGAATTTCTCACACCGAAGCAGCGAGTTACTAATATAAACATTTCTGTCACGTATTGCTGAGCATTCGCTGTAGAACTTCAGAATAATACCGAAGTCGAGGTTTCTTTGTTCTCCCACATGCTTCCATGTGCTCACTCGAATCGAATGTGTAAGACATCAAAGCCAGTTTGTCTTCCCTGTGTTTTCCGTGTTTCCTCTTTTGGCGTTGCTGAGCTGTACCGTGAGAGACCCAAGCGTCACTACGACGCAGTAGAACGACAAGATGCTGATATTCTACTGATCTGAAGTTTCAAGCCTCCAAAGTAACTCCTATCAATGCACCGAATTCCCACTGTGGCCGCGCAAATTGCCGCGAAACAGAAACCACCGTTGTTGTGAGCGTCCGAATGGTTAGAGTGGGCTGAATTATTCTTCTCGATAAACCAACTGCTACGTGTCAAAAACAGTTGTCTCCATTGGTGTGGCTAGAAGTTCCACAGTTCTTCCCTGGCTCCTCGCAGATTATGTAATAGTGCACATTACAAATTTTGAGGCTTCTCGTCCGTCCGTAGCTACAAATGGGATGTGCAGTTCCACGCCAGTTGTCTGTCACCTCTTTTAGTGCCTAAAATGAGCAGTACTGCTTCTTCTGGTGTACACTTTTTAATTGATGATTCTGCTCGATTCAGTGGAGTAAGACATGAAATGCTCTCTTGACGAAAGTTTCCGATGAGAATAATTTTTTTTCCGTCTTGTCTAAGGCAATTGCTCTCACTGCATACGACACTCATCAGTACCCTTCGAATTTTCACGAAACTGATCCAGCTTCGGTGGTCAGTGAATAATTTCCTGGCCCTCGGCGGACAATTTTACGATAGATCTCCGATTCTTCATCCCTGCCTTCTGAGATCGATGCTTCACAAACACGTCTTTTCAGCGAGAGCAGCGTTTACCTGGAAGTTTCCTCGAAGTTTACACTCGTAGAATGAGATATTGGACGTACAGTAAACAACAGGTCCACAGGTCCGCACGCTGCCACGATTCCGCACGCCAAAACGGTATCTTTTGAATCACGATGTATTCTGTCAGATTTACTGAGAGTACAAGAGCAGTACGTGGGAGAGCAAAATGGTTTTAGTAACCGCTTTACTGCCTGTCAGAATTCCGCGGGCCCTGGTGAGAACTGTACAGATTGACCACAATTATTTTGGTACGAGGAAACACTAGGTCAACAGATTTTGCGCTCTTTTGTGATGGAGCGAAGGCGGTAATGTCGTACGGTGGGACCCGTCACTGCGAAATTCAAAAACGAGGGTAATATGTGGCAGATGAAGTTGGTGACGACACCGGTGGCCTCTGAAGTTGAAACCCCAGCGGAGAGATTGATCGATTATCTTGAATATTACAATTGGGAAGCTTAGGAATAGATCAGGGCGAAGTGAGTTCGTCAAGCGTACACTCTCTACATATATATCTATGTGGCGAGAGAACCGCTTACATATACAGAGATAAGCAGCTACTGATTCGACGCGTGTACACTCATGTGTGTGCATCTATCCGTACGTGCCGAGAGGTAGCACCGTTGACAGAGTGATCCACACTGACTTACCCGCTATGTATATTCGTGTATGTTCGTAAGGGTACGTGTGTCCCACTACGCAAACTCAGCTGCGTATGAGAGCTCCCAATGAATTACAAAATTTCCTGACTAGTGATGAGACTTTTATGCGTACATGCACGTGACAAGGATTTGTTGAGACATCAGATCAGGTGGGGATCTTTGTGTGTATTGTTGGTTGTAGCATTTCTGCACATGAAGAAAGTCGACTTCCACACAAACAATGCGCTGCCTTTTTCAGTTGAACATGTGTAACATTGTCCGTCAGCTGATTGGTACACGTAAAAGTCCGAATCCTACATTGGTTTCTCGAGTGAACCATCCCAGCTGACAACGTATCTCACCTAATCGAAGCGAAAGTGGGAGCGGAAGTGGAGGACTGCGTCTTCGACAAAAATATCCCTAACAGTGCTTCTTCAAGGGAAACTACTCACTTCTAGATCCGTTGCGTAGAAGTTCGATGGCCAGTCCCAGCAACTGGTGTGTAGAGTTCGTGTGATTTGTAAATAGGGTAACTGGATTTTTTTTGTACTAGCAGCTGTTGAAAGTGGAGGTTACACATCTGCAGATGTGTCATCATTTCGGGCAGCGGCATGCCGGTTGTCTGATCGTGACCTCCCTTTGCTTTCCACCGTGAATTACCGGCACACTGCGGTGTTCCTAATGGCACCTTTTCCTTTTCTTTTCGCTATTTTATCTAACCTTGGCACACGCAAGTGTCCCTTAACTGCGGCCCTGAGATGCAGGAACCACGGATCTGCGGAATCTTCAAGGCATGCCACGCTGTCGTCTCACGGTTATACAGGGAGTTTATCTTTTTACAAAAAATATCGGGGTACATTGAACTTTCCTTCCCGATTCAACATCAGTATTTTCTTCTCCCTCCCGGAATCTTTTTTTTCGAATTGGCTGCTCTTCTCGTCTTCGGTGCGCTCTGCCCTGTCCGTGTTGTGGCTCGGTGGGTCCTGCAGCACTCCAGCAAGCAAACAAATGCGCCCTTGACAGAATTTGTCTCTGCTTTGCAATTCTTTATGTGGAGTTGTGTGGCATTTCTCTGCACCCGAATTAGAGAGAGTCCGATGTTTACGGCGACCGCTGAAGTACCGCTACACGGATGGAGCCCTTCCGATTCAGTGGATGATTCTGTCTTTTTGACGAAATCCTCACAACGGTTGAGCCTACATAGAAATTAAGTACTCCTTTTGAGTTGCGCCGCCTGATTTTCTTGGCTAGTCCGGGCGAGTGCCTCGCGGATCTGATGCGTAACCGCTACCTATATTATTCGACTGTATACACGTTAAATCTTCTGTACCCACCTACACACGTGTACACACATACAAAACGGTGTTTGTGAACAGACAGATCTACGCGTCACTGCACCGTGATAGCCGCGTGTGTCTCGGATCTTGCTGCGTGATACCTTGGAGTAGTTATTCCTCATGTGGCTATCAAAAGAAATGCATGCCTACATGTCTGCGTATACGTGTGTATTCTGGCCAGCTGCAGATATCCTCAACTGCATGTCGTGGGCTACTGTGACACACTTGTCGCCCTTCTGAAGAGAAGATCTCAAGTTTTCTTCTGGTCCTTCCTACGTAGCTGTCTTGACAGACATACGGCAGCGCACGTCGCACGACGAGCTCTTTATCTGCCAAAGCTGTTCCACCTATTTTACATGATATAATACCCTCGCGGACACACGTGAACACGCGTACATCTCTACATGTTGAGACCCAATTCGTGTGCATCTGCACCTTTATCTGGACCCGTACGTGTGTATCTTCGTGTGTGTATATATCGTGTGCATCTGGACCCTTGTCTGGACCCTTACATGTAGATCTTCGTGTGTGTATTTATCTTCCGTTTATGCGTCTTGGTACATACACGAATACATACATGTATATATATATCGTGTACTTGTGTGTAATCGCACGCGTCATTAAGCTGATGCGTGTACCGGCCACTGGTGCGCGAACGGAAGGTTCCTCTAAGTAACAAGTACGCGGCGTTCTCCGTTTAGAGATCCACTGTGGCGGACCTAGCTCACAAGCTTACGGACGCAGAAAAACCGTAGGCGTATGTCTGTTTCTGTTTCTGAAGTGTTCGTGTGCTGTCCGACGCTTTTCTTCGTATTCCGTTTCTCTGGAGAGGTATTTGTCCGCGCGCGTCTTCTGTCTCCGTATTCTATGCTTTGTGGCCTTCTGTGCGACCTACTCCCTCTTTTTGGTTTTGCCCTCTTTCTTCTTCCTCAGTCAAGTAGTAGCAGTTTCCCTTCTGTGTGGGACTTCTTTGTCTCCTCCTCGTCCACTGTTTTGCTTTTCTCATACTACCCGTCTCTTCTTCGTTTCCGTCGTCTTCTTTGTTGTTGTAGGTGGTTCACCGTCCTCCTGCGGTCCCCTCCACGTGTGCATCCTCTGTTTACTATCCGTCCTAGCACGTGATGAAGCCGCAGCAGCAGTGGCAGGAGCACGAACAGCAGCGGTGTGTGCTGCGCGGCCCTGTCTCGGGCGTTTCGTGCCCTCTTCCCTTCTGGACGGCCACAGAATTAGCAGCCAACCCAAGAAGCTTCGCTGCTTTTCAGTGGGCCGTGGGGTTTGCAGAAGCCTTGCATGTTTCCCCGTGCAGAAAAGGGGACGACGCGCCTGCGGCGGTAACAGAGAACCAAGCAGCCAGCGGGGGAAGTGCTGCTTCTGCAGGCGCTGCTCAAGACGACCACCAGCAACAGCGAAGCGGCAGCGGCGGCAGCGGAGCCCCCCCCCTCCCTCACTTGAAGTTTAAAGGATGGGAAAAGGTAGATCTTTGCTGCTGCTGCAGCAGCGTAATATACAGACACGTGCTGACACAGAAGCATTGACGCTATAAGTTTTCTTGGACTTGTAGCTTTCTCTGTTGCACACCATCTGTATACAATGTACATATACGTGCATATACGGTATTTCCTCTGCGTGTTGTTCCCCCCCCCTCACACCGATGTACATGTATAGAGCGTCGAGCCTTCTCGAATATACGTACACAACTATGTAGAAGCATACGTTTACATACAACTACACATGTTGGACTGTGTTGTTTTCCTCGTTTTTTGCTCTTCATGCAAGATATATATATACACACAGATGCACGTAGACACAAAAAATAGACTACTCTTCCTCTCTGGGGCAGCAACGTCTGCACATGAATGTTTTTCTGCTCTCCGTACATGTGTGGATTCTGCGTCCATGCAGCTCCTCCTGGAGAAGTTAGCAAGATGAGGAAAAGCAGAAGTTACAGTTCGTTATAATTTTCTCGCCAAGGAGAGTTGGCTGACGTTCTTGTGCCTGGACACACCGTCTCTGCGCTGGGAGCGCGTACAACATTTTTTTCTATATCTCTGCGGCTGCGTGACGCTCTGCGGCCACGTGCTGCCTATCTCTTGCCGCTGCCACAGTGTGGGTACACAGCAGCGAGCCCTGCATTACGGGTGCTTCTGACTCTCTTGACTCTTTCGCTCTGGCAGTCGACTACACTTCACAAATTCTCCTCAACTGCAGCTCGTCTACGCTTCTATATGGGGGAATACGCACGTACGTTGATCTGGTGTTACACGTATATGTATATATGCATATATATGTGTATATGGTGTCCCTTACACACAAATATGTGCGTATGTATATACATACTTATACGAAGTTTTTAGACACATGTGTCTACAGGTATTCAACCATAGCCACACCTGGGTGCGCGTGCAGTACTCTACATACATATATAGCTGGGATTGTACCTACGGCTTCTCTGTCTGTATATATTCATGTGCAGCGAACGTTATACATTCACGTATGTGGGTGCATATACATACGTGTGTAAAATGTCAAGACACCGTCTCTACCTATACTTGTGCATATATATATATATATATAAGCATCACTAAGGGTGTATGCGCGTGAATATTTTTTTACATACACTTGTAACGGCAGTTCCGCACGTATACGTCAGTGCTTTATAGAGAAGAAGTTGTCCCATTTATATATATATATATATATATATATGCTTCGTACAGGTCATATGTAGGCAGAGATTGTTTGTAGGTGTTTGTGTGGACGCGCACACACACATCTGTCTATGCAGAGAAAACGGAAGAGAAATGGAGAAAAAGACAGCGTTGGGTCCTATACGTTTGTTTTTCTCTCTGTGTACAGAGGCATTATCTTGATAGGGCGCGTGCAGAGATACTCATGTCCACGGTGTGTACCTGTATATGTGTGTATACATGCCACATGTGGAGAGGACTTCCTGTCTCTGTTTTGATCTGTGTGTATAGACAGAGTAACGTTCGATGCGCACCTGCGCGTACAGAGATGCTTGCCGTTTATCTGAAGAGACAGCTGCAGTGGTTTACCCACACATATGTGTATATGTATATATTCACGGTGGTAGCGGTAGGTTACTGCTCGTGTAGATAGTTGTGGCATTCCGGCTCTATACGCACATGCATTTAGAAACATGCTCGACTCTCATCTGCAGAGACAGCTGTAGTTGTTTACAAACGTATATATGTGTATACATATATATATATGTATATATTTGTATATATATAGACACGGTGGTAGCGCTAGATAGCTGCTCATATAGACGCTAGTGGCGACCTGGCTCAGTTCCTACTTACTTGGAGAAGTGTGTGCCTCGCGCCGACGCTTCAACAGGGTAGACGCACAGATACATGCTCGTATGTACATTGCTACAAGCTTCTGTGTCTGTACATGCGCATTCTGAAGGGAAATCACTCACTGACTGCTAATATATATATATGTAAAGATATATTTGTAAGCGTGTGTATAGGTGTCTGCATATGCGTCTTATGCACTTCCCTTTCTGAGATTCTTCTCTGCAGCTCTACCTCCGTTTTTTCGCTACATGAATGAATAGGTGTATAGGTGTGTGTGCCTCTACGAGTGTATTCGTATATATCTACCTACATATATATATATATGTGTACGTACATATATATGCGAATTGATATACATGGATATATATTTATGTGTATAGGTGTGTATATGTACTTTTGTATATATATATCTACATGTAGAAACATCTCTGCGTACGTAGAGAATATATATTTGTGTATCGGTGTTTTCGAAAAGGAGCTCTCTTTGCGTTTTACAACACCCTGGCAACAGGGAAGAGCTGCCCCGTGGAATCTGAATAGAGCACGTACAACAAAAGCGTCGTACAAGTTAGATTCTGGGGAGGATATTCAATGTGAAGAACTGCTGCTACTCTTTGCTTTCGAAGATCAGCAGCCCGGTGTGGAACTGGACACGATGCGTTGCAGATTCTCTCCGTAGCATCTTCTTCTCGCTCTTCGTATTTTTCTTCCTCTCATCCTTCTTGCTGCTCTCCTCGTTCTCTCTCCCCTTTTCTCCTGCTTCTTCTGCGGCTGCTGCCGTTTTAGTGAGGGCTGACGCACCCTCCTCTCATTTCTGGTGACGGTGCTGTTGCTGCTGCTGCAGCAACACTGATGCCGCTGCAACTCCTGGTGCAGGGTCTCCGCTCTGTGCTCCTATTACCGCGGCAGGCGTGGCGTTGCTGCGTGTCCTGTACCTACTGTTGCTGCTGCTGCTGTGTTGCTCACGTTGTTGCGGGTGCTCCATCCTCTCTCGCTGCTGTTGCCGCTGCTCCCTCCCAGGTCTTGTTGCTCGGCTGCTGCGCCGTTACTGCGTGTCGCGTCCTCTTCAACTGCAACTGCTGTTGATATCCTGCGCTGGCCGCTGCTGGTGGTGTTGCTCCCGCGATGCCTCGTCTACTGCTGCTGCTGCTTCTCCCACTGCTGCTGGCCGTTCACTGCTAGAAATGGCGCTCGACGTGCGGCTTGTGCGCTGCTGTTTCCTCCCGTGGTGAACCTCTGTTGCTGCTTCCTCGTTTGCGCTGGGGACGCCGCCGCCTTGTGCAGTCGTGCCGCAGCTGCTTCTTTACACGCTCCTGCTGCTGCTCCCTGCTCTGCTGCGTCTTGTGCCACTGCTGCTGCTGCTGCTTCTGCCACGACGACTACTGGGCGCTCCTTTTTACCTGCTCTTTTGCCCCTCTGTACTTTTTTTTTAGCATTTCCGATGACAACACAAGTGACTCTCTCTAGTGTAAAGCGGAAAATGAAAGATAATTACGCACACAAGAAATCTACTTGTCTGCTGGAATTGGTGCTAGGCATAGACGGCAAAGAAGGACAGATTTCTTTACTGCCTCCTCGTCTTCGTCGTCTCGTCAGCTGCTGCTGTCGGTCATCTCGTCCACCGTCATTGTGTCCTTTTGCTTCAGCCAGTGCTGCTCTCCCGTACGTTCTGCTGCTGCTGTGTTCGGGCGCCCGTGTTACTAGTGGATACGGCGGGCGACTACTGCTGCCGATACTAGTGGTGCTGCTGTCGCTTCTCCTGGTGAGGCTGCTGCTGACTCGCCTACTGCTGCTCCGTTGCTGTGACTGCTGTTGCTTTTTTTGAAGGTGCTGCTGTGTCACCTGCTGCTGCAAAGAACGCTGTTGCTTCCTATACTGATGTTGCTGTATGCGCTGCCAGTGCCGTACTCCGGCTCGTCCTGCCGTTGCTGCTGCTCTTGCTGCTAGTCTGTCGCCGTTACTGCTGCTTGCAGTACCTGACGTTGCTGTTCCTCTCATTAAGATTCTGCTGCTGTTGCTGCTCTTGTTGATGCTGCTGTGGCTGTTGCTCTTGCTGCTGCCGCTTGTTATTCTCTAATTGATGCTGCTCTGACTGTTCATTTTGCTTTTATTGGTGTGGCTGCTTCTCTTGCTGCTGCTGCTGTTCTTGTTGGTGGGTCAGGGAGGGACGACGAGTGGTGGAAACGGAAGGCGGGTCCAGCGGGCGTTGTCTCAAGTGCTGCCGGACGCTCTGCGCGTGCAGATGCTTCGAATCGGCAGCAACACAGCAGCAGCAGAAGCGGACTGCGATGCTGCAGCTGCTAAATTTGCTGTTGAGGGATTCGGACTGGTCTCTGCTTCTTTTGATCTTCTCGTACTGCGGGAACACAGAAATCAGAAGACTGCGGCGATTCCTCCGCACACGTAATTACTGCCTCAGCGCACTGCTGCTGCGAAGCTGGGACCACGACATTCCTTTCCTTCTGGTCCTGCTGCTGTGCATCTGCTGGTGTGCATCTGTTGCTCTGCTCCTGCTGCTGCTGCTGCTGCTCTGGTGCTTTTGATGCGCCTCTGCTGCTGGGGTCCTGTTCCTGCTCGTGGCGTGCTGTTGCTGCGGATGTTGCCCTTTGCCTGCTGCTGCTGTGCTCCGATGGTCTTGTACAAAAGAAGCAACGCCCGCCCGCGGTGCTCTATTATTTCTGCTGTTGGTGCTGCTGTGTTTCTGCTGCAGCTGCTGCTTTCTTTCTAGTGTTGCCGCTGCTGTCTTTCTGTTGCTGCTGCTGGTGTCTTTCTGCTGTCTCTCTGCTGGTGTTGCTGCTGTGTTTTTGCCGTTGATGTTGCCGTGTTTCTGCTGTTGCTGTTGCTGTGTTTCTGCTGCTGCTGTTGAGTTGCTTCTTTCCTTGCTCTTCTCCTCCTCGACCTGCTGCTGGTTCTGCTGCGCTCTTGGTTCTTCCATTGCTAGGAGAGTCCCTGCTGCTGCTACTTTGCTGTCCACGTACTTCATCTCGAGGACGCTTCTGCGTCTTCACGAGCGCTGTTGCCTTTCTTCTCCGTCTTCTGCTGCTGCTGCTGCTGCGACCCCTGCTGTGGCTGCTCGAGGTCTGTGGTCGCTTGCCCAACTGCGCGGGTACTCCTGCTGCGGCGCTGCCGGTGCTTTTTGCGGCAGCCGCTGCCGTGAGATGGCATCGCTCGTGCATGCGTTTGCTGCAGTTTCGCTGTGGACCGTCCTCTTGCTGGTGCCGTGGTGCTGCTGGTGACGCGCCATCGCGGCACTGTCGTTGCACAGCTGCGCTCGTACTTACCGCTGTTTCGGTCCCTCTTCCCCTGCTGCTGCTGCCCTCGTCTTCACTTGCTGCTGCTGCTGCTGCTCTCTTCTTCACGTTCTGCTGCCGGCCCCTTCTTCACTTGCTGCTGCTCTCCTCCTCATGTGCTGCTGCCGCATTCTTCTCCAAGCGCTACACCGATTCTCTCGTTGACGTGCGGGTGCCGTTTTTCTCCCATGTCTGCTGCTGGTGGTGTGGCGAATGCGTTTTGCTGCAGGGGGTTGACGATGTTCGACGATGCCGTGGCGGTGGTGGACTGCGACACAGACGTTTCTACCCTCTCAAAGCAGCAACAGCGCCTTCTCTATATCAAGACTGTGCTGCTTCATCTTCTGAAGGAAAAAGTCCTTCCTCTCTATTTTACAGACTTAGAGAGAAGTGCCATCAAGGCGTGGGTCGTATACGCACATCGAGGTAATACTCGCCCTCCCGATGGCTGATGCTCCTGCTGCTCGCGCTGCCGCCGCTGCTCCCCCTTCTCTTGCTGCGCTTTCTGCTGCAGCTTCTGCTTTTCCTGGTGCAGCTCCTGCTCCTGCTGCTTCTGCCGCTGCAACTTGTGCTGTTGCTGCGCCGGGTGGTGCAGCTCCTGCTGATAGTGCTGCTGCAGTCGCTGCTGCCTTTGCTGCGGCAGGTACCACTGCTGCTGCTGCTGGTCGGGCTAGAGAGAAGTCTTTGTAGCAGCACTCTGGGACACGCTGCTCTGTAGACGACTGCAGGGATCGCTGACAAGTGCTGACTTGGAAGTAGCAAAAACTTGTGTCTGCCGCATCTATATCCATATATATATATATATGTATATGATATCGGCACGAACGTCTCCAGACACATATTCTCGCTTGCATATACCTATATACGCACTCTTTCTCTGTCGCTGTCTGTCTGTCTGTCTCTCTCTCTCTCTATATATATATATGTGTATGCGAATAGTATATAGTATGTACGTATATACTGTAAATATAGAAGCGTAAACTATATATATACAGCGTATGTATTCGAACAACTATAGGCACATACTCTCGCTTGCAGCAATACAGCAGGTGCTGCTGTGCTGCTGCTGTCGTTTTGTTGTTTGTATCAAGCGAAGCTATGCTTCACCAGTGCTTTGTATGCAACCCGCAGAGAGGGAGGCACGCTCTGTTCTGCTGCTGCTCGTGATTCTGCTGCCCGACGGAGGCAGGGAGAACTACAGCAGCAGCAACACGGCAACGGAGCAGCATAGCAGCAGCAGCAGCAGCATCGCAGCGGCAACACTTGCCCTCGGGGCACACGTACGCCAGAAACGAAAGGGAAAGGTTTCATCTGGCTGCAGCAATGTCAGTTCAGAGTAGCGAAGTGCCGCTGCTGTGGCTGCCTCGACGAGGCTACCGTTACTGCTGTTTTTTACGCTGCTGCTGAGTTTCTGCCTGCTGCTGCTGCTGCTGGGGACGGGGTAGGACGCAGTCCGTTATGCTGCTGAACAGCCCTAAGACTGTTGTTCATATAGTTTTTTTGCCGAGGCGCAGCCCACCTGACGATCTTGGGAGCGACATTTTTTAACTATTGCGGATTCTACTGCTACAGTTGTTCATCTGCTGTTCACATATTTGATGCTGCGGTTTCTCGTGTGCTGCTGCTGCCGTAATTGCTGCCGCTGCTGCGATCGCTACTGTTGCCGTTGCTGCTTTTGCTGCTTCTCCTGTTCCTGCTGCTGCAGTTGCCGCTGCTGCTGATGCGGTTGCGATTCGCTGTTGCTCTGTATTGCTACTGCCACTGCGGACTGTTGCGCCTGCTGCGGTCTGGTACCTAGTAGCTGCTGGTGCTGGGGCGGCTTCAGTCGGTGGCTATGCTGCTGCAGCAGACACGTGTATGTCTGCACACATATATATATATATTTATATATGCGTATATGTAGAGTATATGTTTTCCAACGTACGGAGTTATATCCTATAAATTGGTCTATACGATATGCTTGTATACCCGCGCACATTATATATATACATATATATATATTATGTATATGTTCCTGCAGGAGTGCCTTTGGTTATATACGAGCGACTGACGTTGGAAATGTTTGTCAAAGATCTGCAGCACGTGCAACGCAAGGGCGGTGAGTCTTCATTGCATTAAAGAATTATCAACATACATATACATACATGTATATATATAGAGAGACTGTAAGAGTGTATCCATGTATAGAAGTAGATCTGACTTTAATATTGTAGAATTACATCTGCATGTGGCTTGTCTGTGTGAGAGAGTAAACGTACGTACATGTAACGCCGATACCAAACGTAGCATACCTTTCTCTTCCTGACTATGTATCTCAAGATATGTGCACGGGGTAGTATACTCCATATATATACATATATATATGGAGTATACTACCACTATTAGTGTATATGCATATACTGTATACTATCGATATCAGCATATGTATATATATATATGTATACTTTTGTATAGTGTATGTATAGGTATGTGCAATTGAGAGTATGTAATCTGTAGACTTCCCTGTACATTATATATGTATACATATGGATGTAGCGTATACTACCAATATGAATATACGTATATACATTATATACTACCCATATCAATATGCATATATATATATATATATATATACGTATGTCTGCCCAGACAACGTAGTGTATCGATCGGTTGTTATATTATGTGCGAGCTTGTTGTCATACGCAAACATATGAATATGGGATACAGGTACGTACGCCTGTCTATCTCTATGTATGTGTCCCTTTATATGTATCCATCTGTTCTCGAACACTCTGTATCTGTCTATCTGTATCTCTTCGTGTATCTATATCTAAATCCGTTCTTGGATACCTGAGTTAATACGTGTCTACTTATCTATACACCTCCTCTCTATGTTTATCTCCACCTACCTATCCATCTCTGCCTGTCTCCACCCACGTGTCTCTCTCTCTCTATCCATCCATCTATCTATCTCTTTCTTTGTGTATGCATATATATATATATATGAAAGTTTAGGTAGTGAGCGAAAAAGGATAGACCGAGAAATTCCCCAAATGGTGCGTAGTTTTGGGAGGTACACCCCATGTAATGTGTCGATTGGCGTGGTGTGCGAGCCTGTTGATTTTGTTTTTGCTTTTTGTTCTTTTCTTCTTCCTCCTCTTCTCGTTCGCAACATGCTTTGCTTGCCAGTGGGGTACTTTTCCAAGCATTTATACACTCCCTCCCTCTCTCGCTGGCTGCGTCTCTTTCTCTAGGGGTAAATATACTCCATTGAAGGCATGAGTATTTGCTCTGTATATCCTAAGACGCCTACACACACATATACACGTGTTATATACGTACATTTCCTACACACTCGTGTATGTAAAAACATATACATAACTTTTTTCCCGTCTCTTATCTTCTTGTGTATACGTCTCATACGTGTATACATATATATACACACATATGCAAGTGTATACGTATGTGTACGTGTGTGTTCGCAGACATCCACATGTAGATAGATTTATATATATGTGCACATGTACATGTGTATTCGCAGACACATATATATATACATGTGTATACGTATATGTACATGTGTATTCGCAGACATATATATATACATGTGTATAGGTATATGTGCATGTGTCTTCGCAGACATTCACGTATATTTATATATATCTATATTTATGCAACTGTACACATGCGTGTACGTGTGTATGCATAGAATAACTGTCTCTACACACGTGAGACTTCGTAAACCGCAACAAGATGTGCGTGTTTGTGTGGGTGTGTGTGTATGGGTATAGCGTTTGTAGGGAAGATTGCAGCTGCGATCCAGCGCTTTAAATACGGATGGGTTTTGACGCCGCACCGGCTGCACCCGCCGTTTGCTGTTGATCGTCGAACAGCAGCAGCAGAAGCAGCGCTTGTTGGCGGAGCAGCAGCGCGCAGCTCGACTGGTCCTGGAGGCAGCAGCGGCACGAACGAGAGAAGCAGTAGCAGCTTCTACGACGGCCCAGAAATACCTGTGACAACTCCGAAGAAATTCATGTCGTCCGTCTTGAGTCCTGCCTCTCCGTTGAAAGCGGCTTCTGGTGGTGCGGTTCCTCCTGCTGCTGTTCTCTGTCCTCCAGCTGGGGCTGCTGTTGCTCGTGCTGCTGCTGCTGTTCCTGCTGCTGACACGGCTTTGGGTAGCGGCGAAAAAGCAGAGCCACTGCTGCGTGATAACGAAGCAGCTTCTGGAGTTGCTGTTTTGCCTGCGGGACCGATGCAGGGAGCAGGGAAGGTATGCCAAAGCAGCCTGATCGGCTCTGATGCTGCTGCTGCCCGTTCACCTGCTGGTGGCAGCGGTTTGCTTCCTGCTGCTGCTTCTTCTTCTGTTGGGGGAAGTCCGCCTGCTGCGTCTCCTGCCGTTGCAGCGCCGAAGAAGAGGGGCCGCACACCGAAGAATGTTGCTGCTTCCGTCGCTGCTGCTGCGCCTCCGATGACTGCTGCATCGCAGTCGCCGTCTGCAGAGGAGACCGCTGCAGCAGCGACGGGAGGGAAAGCAGCAGGAGGCAGAGGTGCGAGTGGAAGCGGCAGCAGCACGAAGAAGGCAGTCAAGCGCTTGAAAGCTAATGAGAAAGCTGCTGCTCCTGCTGTTGCTTCCTCTCTGTCTTCTGCGGCCGCTGCTTCTTCCGCGTCCCTGGCTCCTGCTGCCGCTGCTGCTGCGGCAGCGAAGAAGACGTCGCCGCTGCTGACCAGCGCTACTGCTTCTCCCGCCGTCCCTACTGCAGAGAAGAAAAAGACTGCAGTTTTAAACAGCAGAGACACAAAGGCAGACGTGAGGCCGCACCGACCAGCCGACGGATCCGAAGACACTTCCTCGGATGACGAAGAGGAAGAAGATGAAGAAGAAGAACACGTGGAGCTTCCGCCTGCAGCGGCTGCCGGGAGAGGGGGAGCGGCAGGTGGAGGAAAGAGTAGCAGCAGCAGCACTGACGTGTCAAGTAATGCTGCACCAGCAGCTGCTGCTGCTCCTGCGCCATTGCTACCGCCTTCTCCAGCTGCGCGCCGTGCTGCTGCTGCAGACGCTAGCAGCACCAGCTCATCCGAAGAGGAGTCGGATTACAGCAGCGATGAGAAAGACGATGCGTGAACGTGCAAACGAGAGACCCGTGTTCAAAAATGTAGAGAAGGACAGCTTTCCTATGTCTCTCTCGTGGTTTCCGTTTATATATATATAGAGAGAGAGACACTTACGTACGCACTATCGTAAACCGATACATGTGTGTACGTGTGTGTGTGCGTACACGTACAGGAGCGGCTGCACGAGTTCTGCGACTGTGTCGAGCTTTGCAGGACAGTCGAAGGGGATTTATTCGTGAATGAGCAGAAAGGCAAAAAACTCGCTCTTTCTTCTTCCTGTTAAACCTCCACACGTACGTACACATACATACGTATGTATGCAAATATGGACATACATACATACACACCCACACATATGTGTTGCTGGTAGGTGTACGTAGGTCCGTACCAAGCAGGACACAGAAGTTCCAGGCATGTGTACCAGGAGCCAAAGAGACAACACAAGAACCTTGTGCATTTTACCTCAGCTGCGACCCCGCAGCAGCAGCAGCAAGTCGGAAAGTGCTGCATATGTGGTTGTGCTGCAGCAGTTGGTGACACGAGGGAAGCACGAAAAGAGTGACCCGCAGCAGCTGCAGGAGAAGAGAGAGGGGACTGGAGCTGCAGGCAGCAGTCAAAATCGCGCAGTAGGAGGCTTCCTGCAACAACAGCAACAGCAGCGCTGCAACAGCAGCAGCAGCAGCAGCGCAGAAGTGATGGAGGTGGAGGAGGGAAAGGCGGCAGAGGAGCAGCAGTGAGTAGAGAGATGGTCGCGCAATGGGGAGTTCGTCAAGTGGGGGGACAGCAACTGCTGCAGCAGCAGTTGCCGGGTCCTCTGTTTTCTGCACTGGAGCCCAGGGGTGCTGCGATAACGAGAAGAAGAGCAGCAGAAAGACGCTGCAGCAGCTGGAAGGGGAGGAGCCGCACCCACGGCCGCAAGTCCCGTCTTCTGCGGGTGCTGCTGCACGAAAGGCCGCGGCAGGGAATTCGCTGGAGGCGTGCTGCAGCACCTACAGCAGCTGTTGAACTAGGAGCAGCAGCATCAGGAGCACGTGTGGAGCAGCAACAGGGCGGCAGCATGTGCAGTTGGAGGGGCATCCCCAGCAACAACAGCAACAGCTGCAGTATCAGCTGTCGCAATAACAACTGGACAACGGGCAAGATGAGCGGCGCGTGGAGGGCTAGCATTAAAAGCAGCAGCCACGGCAGTGGGCAGTGCAGCAGCAGCAGGCGCGGCGGCAGCAGCAGCAGCAGACACAGCAACAGCAGACACAGCAGCAGCAAGGACAGCAACAGCCAGTCGGAGACCTACCGGGCGGAAGGTCAGCGGCTGTCGAAGTGGTAGTGTTACTCAAAGCGGATGGTCCTCTTCGTCATTTTGCAAGCGTTTCTAGCTGCCTGCGTATGTGCGTACGTGTGTATGTAGAGAGAGACAGCGTGCGTATTTGTGTACCTGTGTATGTAGAGAGAGACGGTGTGTGTGAGACAGTGGAAGACGGACAGGGGGGGGGGTGTATTTATCTTTGTGCGTGCTGTTCTTCTATTCTCCTAGTTATCTTCTGTGTGTACAGCAAATACTTTGACGACAAAACACGTAGACTTTTTAGAGCCTAGCAGGTCTTCGTAGAATCACTCCGGCGTGGTGGGGAGGATTTGAAGAAAGACACGCGGGCTGCGAGAGTCGCAGCGTCGTGTGAACTGGTGCGGAGATGTACAGATGCATGAACGTACATGCAGGAGTGTGCTTGTACATTTATTTGTATGTATACGTTCATTATATATATATATATGGATACACGTAAATGCATGCTGACTTCTATTTATGTATCTCTGTATGTACATATATATATATATATATATACAAGCGCACAACTGGTACACAAACGTGAGTTAAAAAGAAAAAGAAGTACATGTGCATCCATGTACTGTGCACACACATATGTGTGCACGCGCACATATCCGGCGCGTGCGCAGGAATGTGTACACGTCAACGCACAGGTCCCGCGCAGCTCACGCATATATATATATATGCATGAATTGGTTTACAGCTTTATGTATGTTTGTACGTA
The DNA here is from genome assembly GCA_000727475.1 of Sarcocystis neurona. Lineage (NCBI taxonomy): Eukaryota > Apicomplexa > Conoidasida > Eucoccidiorida > Sarcocystidae > Sarcocystis > Sarcocystis neurona. The sequence goes on along the minus strand of KL647305.1, from coordinate 1,494,221 downwards.
CATATATATATATATATTATATCGCTACTTGGTAGTGCGCGAGCGCGCATCCGCGTGTTCGGGAGAATACATGTTTTTGAACATTTGCCCACAAAAGGCGTGCAGGGCTTTGCGTGCGATTTGACAAGCCGCAGGCGTGGATCATCTTCTTCCCGGCCAGAGTCACTTAGGCAACAACAGACACGTAGAGAGATATGTTGCTCTTTTTAATTAAAGTGTCTCTGGGAGCATATACTCCGGTATAAATTACGTGTTTCTGTTCCAGCGGGTTGCGCGGAGAATATCCTGCGCACGAGGAATGTGCAAATATCGCGCATCCCCGTACGTTTGTCTGTGTGTGCGTCTGTTTCTGTGTCGTACACGCAGTGGCCAACTGCCTCACCACTTTCCTTCATAATAACGGATGAAGTGTGCATATATAGAGGTGGTGTACTTTTCTACGTCGGTGCACATACATATTATATATAGGTAGAAATACAGGATAATACATATATATATATATATATGCTGATGTTTGTGGAGAAAAACCGAGACGTCAACCGTAGAAGTAGGGATGCAGCTGTATACACGTGAGCGGTGCATCATCACAAATCTGCTTCTGCAGCTACGGCAGTTCTCCGTCGGTGGACTGCAGGAAGGTGGTCGCAGTGTCATACGTCTACCTGTGGATAGCTGAAGTATCGGTCGTAGTCGTGCCGAAAAAACTAGAAACTCTAGCCACACAGACTTGTAAATACCCAGATGGAAATACAGATATATGTGGGTCACACGTGGAGAGGGAAACAGTTCTCTTCAGAGTGAATGCGGCATATATCTGCCGACGTTTTTCGTGCATGCAGACTGCAACGGTAGCAGCGTATGCATGAGAGGCGTCTGCATTCCAGGGTAAGAGACCGGCGTTCTTGGGATCTGCAAAATTTGGGAAGGAAACTCGTGTTAATCAAGCAGCTGTCAGAAGGTGGGTCGAACTGCTGGCATCCTGCCAGCCATGCGAATATCGTCGTCGCGACGATTAACTTGGTGGCTACTATGCATACAGCATCAGGTTGATACCTGTGTGTAAATACTAGAGTATGCGTACGACTCCTCGATGATAAATACAGATGTATTTGTGTGTCGGTGAATAAGACTGGAGGACTGTGCCTGTAAGTACACCGTTACTGCAGTTTCTAATAACAAGGAAAAAATCTGTCTTGTCACGATTGAATTTGTTGCTCAGGATCCACATAGTGTCACGTAGCTAATAGGTGGTGAGGATTAATTACAGTAGCGGCCTGTAAAACATTTTGGTTGCTGAGTATAGACTTTAGTAGCCGTGGTCACATCAACTGCTTTTACAAATGACCAGAAAAGTGCGGACACCCGTGTGAGACACATAGTCGGAGCTAAGATACTCGTGTAACTGTCTTATATTACAGGAGCAGGTATGATAGTAGTAACCACCGACGATCGCCCTCGCTAGTGTACGGATGTGTGTGTAAGGATTACCTGCCATCGGGGGAGAGGCAGACCCACTGCCCAATGGCAACTAGTGTGCAGATAGCTATGTAATCCTCCCGTACCAGCTATTAGGTCGACCGCCATGTAAACGTGATCGTAGCGATCGTGTGCCTTTTAAACCTGCGTGAGGATTACCTTCGCACGTAGTTCGTTGCTACGCAGGGATACCAACGTGACAGTTGCTTTAAGAGTAACGCTGAAGCTATAGAAGGGGCTGGGACTACCGTAGTGGCAGTGACTTACATAGTCATTGCAAACCACTATACTTCCACAGCTGTCGCCGATTGAAGAAAAGGGAGGCAAATGTACACCACTGGGGTTGCGTGCTGCTTGATGACGCTATTGTAGAGATATATATGTATTTACACACGTATATATGTGGTACACATATGGAAATTTATGTGTACGTATGGGTTTGTGTCTACACACGTACGTACCTGTGTGCATCTGTACGTATATATATATATATATATATATACACGTGCATATACGTCTTTACACGTACTTAAACCTGTGTTTCTCTGAAGAGTAAGGTCGCACTTGTCGCACGGGTGCACGCTACGCGAGAACAAGTGACTGTTGTAGCGAAGATGCTAACCATGAACCAGCTAGTGCAGGACGCTGGGAGGAAGTATCTGCGCAAGATCGCTCACTAGCTGTGAAGAGAAAAAAAGGCCCCAGACCCTCAGGGGCCGTCGCATAGAGACGCAAAGAGGGAGGGAGACCTGCCACACACATTCAAGTATACATATGCATACACCTAGATATAAATACATATCTATATAATCATCTACTCGTCAATACGTGTACATACGTCAATGCATATGAGTGTATGAGGATGGTATGCTGACACCTCGAGTTTCATTTTTTTGATTCAAATCGCGCAGTCCAAAGCTGTCCTTCCACAACAATTTCTCGGCGGCTTGTTCCGTACGTCACCGCTCTACCCAGTAGACGCCATATATATACTTGTATGTGTATATCTACTTGTACTGCATACACACATCCGCGTACACACGTAGTATTTCTGCGTAGATTTGTACGTACAAATCTACGTTACACACATCTTCATACATGTATTGTATCCCTATGTTTCGTACTATTTGTATACATACATGTATATGCATATATGTATTCCTCTTCAGCAGTAGCACCTGCGTACGTGGGCGTGCACCGGGGTGTATCATCTGTGCAGCTGCGTAACAACTGGGCGGCAGCAGCACGTGCAGCAGAGAAGCACCGGCAAGCGGCAGCAGTAGTTCGTGAACGGCAGCGGTAGCAGTTGCCTTGCTAGCCGCACCGGTAGCAGTGCGGCTAGCGTGAAGTGTAGCGTCAGCAGCAGTGCGGCGTGCAGCAGCAGTTACCTTTAAGCGGCAGCAGCTGATAAACGGACAGCAGCAGCAGCAGGTTCCCTTACTGCGGCAGCAGCAGCAGCAGCAGGTCACTTGAGAACGGTGGGGGGATGTGTGACACGGGGCGCCGCGGCAGCTGCGTCAAAACGGCGGCGCTTTTACCGTAGCAGCGAAGCCGAGAGTCCCACCGGCACCCCCACAGCAACGGCAGCTGCCGCGTAGACAGTCTACCGCTCTCTGGCTTTGAAAATGACACTGCCATTGCTCAACGCATATGCTACAAGGACTCGTATGCATATACAGGTGACACATATATATATATATATATATACATAAACACGTATATATATATGTGTACGTACATATGGGTATACAGTTCCCAAGGGCAAGCTACATGCGTGTATACATCTGCACCCACATATTAAGGAAGAATACTAATATACATATATTCGTTTATATATGTACATGTATATGTATAAATTTTTAGTCGTAGATGTATGGATAGAGGCACAAACGCGGGCGGCACGTACATTTATAAGTATGTATATACATTTAGTTTGTAGGACACATAGGTGTGTGTTGCCGTACGCGTACTCACATAGATGTGTATCTTGCGTGTATATACATATACACACGTAATAACACGCTTATACATATAGACCCACACAGATAAACGTACAAACACATAAATATATTTAGATATAATACGCATATACACACCTATCTACAAACACAAGGACAAATACAAGTACAAATATATATATATATATGTACATATACGAAATAACCATATGTGTGTATATATGTGTACACACCTACGTACAAATATAATTATATATGCATGTTAATGTGTAGATACGCTTTGCAGCACGCGAGTGACGCCGCTGGGTATGCGGGAAAGAGAACGAAGTATGTCGTCTTCATCGCCCAGAGAAGTTGCAGCGGAGTTGCTTCAGTGGTGCTGCCGGCCACTTCTCTGCCATTTTTGCTGCAGCATCTTCTGCCTCAATTTTACTGCTGGTGTCTTGGCCTCCCCCTCCCCATCCCTGCTCCTCTGCTGCTGCTGCGTCATCCTGGCGGTTGTTTGTGCAGCTGTCTCTGCAGCGCTTTCGCTGCGCCTGCTGCTGCTGCTGCAGGCCCTGCTCCACTCTCGTCCTGCTGCGCACACGCAGCAGCACGTGTACTTCTTGTACTTCCTTTGCATCTTCCGTGCAACCGCAGACACGCTGTCGTCCTCTCTGTCTCTTTTTTGTTCTCTTCTTTTTTCTCTTTCTTCTCGTCTCTGCTCAGTCTCCGGTCATTCCTGCAGAGGCGAGCCGCAGGCCAATTTGAACGCGCTGCGTTTCGTCCTGGGGTGCTGCTCGGAGAGGCAGAGCCACCAGGCCTTCGATCCATATTCCTTTCGACACAGGGAGGGCGATGCCGCCCCCCACGGCGCAGCGGCAGTTCAGCAGTAGATTCCACAAATTGCTGCCAACCTGCTGCAGTCTCCCGGCGCCTCGTCCTCTTCTTCCTCCTGCCACGGCTGCGTTTGCTGCTGCTCCTCCTCCTGCTGTTGCTTCTCCTAGGACAGGATCCGCGATGCAGCTGCTGCTGTCGGAGAAGGCTGCCCGCTGTCGCTGCTGCTGCAGCAGACGAATGCGCGTGGCTCCCGCTGCTGTTGCTGCTGCTCCCCGCGTTTCCCCTCCTGCTGCGGGGAATCCCGCTGTACCATCAACGTCAGGCAGTAGCGCAGGAGGACTCTGCAGATGCTGGTGATTTGTGGAGAATACATCGCCTAGCGCTCCGACGTTTCCGAAGAGGAAGAAACGCGGATGGAAAGCGGAAGAACGTCCTGTTGAAGAAGCACCAGCGTCCCCACTGCCGCCGTGCGTCTCCGGCGTACGTACACCTGAAGAAGAAGAAGGGCTGCCCCCCACGCTGCTGCTGCCGCTACTACCAGAAGAAGGAGCAGCACGCAGAAACGAAGGCAGCTGGAAGTCGTAGGACAAACAAATCTCCGAGGAGAGGAAAGTGTCGCCTCCGAGGAAGTCCAACGATGTTCTCCACCGCTGCGTCCCCGGGTCTAACACGTGCGCTGCACAAGGAAAGCAGCAGCAGGAGAGGCAAGCGGCAGCAGAAAAAATAATGGCAGCACCAGCAGGACCGGCAGCAGCAGAAACCCGCATGAGCAGCCACAAGCAGGAACAGCAAAACAACGGCAGCAGCAGCAGGACCGGCAGCGGCCGGCCAAAGCAGACACCTGACGCCGGCGGAAGCACCAGCAGCAACATTCGTATCTCAAGCTGTGGCACGTCATCAACAGCCCTCGGCGCCTCCCCAGCACCACGACTTCAACAGCAGCAGCAGCAAGACCAGCTGCAGCAGCAGGTGCAGCAAGACAAACACCAGCAGCAGGAGCAGCAAGGCCAGTTGCACGAGGGGCAGCAAGATCAGCCGCAGCAGGAGCAGCGAGAGCAGCAGCAAGGCTAGCAGCAGCAGTATCTGTAGGACCCAGAACGTCAGCAGGGAGAGTGTAGCACAGCAGCATTGACAGCGAACTACGGTCAGAGCAGAGCAGCAGCCTCAAAATCTGCAGCAGGCAGCAGCAGCACGAGAACGGGCTGCAGCGGTAGCCGCGATGGTTGAGTCACACAGCATCACACCGGCCAAGCCCCCCGTTCTCTACATGCACCTCTCGCTGCGTGAGATGTGTCGCTTTGTTGCACCTCTATACGAATGCATACATGCGGAAGTTTGTGTGTTTCTTCACTATAAATATACACATGTAGATGACGTGGATGCACGTTCATACACGTGGTCCATACACTTATATACATATACATATAAATAGATATACAACGTGTGTATATACATTTATGTAGTGGTGTACAGACCTAAGAATGTAAACACATGTACGTATAGGTAAATGCACGTGCTAATAAGTCATTCTCTCTGCATCAGCTTAAGACTTGCGTCTCTCTGCATTTCCTTCCAACGTAGCGGAGTCATCACGAGGCGCTACATATATGTGTGTATATATATATGAGAGAAAAGAAAATGAGAGGGAGAAGTGCATGTACGCATCCGCGTACGTCCACCTACAGAGATGCATGTAGCTTTACATGGACATATATATATAGATAGGTAGATATATATATATACTACTGTAGCTATTCTAGTCTCACATCGTATACGCATGCACACATACACACACACACACACACTACGCATGCACACACGGGCACCCATGTATACGTATGTAGCTCTACGCGTACATATACATATATACATATATAGCTCTACGCCTACATATGTATATACATACATATATATATATATATATTTAGCTCTACGCATCCATATGTGCATATCTATTTCTAGGCGCCTTTTTGAGGGCGTCACGCGTGGAGAGCGCACGCCTGTGCAGAGGTTCACATCACTCTCCTGCACGTCCCCCGCTACTTACTCTCTCACTTTCTTTAAGGCGAGTGTAGTTCTGGCGACTGTCCACGTGTCTCACATACACAAATATATATTTTTTTCTTCCTTTCTGAGGTAGAAGTTCTTTTGCGTGTGTCTCGCATGCAGCTCCTTCTAAGACAAAAAAGAAGTCAAATTATCTTCGGGTGCAGTTGTGATGTACTTCTTCCCAGGTGTTGCATACACAAAGGTGCAAGTTCTCTCCCGAGATAAATCGATTGACACGTGCCACACATATATACGTATTTGCTCACGCATCGTATATACAAAGACAGATACATGTACACACAAATTCTTCAACCACAAGTTCATTTACACGTGTTGAATATATATATGTATACTTTAAAAGGAAGAATTACCTTCCCACGTGTCGTGTGCATACATATATATACATATATACACGTACAAATGCGTTTCTGATGGAACGATCTACACAGATCACATATATACATATATGTACATCATTCTTTTGAACATAGAATTACGTTGCCACATGCGTCGTATGTTTATGTGTATATGAAATTTCTTTCAAGGCAGACTTCTCCTTGCACGTTTGTATGCCTTTCAGCGAAGGCGCAATGCAGTGTAGTCATGCACACGTCCTTGGCCGCGTACACACACATACATATATATACACCTTATGGATCACTGCCGATCAATGATAAGTCTTTCTTTAGAAGAATTACACACACACACACATACGAGACATGTAAGCCATTTTGTGTTGTTAGAACTTATATATATTCTGGTGTGTGGGTAGATACTTTTTTAACCTTCAAAAGATGTATTTATATATCGATGTGTACACCTACGAGCAGACGTGATAGAGAGAGAAGTAACATCTTGTAAAAGTTGCACGCAGACACGTTTGGGCAGAACGCGACGCGACTTCAACCACGCGCGGAGGGGGTGGCCGCCCTCCCTCCTTTTTGCTGCGCCTCCCCACAACAGCCGTAGACGCATGCGTCGCACACTTCACACACGTATATGCACGTAGAACTCTCTATGTGAACCCCCGTCTGTCTGTGCCTGGACGGACACACGTACCTATACATACATATGAGGCAGAGAAGTCCCGAGACGTACGTCATCATTTATTCATTTGTGTGAGAAAATTACGCAGATGCAAATCCACACATACACACACAAACATACATATACATACATATACACGCATGTGTAGCGTGTAACGGGCCTCTACATGTGTCTAGACATGAGCAGACAGAGATGTACCTGTGTGTGTACATATATGCGCAGATATATATATGCGTTGATAATGGGCTGCTACGTGTGTCCAGCGATAAACGCAGAGATGTCGTCGTGGCGAGTTGCTTCTTTTCTGCATCCCACTACAGAGAGACGCCCATACGTGTGCGTGTGTGTGGCTGCAGGGCGTTGCCACCGGCCCACGTCTCCCACGCGATGACTCTCGGAGTTCCGCGCTCTCAAATTTTGTGTGGGCGTCCATGCAACACACACACGCACGCATGCATGCACACCTGTCTGCATGTGGCGTCTGCTACAAGTGGGATGTATACGTCATATTCAGCGCGACTTCCAACGAATCCAGCTGCATTATATAGACGTGTGTGACTGAGCTTTATGTGCGACTCAGAGAAGGACGGGTCGGAGAGGCTCAACGCGCCGGGCACCGACGTGCGGGCCCCACTCGGCCTGCGTGCGTCTGTCTTCGGGCGTCACATCTAAAATGAACACATATACATGTGCGTGTCAATATGAAAAGTTCCATTTCTGCTATCCACTCCTTATATCAAGTATATACATGTACACACATCCCCGTGCGTGTGTATACGAAAGTTTGCATCTTCACTAGTATACATATATCCATATTTCTCTGCATGACTATATGAAGGCTCCCACCTTCATTCTCCAGCCCACATATCAACATATACGTGTACCCCTCTGCGTGTCTATACGAAGGATTTTATCATCACTACCGAATCCACCCTAGTATACTTATATACACATACATATATATATACGTGTATATACGTGCACCTCTATAGAGTATCCACATGTACATAACGTATGTGTCTGTATATAAATATGCAGGCCTACAACATATATACGTGTACGTACGTACATACATAAGCGTAGTAGTGATAATTTTTCTCCACCCACGAACATATATATAAGTATATCTGTATATATATATATGTGGAGAGATGCGGATATATCTAGAGGGTAAACGAGTTTAGTATTGAATGAGTGCAATACAAATGTGCGACAAATACACGTATGAAAATCCACGTAGAAAAGTTTCTTTACATACGTAGAGCATCTCCTTCTCTACTTTCGTATACGTAAAAACTCTCCTCTCTGTCTCTCTATGTGTATACATATATGTACGCCTGTATAATGATATGTATACCCCTATACGGGTATATATATATATGTAGAGGATCCCACCCTCTATCTTTCTGTGTAGAATGCATAGAAATGCACGGGTATGGACTTTGTTTCTCCCTTTCTCTTTTATTTCTCTTTTTGTCTCTATCTCCGTGTCCCCGTCTTGCCCTCGCTTTTTTTTTTTGTAATTTCAGGAGACGTGGGGGGCATTACATGTATCAGCAGGTCCTACGCAGTAGCTTTTAAACCCCCGCAGAGCAGCAGCAGCACCGTACGGGCCGGTCAAACGAAAGCGGTCGCACACGCTGAGAGTCTCAGTATTTACTTCTGCTGCTGCTGAGGAGGCGTAAGGAGGATAGCTGCTGCTGTCGCTCGGAAATGGACGCGCAGACGCTCTGCCTCCTGCCCGGGCCAGTCCTGGCAGCAGCACTCCACAGCCAACACGCGCGCTCAACACCCACGGGGACTCCGACGCATCCGTCTCCCTACTACTGCTGCTGCTGTGGCTGCTGTTGCTACTGCCGCTGTTCCTCCTGCTGATGTCGCTGCCGCTGTTGCTGCTGCTGGCATTCGTGTTGTGACTGTATCCGCCGTCGCTGCTGCTGGGGCTGGCCGTATCGGCGCTGCTGCTGCTGTGACTGCCGCTGCCCCTCGCATCGCTGGAGGTGCGGCGGGCCCTGCCGAAAGAAGGGAAGCGCAGAGGCGTGGCAGCAAACCCGTGCACTTCCGCCTTCATAAAGCGAGTATCTCCGCCGGGTCCCGCCGCCTCGACGTTGGCGTTGACGATGTAGCCTTGTCGCGGCAGCAGCGGGGTCGCTGCGCTCAGCAGCTGTGCTGCTGTGGACCCGAGGGACTGTTCCTGCTGTTCTTGGACAGGGACGTCCAGGCGATTCAGAGTAAAATCGTAGCGCAGCGCGTGCTTCAGCGACCGGAGAGGCGAGGCGAGCACAGCAGCCGACGCGATTTTTGTTGCGTCGCAGCAGGGCATGACGTCTCGGAGAGTGAGCGACCATTCGAGCGCATGCTGCTGCGGAGTGTTGACCGGCGTGGAGGAGAGCAGTCGAGCCGCGACGCCAGTCTGCTGCAGTAGAAACGAGGAGCAGGCGGCCCAGGAAGTTTGACTCGAGAAAGCCCGCAGGACGCCACGCCGCAGGCCCAGAAATGAGTCTTCTCCGCTCCCTCCCAGCGCCACTGCAGCGGCGGCCGCGCCAGGAACAGCAGCAGCGCGTGCGGAAGAGGAGCCGAAAGGTGCCTTCGCAGCCGGCAAAGAAGAGGAGGAGAACGCGGGAGATGAAGAAGAGGAGGACGAGGAGGCAGCGGCGGCAGCTGCAGCGGCCGAGAGTACTCCGCTGCTGCTGCTCTCGCTGTCGCTCCCCGTGCTGCTGCTGCTGCGGCGGGCGGGCTGAAGCGTCGCGTCACGGAGACGGCCCAGCAGCTGCTGCAGGGCTCCCCCAGCGCGACAGAGGAAGAGCGGCAGGCGGGGGAAGTGGACATCCGCATGCAGACGCAGACGTGTGTTGCTGCTGATGGGGGTCGCAGCCGCAGAGAGAGAGAAGGTTTCCTTCCCTCCGAAGAACGCGGGAATGTGAGCGTTTGCTTCGAGTTCCACGTCGCCCCGAGCGTCGACGTACGTCCCCAACACGTACGACGCTCGCTTCTCCTGCAGCCGCAGCAGCACGTCCACCGCCGTCCCCTCCGGCTCTGCTGCTTCCTCTCCTGCTCTTCCGCTCTGCTGCCGCCGCTCTCCTTCTCTGCTGTTGCTGCTGCTGCAGTGGACTTCAGAAACCGCTCGAGAGAAGACACGCAGCTCTTCAAGTCGCCGGTGCGTCGCCTCGAGACATGACAGCAGCTCACCGACGCTGCGGCACTCTGGGAAGACAAACAGCACAGCACCCGCGCCACATACACACACCCCACACTACACATGTATATCCAGGGGTGTACAGACACCCCGCGCGCCCACGCAGTGTATGGACACCTGGCACACTCACGCAGCATACATCTATCCACCGGTGTACAGACGCCCCACAGCACGCCCCACACGGGCGCGTCCTCGAAGTGAATAGACACCTGACACATTCTTTTCTTTGTGTGTGTGTCTGTGTGTGTGTGAGGGACGCATGTCTAACGGCGCCCTCGCCGCACGCCCTCCTGCACCTGACGAAGTGGTGCGGTGTACATACACCCGCGGCGCACATTTCGGAGGAGAGCCGCCCTGCTGCACCGACCCACACAGACACCGACGCAGAGACCCGGCGCGTGCCGGGACAGCCACACGTACACACACGAGAAGTGTACAGACACTGGAGGCGCGTGGGGCAAGAAGTGGCCCTCCAGTGGCCGCCCAGACTTCACCGCCGTACAAACCCATAAAAGACCACTGCAGCTGCTCCTGCTGCTGCTCGAGTCCTGCAGACAAGTTGCTGCTGAGCCGAAGAAAAAGGAGGTCACCAAGCCGCTCGGTACACTCATCCACCTACGCACACATCTATGTGTCTGTTGCGGTGTACACAAGTGTATACACTATACATACTTATACACTGATTTAAGCGCCTGTACATATATATGGATGTGACCGCCAGTGTTTATACATATATACAGTCGTAGAAACGCATCTGTTGACAGCCGAGGGACCTTTTCCTTGTCAGGCGCTGCGTACTTTCCAGCGGCTCAATTTCGTTCGCAATGCGGCTGAGCTGCAGCTTCTTCAAGCCCTCGACACGGACGTGGACAGCAGAAAGGGGCGCCTGCAGATCTAGCGCCACAGGCTCTGCCGCTGGGGCTGCTTCTTCCCCGGCGTGTGCTGCTCCTCTTCCTCCGCCTTCTCGCCCACCTGGTGCGGGGCTTCCTTCTCCCGCTGCGGCTGCGACCCTTCCTCCTGTTGCTGAAGGGCCCCACTCGCCCTCCTGCTCCTGCTGCTGCATCACCTCCGACGAGCCTCGTGCTGCGGCCGCCGTCGTCGCGGACGCTGCGGTCGGCTGCGGCCCCGCCATCGCCACCCTGTCGTCGGCAGCCGACTCTTCCCCGTGTCACACCACCTTTAGTCCTCTGTACGTACGTATGTTTCCTGCTTCTCTCTCTCTCTATATGTCGCTCTCTATATATATATACACGGAAGTGGACGATCCAACAGAAAAATACTCCGGCGTCCTAGATGGAAGTACAGGAAATAACAAACTGTGGCCACAAACAAAGCGACAGATCTACGATCCACACAAAAGTTCATCTACAGGGACCGACGGAAAGGCATGTCGGCGGCCTTCTTTGACGAATTCAACCCGCAAGTAAAACATATCTATCTCTTCCAGATATGGACAGCAATTGACAGGAAACATACGTGTGTGGAGAAAAGTGAAGGTAGAGAGAGATATCAATCAATTTACGTAAACTTCCGTGGACGTAGACAGAGATTTGCATCTGCTTCTATAATACCGAGTAAAAGCATACACGTGTATACCTACTTGTTAGGAAGTGCGTACATATGTGTGTGACAAGGCAAGGACAGACTGAGGTGACTTCCTGCGTTCTATCCTCTCTATTTATTTTCGTCCCTTTCTCTATGTGTGCACAGCCTTTCGCAGCGGGGACCTAGTGGGATACGTTCCGCGAGAAGAGGAACATTAAGAGGAAGTTTCTGTTCAAGCAGAAAGGAAGGGGCAGACACGGACGGCAGCAGAGGGGAACACAGGTGACGTGGGGGTCAAGTAGACACGGAGACGAAAAAACGAGGAGCAGAGGAAAGCCCTCCAACGGCGGCAAGGCCGCCTCCGACCGGTCGCCGCTTAGACGTCAACAACTAGGCACTACATATCAGGCGCATTCACTCTCGCTTGCATGAATATAGGAGGGACTTATACATTTCTTCCAGAAGAAATACGTATAGGTGAAAGTCTTTGTTTACTCGGTAATACACACGCAGAGAGGCGTCCCGCTGAATACGGAGAGACGGGACAGTCTAGCATGAGAAGGTCAGTCGCTTCTTCCACACGCGTACATCTTGCTGTCGCGTGTGAGTTCAGAAAAGTGCGACCGACTCAAAAAAGGCAGTGGACGTCGACGAGGGAAATGCAGGGGACGTCGACAAGGGAAGTGCAGGGGACATGGGACTGGGCAAATGCAGGGGACGTATAAAGTGAAGATGCGTCACGCATCCAGGGCGTGCAGCTAGAGAGCCTTTCACACGTGCAGCAGTCGCGCGTATGCTGCTGCCTGCACTGGTGGGTGGCCAGTCAGTGGCAGCGGGGAAGGGGGCCAGCAGGAGACGGCTGCGGCTGCTGAAGGCGGAAGAACGGCGATACTTGCAGCCCCAGCAGCAACCGCGTAGGGCAAGCGGCAGCGGCGCAGCAACTCGAGATATGCTGCAGCGGGCAGACTTGCCGGTGGAGAGAGAATGACCGGCAGAAGCAGCAGAGACAGCTGCTGCTGCGCGAGGAGGGCGCGGGGAAGCCGGGGAGGCGGCGCAGCTGCAGGAGTTTGCAGCGGGCCATGTCGGCCCCAACAACGAAGGAGGAGGAGCAGGGCGAGAGAGCAAGAGCAGTTCTGGGTTGCAGCGGCGGCAAGGCAGACGCAGTGGAGGGGCACGAGAGGCCACCACCACTAGAACGATATATTTTGGCAAGAGACGTTGGAAGGGCACCGCGCGCGCAGTGTGTGGGCAGAAGACGCGGAGATGCGGAGGCGCCGTGACTACGGGGAGAAGGAATAAGAGAAAGAGAAGGAAAAAAAGAAGTCGTTAAGGCTGCAGCAGCTGTTACTGCTGCTGTTGCCGCTGCTGTTGCCGTTGCTGTTGTCCCTGCTGCTGCTGTCGCTTGCGCTGCTGCTGTTGCTGTTCGTCTTCGGTCCGAGAAGACCGAATGTGTTGTTGGTCTCTTCGTTCACAAACACGCGGGCGCCATAGACGCAGGAGAAGCAGCGAAAAGCGAAGAAGAAGCCGCAAGAAATCTAGAAAAAAAAAGGATGGAAGCTGTACACACACACACACGTCTCGATTACCGCGCGGAGCATGCAGCCGCCCGTCTGCGTCTCTCGCTGCTGTGATGCTGTTGCACCGGTCTTGGCCGCTCAGAAGACAGCGGAGGGGAAGGGACGACGTCGACCTCTCGTTGCAGCAGCAGCAGCAGGTCGTGCAGCAGCCCGCTGACGCCCCGCATGAAGAGAGGAGGGCCGAGTCGCCCAACGGGGGGGGGGGAGGGCCGGCACCAGGAAGAGCGTTCGCCGCCGCAGGAGCAGCAGAGACTGAGCGGAACTCTTTCTGTTGTTGCAGCACAACCGCGACAGAAAGAAGGAGGGTAGTGCAAAAGGAAATGCATTTCTAGGGTCGCAACGCGTCGAGCCTTCAGCCCAGAGGCGTGCTACTGCCGCAAAAACACAACTGCCTGTACCGCACCCGGAAAGCAGCAGCAGCATTCCCAGCGCCGCGCACACAACGAACTCCTACCCCACATCATCCGACTCTCCTGCCACTGCTGCGGCTGTAGCACACGCTGTACGCGAGAACAGAGTACACTGCTGCTACGCGCATGCGCACCGGAACACTCTCGGCACACGCAATGTCGCGCCTGCTGTTGCTGCTGGTGCCGGTTGTTGCGACCACACACTGGCACATATACGCAAGGTCGCGCGTGGCTGGTGTTCTGCTGTCCGTTGCCCGCCTCTGGTGATGATGTCTTGGCTGCTGCTGCTGCTGGTGCAACCGGCACAGACTCGCGCCGCTGGCTAATCCCTCTCTCAACCTACGGTGTAAAGAGCTGCGTGCGCACATGCTTGTTACGACCTTCCGACAGAGTAGTAGGACTGCGAAGATGAGGGTCGACCTGCTGCTGCAGCTGTGCCGGATCGCCTCTATCTTGCTGCTGCTGATGCTGCTTGCGCCCATCGCACCGCAAAAGAAGCGAGTGGCACACCCTGCTGCACGAATAGCTGGTTCTCTTTCTGCTGCTGCTGCCTCTTCGTCAGACATGTTGGCAAGGCGTGGGGTTCTTCTCTTCCTCGTGCTGCTTCCTCTTCGTCAGACATGTTGGCAGGGCGTGGGGTTAGTTCCTTGTGCAGGTGCTCGGAGAGGGCCTGTTGCAGCTGCCTCTACTGCGCTGGCTTGCACGGAGGAAGCGTTGCTTCATTACTTTTGCTGGTGCTGCTGCTGCTCAAGACGCAATCCGGCTACTGGGTGTACAACAGAGCTGATGTTTTACATGACGACTCCCGTGCACTGCTTACGGGGACTCTATGAGAAATTACGCAACAGCCATGGCGAAGTACGCAGGAGGCTTTTGATTTACTCAGCAGCAGCAGCGAAGTGTGGAAGAATCACTGCAGCAGAGGGACTGTCGTTTTAGATCTGTTGGACGCACATGGCAGAGCTGCGAACGGAGAACAAATATATGTCGATTCACGCTTGTAAAGTAGAGGAGCATCTTCTTCGGCCCCTGTGCTGACGCTAGCAGGACAAAGACACCGGCGTAGATGCGAAGCAGCTGCGTTACCAAATTTTTGCCAGACAACGCAGTACACGAAGATAAAAAAGAAGCAGGAGCAGCGACAGAAGCCAGCTGCCGCTGCCACACTCGCAGGTGTACACAGCGCCGACACGCAACGAAAGATGTTCTGCTGTAGGGTGTGGTGCACATATCTCCATATATATATATATATATATGGAACAGATTATGCATATATGTGAAATAAGTATCTATATATAGATATATGTAATATTAGATACACACGCACGTACACGAAAAGCAAGACGACCTCCAGCGGCTACTGCTGCACCATTCCCACTGCATCACAGGCGGTAATAGCGGCCAACAGCCTCCTCCGCAGAAAATTTCTATTTGCAGTGCCAGCAGTCAAAGGGACAGAAGGTTGCCGCTGTGTTTGTTAGTACCACGCAGGTGCATTAGCAGCGACAGCTTAGCTTAACGGATTGTGTTGCGCTGTAATTGCAGTAGCAGCAGCAAACGTGATCACCAGCTTGCTGTTTCTCCACATCTATTAAGCAGAAGAGGGGAATCTTTGTTTTCTGCAGCCCTAGCAGAAGAAGCCGTGTGAACTTCATCGAAAGGCTGCATCTACAATTCTGTCCTTCCTGATCCTCTCACATCGTGATCTCCTTTCCTTCTGCGGAGTGACTAGCGCGCGGCGTACGTAGGTCGTCCTATTCATTCCTTCTTCTCTCTCTCTCTTCCTCTTAATGTGTGCGTACCACGCCCGATAGCATCATTCTCTAGTTGTGACGGTCTAGAAGTGTACCGCATGCTCCCCTTTTGTGGCGATGTGTGCTGTTGCACAAAGGTTGACAGAGCGAATAAACAGCTACCAACGGTCGAGGAATCAGAATTCGAAGGAAGAGTGGAAGAGAGTCGCTGCCGAAGTGCACACGTTACATATACCTATATGTACGTATACGTGCATAGGGATAGATATATTGGCCAAGACGTTTCTTTCTGTACACACTTCACATAGCTGCGGTGGATACATCTTTAGAACAGCAAACTGTGTACTGTACGACACCTGTTGCACACTGCAGTAAACAGAGATTGCACATTCGTAGACTTTCACGTGGCCTGTTTTCTACAGTGCGGCGCAGTAGCTACGACCAGGGAGGAGGATTACCGTTATCTGCTGTACGTTCAGGGAGTGTGCGTGGGTGTGATAAACATGCGACGTTGCCTGTAGAACAACGTGCAGTAGGTAGCGGCAAATAGGACCAAGCATGGGAACCTGTTAGAAGACGGGGTCCCCTGCTTCTCAGCTGCAAGACAGATGGCGCTTTGTTGAATTTTTAGTATGTAGCAGTCGCCTGGTTGCACTGGGTCGAACTAACGGTATCGAAGCGTCCTATGTGGTGACTTCCTGAGGCAACATTTTGTCCTCTAGCTTGCACTTTTTTTTTTTGGTGCGCACAAACTGCTATCAGATATCTGTACTGGTATAGACGACGCGTCTGTTCGCCCATGTTGCCGTCGTTCTTGAGGCTGGAAGAAGCCCTAGCAGACAACGTTACTTGTACTGCACCCCTCGAGAATGTAAAGCAGACAGCGCAGGAGATATTTTCAGAAGACCTACGCCGCACACTGCAGCTGGTCTCGGGATGCAGAGAAGGCATCTGACCCGAAATGTAACCCTTTTTTCTTTGTACCGAGCCTGCTCCCGAGACAACAGAGGTGCACAGATAATCTCAGGAGCAGGGCTCATCCCGCTGGGGCCGAGTGCCAGCGCAGGAAGCATGGCCACACAAATCGTACCGGCTGCTCTAGCACGACCTCAGAGTGGACCTGCTGCCCTAGTATTATCATTGATTGCACGTGCTCTGCCGGAGCGTCCCACCAGGAAAAGCACATACGTAGGCGTTTTTCAACGAAGGGCGCGGCACCCGGTGATAACAGATACAATGGCACGGCAGCATTGCCCGTACAACGACGCTACTACTGGTTACGCTTCTGGTACTGCTGCTCTCCGCTTGCTTTGGTTGTGTATGCTTGCTTGCTTTGAACGTGACAGTACAGCACTTATGATGCTGCTGCCTCCCTACAGGACCATCTGCGCAGAAGAGGGGGTAGTAAGCTCCTGTGGTGGCTTTCTATTCTCCCCGTGCTGCTGCTGCGGCTACTTTGTTCTTCTGCTTCTGCTGCTGAAGCTGTGCAGTCTTTCACTGCGACTGCTGCTGCCGCGCCGTCATCGTCGTCAGTGGAGCTGCTCCTGGTGCTGTTGCTGTTGCTGCATGTGGTGAGTCTTCCCTCCATGTGGTCGCGCGGCTCTATGTAACCAAGACGACTGCTACGAATTCTTCTCTCTCCGCTTCTCCCTGTGCGTCGTCGTGGTGCCGTTCCACATGCCATTGCTGCTGTTACTGTTGCTGTGGCTCCTGCAGAAGCTCCTTTCACCCGCGCCGCTGTTGACTTGGCTTCGCCTTTCCTATTCTTCTTCTTCCTGCTGCTGCCGCCGCAGAGCATTTGCTGCAGCTGCAGCCGCTGCTGCCTGAGCACCGCTGCTCGAGCTGCACGCCTGGAGCTGCTGGCCATGGAGCCACCATCGCAGCCGCGGCACACGACTCGTGGGATAGACCTTCTGGTGAGCAGAAGATTGTGTGTAAGGCAGCATCCGGTTATTTTGGGTGGAGATGCGGTAACCTCGAGAGATCTCCGCTGCTGGTGTGCCAGCTGCCTCTGGGTGACGCGTGTGGTGCTCAGCTAGCGCCGCAGCACCCCGGCAACTGCAGCAGCAGCAGCAGTAGCAAGCGCCGCAGGGATTCGCGCAAGCTTCCAACTGCCGCAGACTCCAGATCTAGAGAGACAGGGGAAAAGAGTGCTGCTGCTTCCGGTCGCCACGCAGCAGCAGCAAGATCTCTACCAGCAGCACGAGCGACAATATAGCCTCACAATGGCGGGTGTCCATGCTGTGCAGGCACAGCACCAACACCCTCAACAGCCGCAGCAGCAACGGACAGCAGCTGGAAAGAATTGCACAGCAGCAGCAGCAGCAGGGCGTGATATACTGAAGCGACACGGGGTGACGCAGCAGCGGAACAAACGAAAAAGACGACAACACAGTCGTCTAGAGTTCTACAGCAACAGACCTTGGGGAAAGAGAAACGAGCAACAGGAGCCGCCACCGAGAACGAGTCGCGCGCAGCAAGCGCGGAGAGGTCCTCTTTGGCTGCTGTGTTACCGCTGCGGCTGCTGTGCATGTCTCTCGTCGTCTGGCACGCGCTCACTAAGCTCTTCTTCCGGACTGCTGCTAATGTACGTAGGAGTCGTGCGGAGTTCACGGTGGCACGTCCCGCTTCTCTGCGGCCGTTTTCCCTACGCGCATGTGTTGCTGCTGCTGCCACGCCACTGCTGTGAAGCCACTGCTGCTGCGGTCACTTCTGGATTCCGGCTGCTGTGCCGTGCCGCGGCTGCGTAGCCGGTCGCGCCGCGGTGGATGTGCCGCTGCTGCTGCTGCTGCTGCTAGTGGACGGTTACTTGATCTGCCCCGTGCAGCTGCTCGTAAGAAAAGTCCCGACTCTTTCACTTCATACAGACGACCTTCTTCCTCTTCCGCTCTTTTCCTGTGCCTCTTTATTCTCTCCTTTCCCTTCTTATGAAGCCGCTCTGACGCGTGATGAACAGCCGACGTGTGGCAGACGTATCTACCTATCGTCTGCAGGGATGATAATACTTTGCGGGCGGGCCCCTCCTACGCAACCGCGTGCCTTCGCAGCTGAACTACTGTACCTGCTGCTCCTGCTGCTTTTGCTGCTGCTACTGCAGTGCTCCTGCCTCTGCGGGCACTCCTGCTGCTGCTTCCAGGCGCTGTGCGCTGCAGCAGTGGCCGTGTGATTTCCAGCAGCAACTGCGCAGCAACAGAACAGCTGTGCACGAGAACTTGGCTGCCCGACAAGCTGACCCGCCCTGTGGCAGCAACTGCACACAGCGCAGCAGGTGCGACGAAAAAGCAGCACCACACAAGCGCCGGCTTGAGAAAGGCAGCAGTAGCAGCAGCAGCAGCAACGCCAACAGCTGCGGCAGCAGCACACGACCAGCGGCAGCAGCACACGCCCAGCAGCAGCATGAGCACCACACACTAGCCCCACGAGCAGCTGCAGCAGCACAGCAGCAGAAGCGGCGCAGCAGCAGCAGCTGCACAGCAGCAGCAGCAGCACAGCAGCAGCACAGCAGCAGCAGCACAGCACCAGCAGCAGCAGCGGCAGCACAGCAGCAGCAGCAGCACAGCAGCAGCAGCAGCAGCACAGCAGCAG
>KL647305.1:1459538-1469911 GCA_000727475.1 Sarcocystis neurona | reverse complement strand
CTGCTGCTGCTCCTGCTGCTGCTGCTGCTCCTAGTGTTGCTGCTCCTGCTCCTGCTGCTCGTGCTTCTGCCGCTCCTGCTGCTCGTGCTCCTGCCGCTCCTGCTGCTCGTGCTCCTGCCGCTCCTCCTGCTGCTGCTGCCTTTGTTGGTGCTGCTGCCTTTGTTGGTGCTGCTGCGAGGACTGCGACTGCTCTCGCACCTGGCGTCTACTGCCACCGCTGGTGCTGCTGCCGCTGCTGCTGCCGCGGCGCCAAGCGGCGTAGGCTCCACAGCTGTTACTGCGTGAGATGTTGCTTGTTGAATTCTCGCTGTTTGTGTTGTCATTTGTCGCTGCTTCTGCTGCCGGTCATTCGGCTGCTCTGTCTTCCCTGCTGCTGCTGCCGCGCTGCTGCGAATGGGCTAGCTTCGTCACATGTGCTGCTCTTCACTCAGCTGCTGCGCTGCATGCGTGTTGCGCAGGGCGCGAGGGGCTCTTGGAGCAGGTCGCCGAGCTGCTGCAGTTGTTCGGTGTGGTGTTCGGGCTGCTGTGGCAGTCGCTGGCGCAACACCAGCAGCAGGCAGCAGCAGCAGTTCACTTGCTGCAGCAGCTCCCTGTTTTTGCTGCTGCTTCTGCTTTTCTTGCCGCATGCAGTATCCCCTGCAACAGCACCGGCAACACTGCATCGCGTCGCGCTGCCTACCTCAGCTCTGCATCTTCCACTTCGGGTGCACCGGCGCCGGCCCTATCGCTGTTTTATCTTGCTGCTGCTGCTGGTGGTGCTCCCCTGCCTCCTGCTGCTGCCGGTCCCGGTGCTGCTGCTGCAGCTGCAGGGCCGTCTCAACAGCTCGCCGCTTCCTTCGCGGCCTTGTCCTCGCCCCGTACCGGTCCAGCAGCAGACGATACGGAAGCTGCAGCAGGAACAGCAGCAGCACCAGTCTTTTCCTTACCCTACTTCTCGCGCAGCGGCTTCTTCCGGCAGGACAGTGCCCACTCCACAAATAATACCAGTACAGGCAATCTCCTGACGGCAAAGGCCGCGTCAATACGGCTGCTAGATGAATGCCATGCGCGCCTGTCTGCTCTTGCTGTACCTGTTGCTGCTGCTGCCGCTTCTTCATCTTCCCATTTCGCCGGTCCTCTTGCACCTGCTGCTGCTGCTCCTCCTCCTGCTCCTGCTTCTGGACTTGCTCCTGCGGTTGAAGCAGGAGAAAAAGAAGTGCAGGAACCAGCTCTGGTACCGTCCCTGAAGCAGCAGCGGAGGCAATTGGGTGCGCTACCGCAGCACCTGCGGCTATGCAAGGAACTGCTGCAGAGGCTTGGGAAGAAAGAATTTTCATTTTCCGGCAGCTCCACTTTTGGTGCGCTGCTGTCGCTGCGACGGTCTGCGTGCAGGGCTCTTGCAGCAGCAGCTGCTGCTCTCTCGTTGCCGCTGCAGCAGCAGCTGCTCGCTGCGGCTCTCGCTGGCGCAGCCTCTCCAACAACAGCCGCAGCGACACCCCACAGCTCATCTCTTCTCCTCCTCCTTTTTGACGCAGCAACAGCAGCAGCAGCAGGAGAAAGAGAACCAGAGGCCGCAACGGCACCAGCAGCAGCTTCAGCAAGCAACTCTCCGCCAGTGACACTTTCTTCGGTCAAGCGTGAGAGGGGACGCGAACGCCTGGCTGCTCTGCTGCTGCTCTGCCTTCAGCTGCAGCGTCAGCAGCAGGTGCTGCTCTGGAAGCAAGAAGGTGGGGGGAAGAGTTCCTGCCTGTGTTGTTGCTCCGACGAGACACTTTGCAGCTGTGTGGCTCTGCGCGATCGACGCGGTCAGCTGCTCGGCTGGATCCCTGCGCTTTACCTTACCCATCTTACGGCCGCCGCAGCAGGGACAGGAGAAGAGGCAACGGTCGCAGCAGGAGGAGCGGCAGCAGCAGGAAGCCACCGGGGGGACCCTAGGGACCTTGAAGGAGCAGAAACTGCTGCAGCCGGAACGGGAGCAGCAGAAGCGAGCGCCGCATCCCCAGAGATGCGTGAGGCACCAGCAGCACCAGAAACACGCGCAGCAGCAGCAGCAGACGCAGCAGGGCCAGATGCAGCAGCAGCAGACGCAGCAGCGGCAGACGCAGCAATAGTGGACGCAGCAATGGCGGACGCAACAATGGCGGACGCAGCAATGGCAGACGCAGCAATGGCAGACGCAGCAGTGGGGGATGCAGCAGCGGCAGACGCTGCAGTCGCGGATGCAGCAGTGGCGGACGCAGGAGTTTTCCGACCAAGGTCGGGAGCAAGAGCTACAGCAGCAGCAGAAGACCGGAGTGAAGCTGGAAACAGCGGCCTCGCAGGTGGCGCGGCGACAGCAGGAGAAAATTCTGCCGCTGTTCCTGCTGGGAGAATCCTTGGTGCCGAGGGAGCAGGAGCGCAGGGAGGCGTTTACGCTGCTGCTATGCTGGCGTTAGACTGCGTGTTGCAGACGCTGCTGCCGGAGCTGCTGCTGCAGCAGGACGAGGAGGAAGAGCACGAGGAGCGGGCAGTGCTTCTGAAGGAAGAACCGAAAGAAGAAGCAACAGCAGCAGATTTTTTTTCAACTGCTCCAGTGAGGGATGCAGCAGCAGGAGCAGCAGCAACACTTTCAAGAGACTCTAACTTAGCCGGCAGCAGCAGCTGCAGTAGCAGCAGCGCTGCGAGGGCAGCAGGAGGCGCGGTGTCTTCGGTGTGCTGGAGCAGCAATTCCCTCGATGCCGCGCTCTCCGCTGCTCTGCATCTGCTGCATGTGGTTGCAGCTGCAGCAGAGCAGCAACAGCAGGGAGCGGAAGACGAAGCCGTTCTAGAGAGAAAAAGACGGCAGCAGACACAGCTGTTTTTTGTGAGACTGCCCCTGCTGCTGCATCTGCTGCTGCTGCGCATGCTCTGCAAGGCTCGAGGAAGAAACCTGTTTGAAGCGATCCAGAAGCAAAGGGAAGAGAAAGCCGCTGCTGCTGCCGAGTCGGCTGCGTGTGCTGCAGGAGCTGCTGCTGCGGTGGCTGCAGCTCAGAGTGCTGCAGGAGCAGCCCAGGCACCACGAGCAGCAGGTGCTTCGGGGACTGAGGAGCCAGAGGCCGACGCTGGCGCTGTCTGGACAGCAGCAACTTGCGACGTAGCTGCAGGGGCAGCAGCAGGGATGGGGCGACACGAAACTGGAGCAGCACCAGCAGCAGCCGGAACAGCAGTAGGACAAGCAGCGGGAGCAGCAGCAGAGATGCGTTGGGGGCAGATGCTGCAGGCAGCGCTAACTGCCGAGCTGCAAGATTTTGATGAGCAGCTCTGCAGCAGGTCGGCAGCCTTGCTGCTGCCCCCTGCAGCAGAAACAGAGCAGCAGCACCTTCCCGTTCGTAACGCAAGCAGCTGGAGGTCCTTTGCTGCTGCGTCGTTCGGTGCCGGAGGCGAAGAAGCATCAGCAGCAGCAGCAGGCGCAGCGGAGCAGCAGCGCGCAGCAACTGCGGCAGCGAAGAAACGCAGGAGACAGAGGCAGCAGCAGCAGCAACCAGACCCCGCAGACGCACAGCAGCTCCTGCTGCTCGTTCTTCGCTGGATTCACGCGGCGACAAATCTCGCTGCGGCTCCCGTCCTCGGTCGCCCGCCCCACCAGCAGCACCGTTCCCGCCACCAGCAGCAGCAGGCATTTCCCTACTTCCCGCAGCAGCAGCAGGGGACAACGCACCGGCAACACCAGCAGCAACAGCGGGAGGGCTCCCAGGAGGAAGAGGAGGAGGAGGAGCTGCAGCAGCACGCACAGGTAGAGAGGCGTGACGGGATGGTGTGGAACGAGCACAGCAGCAGGGGTCGGCGGCGCAGCAGCACCAGCAGCGAGAGCAGCAGCAGAAGTTGCGAGGCAAAAACGGTAACAGAGCACGGGACGGGGGACGGCCTTGCTGAAGTGCAGCTCTACAGCAGCGTCTGCCGCCAGCTGCAGGAAGCCGCTGGCGGGCAGTGCACCCTGCATCAAGCCGCGCTGCAGGAACTGCTACGCATGCAGATTCCCCGGTAAGCGGCCAGCCCCCGCGGCAGCTTGTACGCACAGCAGGCAAGCAGACGCAGACGTACGGGCGCAGGAGTGAAGCGAAGGTGGCAGGAAGCAGCAGCAGCAGGAGCAGACAGACACATGCAGGAAAGGGAGGCACAGCAGCACATGCAGCGATGGAGCAGCAGGACAGCTCCTACGGGGCAGCACGTCCCTGCAGCAGCAACTGCAGTAGCGTCAGAGGACGCTTCCCTTTGAGCAGCAACAGCGGCACCCGCAGGAGCACGTCGACTGCAGCAGCACCACCAACAGAAGCGTCAGCAGTAGGCGCAGCAGCAGAAACAGCAACAGGAGTTCTGGTAGCGGCAGTGACAGCAGCAATACCGACAAAACTACCAGACAAGCAGCCGCCGGAAGCATTTGTGTCGACTAGCCAACGCCTCCACTCCACGCCTTCCTCTTCTCCCACTTCTGCCTTTGGAGAAATTGGACAGCTACACCCTCCCGTTGCGTCTACTGTGGAAAGACGAAGACGTAGGAGTAGAGGAACGAAAGATGGATGTCTTCCCTTGTGCAAGGGAAGACATCCATGTACTTATTAGTGTTTGATTTTCTGTATGCCCAGCGCCCTGCTTTCTCTGGCTGTCTCACCTTGCAGCAAATGTACAGATGTGGGGAGGTGAAGTGCAGCACCATGCCACGTCTACATACATATATACATACATACCTACATACACATATATACGCATATATATGTGGGCCTATACACGTGGATATATACACACATATATATGTATATATATATCTTTCTTTTGTTCTTCTTTTCTATTTGTATGTGGCAGGTAGGTGGTTAAGGATTTTGCAGGGGGAATGGGAAAAATTGAGAGCGACGGCAGTCCAGCTATCGATCGTCTTCATTGTCTCCATTTATTTGCAGGGGGGTGTTGCTGTTGTGTGGAGTGGGTGTTTTTGCAGGATAGTAAAAATCTGCGTGGCGGTACTCGCAGCGTCGACCCTGGAGCAACAGGAGCAGCGACCTCCCTGCAGCAGCAGGAGCGGCACGTCCACCGGCAGCAGCACCGCCTACGCCGGCGACAGCAACAGCAGCAGCAACAGCAGCAATAGCAGCAGCAACAGCAGCAGCAGCAACGGCAGCAGCAGCGGCAACAGCAGCAGCAACAGCAGCAGCAGCAGAGACAGCGACGGGAGCAACAAGAGCCGCTGCACGAAGCAACAGAGATTTTTGCTGCTGAGTGACGACGTGCTGCGGTGCTCGGCTGAGGAGCCGCTGTTGCAGCCTCTGTTGCTCTACAGTCCTCTTGCCTCTGCGCCGCCTTCGCCTGCTGCAGCTGCAGCCATCGCTGTTCTTGCCTCCACTGCCGCTTCTTCTTCTGTCGCCGGCGTGATTGCTGCTGCATCTGCTGCAGATCCGTCTGCTTCGGCGTTTGCTCCTTCCCTTGCATCTGCTGCTGCCTCTCCTTCCCGTGCGGCTGTTGCTCGAGCTGCAGCTGCAGCTTCTTGGGCAGCAGCAGCAGCAGCAAGCCGTGCGCCTCCGTACCCCCTCACGCACTCGCCCGATGCTCGCGTCTGGCCGACAGCGTCTGGGTCCCCGCTACTTGCAGCAGCAGCACTGGGAAGCCCGTGGCGAGCAGCAGCAACAGCGACGAGAACAGCGCCACGGCAGATGCATACAGCAGTTCCACCACGTCTTCTGCAGGGCAGCGCAGAACAAGTGTCTGCTGCTGCTGCTGAGGCCGAACTGCGGCAGAGAGCAGCGCAGGAGGTAACGCGGCAGCAGCAGAAAGCAGTGTTAGAAGCAGCCGCTGCAGTCGGGGTTTTGCCAAGAAGTGAACAGCCGGAGCAGCAGCATCCGTCAGCTGTTGCCGCGGTGGCTTTGCTGCGCTGCTGCTGCTTTGTCTCACGTTACAGCGACTTCGGCCAAGAGGTGCTGCTTACGGTGGGAGGACTGCTGCATGCTGCTCTTGCTGCTTCTGCCTCTTCTCTTCCCGCCGCGGCGGCGCGAGCAGATTCAAGAGCCAACAGCAGCTTCCCTTCTAGCAGAATCGGGGTTCCTGCTGCTGCTGCTGCACCCGCAGAAACAGCTGTCGCCGAAGAACCATCTGCCCAACAGCAGCTGCAGCACGTGCAGCTCGTTCTTCTCGTTCTTCTGCGGCATGTTGTCGGTACGAACAGATAATCCTTCCACCCACGCATTCTACCCTGCAGCCTATACATAAATGCACATACACATATGTATAACTAGACGTATATTCAGCAACGTTTATGTATTTACGTGAATGTTGAGTTACTATTTGTCGGTGTTTACATATCTATGTGACAAACTATTGGAAGCTAATAATTCTCTCATACACACATATATGTGTATATATCGGTATAGACTCTACTACATATATATATATATATACACACGCATGTACAAGCATACATAGGGGTCTACACATATGTATGCATATATTCAAGAAAAAAATTCTAGCATACTTGTAAGGAAGTAGAGAACGTTTATGTACAGCTGGTATGTCTGTGGACAGTGGCGTCGACAGCTGGAGAAGGACTGCAGCAGTAGTGACCCGAAGAAGAAGCAAAGGGCAGCAACATGTGAGCAGCCACGACGCAGACGTGAGCGGTTCTCTGTAGACGGGAGGCTGAGGAAGTGGCGAGGAGAAAAAGAAGCATCAGAAACAGGGGGGCAGCAACAGCAGAGGCACCACGGCAGCAGCAAGCGAGACGATGACAGCCGAAGGGCGACAGCAACACCAGAGACGAGACAGCAACGGCAGAAGCGAGAGTGCAACAGCAGCGAAGTGACAGCAGAAGCGAGACATCGCAAGAAGATTAGCTGGGCATGTGGGCAGCAGCGTCCCTGACGTGGCTGCTGTGTCCAGCAGCAGCAAGCAGCGACAGGCCAGCGACCGGCAGCAGCAGTCAGAAGCACCAGCAGAAGCAGCACGGGCCAAGCAGCAGAGGCCAAGCCGCAGCTTCCTGGGGCGACACCGAGAGAAGCAGCAACAGGAGGGGGCGATCACAGCTGCGCTACAGCAGCAGCAGCAGAAGCACAGTGGCAACCGGAGACGCAACAGCAGGGGATGCTGCTGCAGCAGTACGAGCAGCTGCCCGGGCAGCAGCTGCTGCTTCAGCAGCAGTGAGACACTGGCCGCAACAGCAGGGGAGACAAGAGCACCAGTAGCAGCCCACACGTATTTCGCTGGATCCCCCCTGTATATACGCCTCTCTGCGGAACCGTCAGGAATGTCGTTGTAGCTACATAAAGATGCGTGCGCAGAAATACACTTGCATGCGAGGAAGAAGTAAACCGGTAGAATATAGGCTTCCCCTATGCAGAAGTAAAGTGGAAGAGTGCTCTTCGACTGTTTCCGAGAAACGTCTGTACATGAGTCAACGCCATGCAGGTGAGACGTGGAAGACTGCTTCTGCGCTGCCTTGGTGTGACTGCTTCGCTTTTTTTTGCAGGGGCGCTGCCGGTGGCCCCGTCTTCCGCTTCGTTCCGCGCCACACACCTGCAGCTCTCGCTTGCTGCGCCGGTGCGTGCGCTGTCGGACAACGCATGCAGCGACAGGAACAGCAGCGGGAGCAGCGGGAAGAGCAGCAGCGGCACCAGACACAACACAACCAGAGAGGCGCACGGGGAAAACCGCAACAACAGCAGCGGCTTCCACTGGAGCACAGTTGGCAACAAGAGGAGCAGCGACAGCTGCTGCAGCGATGCGGCGGCCAGCAGCACTGCCAGCCTGACGACGACGACTAGCAGCAGCAGCAACAGTCATAGCAGCAGCAGCGACGGAAGCGTCACCCCTTGCACGAGTGACGTCTATTTGTCTTCTTCTTCTCCTGCTGCTGCTCCCGCTGCTGCTCCTGCCGGTGCTTCTGCCTCTGCTCCTGCTGCGTGTAATTTCCCGCACCGCCCTGCTGCCGATTTCCCTGCTGTTGCGGATGGTGCGGCGGCTGGTGCTGCTGCAGCGCGCTGGAGGAACGCGAAGCCTCCCTGCAGCAGCAGGCCACCCACTGCTGCTGCTGCTGGAGAAGGAGGACGAGGCGAGATGGAAGCCACTGCTGCTGCAGCAGGGTGCGCTTGCAGTTGCTGCGACGCTTCCACTCCTGCTGTTACATTCCCCTTCACGACGAGAGGAGCAGCAGGACTTGCTGCTGCTGCTGCAGCAGTCTTCCGCTTTCCTCCCTCTCATGAAGCGTCCCTACCTTCGCAGCAGCGATCCTCCTTCCTGCTCCTGCAGCAGCCGCACCATCTGCAGCAGCGGCATCCTCTGTACGAACAGCAGCAGTGTGGGGTGTTGGTCGAGCGAAGCGAGGAGCCGCGTGAACCTGTACCTGTGCAGCTGCATAACGAACTACAGCAGCAGCAGCGGAAAGTGTGGGATCAGCAGCAGCAGGTGAGACTGCCAAGTTGGCTGCGGCTGGCTGCTGCGGTGGCTCCGGTCGCAGTGCAGCAGCAGAGAGGCCTACAAATGCGGCAGTATCTCTGGGTCGCCGCGGCAGCAGGTCTCACGTCCCTTCAGCAGCTGCAGCAGCCGTGCACGCCCGCCGAAGGACGCTCGAACGGACCCTCACCCCTCGCAGAAGAGCAGCAGCACCAGGAGCACGAGGAGGAAAGCGGGTGGCGGCAGCAGGAGAACCTACAGGAGCAGTCGGGAGAGAAGCAGCGGCAGCAGAAGGAGGAAGAACAAAAGCTGGCACAGGTGCTGCATCAGCTGCAGACACAGCGTCTGAGCGGCGTGGGATGGACAGACAGTAGCGGCGTCGGTTTTATTCGGCTGCTGCTGTTCGTGTTGGGGGTTTTTGCTGTGTCTCCTGCTGCAGTTGCTACCGGCGAAATTTCGCTGGCCTTGCTGCAGCTGGTGCATGCACTTGCGTGCGGTCGATACTTCGAGAATTACGACGTTGAGCTGCCTGAGTCGGGCCTTAGTGACAACGCTGCGGCGCTCCTCTTTGCTGCCGCTGCTGCTGCTTCCTCCTCGAAGCCGGCGTCCCTCCGGAGCAGCGGTGACAGCACTGCTGCAGCAGCAAGGGCAGCAGCGGACCCAGAGCACGTCCTTGTTCTTGCAGCTACTGCTGCCGCAGGTGGAGGAGGCGCGCCGCGGCCGCACGTGCTTCCACACGACCAGAGACAGCAACAGCAGCTCGTGTTTCCCAGCAACAGCAGCAGTAAGGAGGACGCGGGGGGGAGAAGCGGCGCGAGGAGCGTGAAGGAAGGAGAGAGCAAGAGGAAAGAACAGCAACAAGCGGAAGGACAGGGACTGCTGCTGCTGCTGCTGCGGCAGTGGGTAGGACGACAGGGACAGACAGCAGCTGGAGAAGCAGCAGCGGAATGCGCCGACAGTTACCTGTGTCGCCTGCCTGCGCTGCAGCAGATGCTGCTTGTCTCGTCGCTCCGCATGCGGCCTCCCTGGCATTTGCTGCTGCTTCCGCCTTCTGGTGATGAGGCAGCACAGAGGGACGCAGAGAAGGGAACAGAGGACGACGAAACAGCCACTAGCGAAGAAGAAGAAGACGAGGAAGAGGAGGAAGACGAGGAGGATACAAATGAAGAAACGGCTGCGCCTGCGGCAGGAATACGGAGGAGCAGCATGCGCAGACAAAGGAACAGCAGCGATACAGCAGGCGGTGCGTCAGCCGGTTCTGCTGCTGTCCCGCGCATCGCTGTGTTCGCTCCGCCTCCTGAGACACCGCAGCCGCCCCACCACCAGCGGCTGTCCCAGCAGCAGCTGCCGCAGCAGCAGGAGGAGCAGGACAGGTGGACGGAAGAGCCTGGGGAGATTGTTGCGAGGCGGCAGCACGAGCGGTTCAAGAGCAGCGTCGGCGAGTCTCTGGGGAGTAGCGAAAGCGCTGCACGCCCGTCTGCCTGGGTAATTCAGCAGCCACAGCAGCAGCAGGAGGGCACGGACCTGCTGCAGCAGCGCCAGGACCGGCAGACGCTGCAGCCGTTCCTGCGGACTCCGGAGGAAGGGACGCTGGTGCCGCAGGAATTTTATGGAGCGGCAGCAGCAGGGGAAGGAGGAAAGTCAGCACCAGAAGCAGCTGCAACAAGAGGAACACCGGCTGCAGCAGCAGGAATGCGCGAGAGGGGAACTTCGGTTCTTCGAAATACCCTTGGCCATCCCGCAGCTGCTGCTGGTGATGCTGCGGTCCCGGTGCTGCACCTGCCTCTGCCTACACATAGTAAAGGAAAGCATCACGGCATCGCCGGCCGTACCAGCGTGAGACACGGCGCTTTTTCTGCGGCTGAGACGGTTCGCCGACTTTGGTGTGGCTTGCCGCCGGTTGAAGTCGCCTGTCTGTTGCTCTTTGGTGTGCGCGTCCTCGTGCTGCTCTCTCATAAAAGCTGCAGCGGCTTCAGCGAAAACAGCAGTAACAGCAGCAGCAGCAA
>KL647305.1:1437770-1459031 GCA_000727475.1 Sarcocystis neurona | reverse complement strand
GCAACAACAGCAGCAGCAGCAACAGTAGCAGCAGCAGCAGCAGCAACTGCAGCAGCAACAGCAGCAGCAACTGCAGCAGCAACAGCAGCAGCAACTGCAGCAGCAACAGCAGCAGCAACTGCAGCAG
The DNA here is from genome assembly GCA_000727475.1 of Sarcocystis neurona. NCBI lineage: Eukaryota > Apicomplexa > Conoidasida > Eucoccidiorida > Sarcocystidae > Sarcocystis > Sarcocystis neurona. Next base: position 1,458,904 of record KL647305.1, on the reverse strand, counting down.
CAACGGGTGGTTGCCTCACGTATGCCCGTGCTGCTGCTGCTGCCGGTATCGACGGGAACTGGCGGCGAAGCAGTCGGGTCTGCAGATGGCCGCCCACCAGCGCCCCCAAGCAGTGGCAGCAGCAGCAGCTATACTGGAGCAACCTTTGCAGCAGGAGCAGCTGCGGGGAGTCGCTTCTTGCAGTTGGCTACAGAGGAAAGTTCAACAGCAGCTGCAGGAACGAAAACTGCGGTTCGAAGCAAATATTGCAGCATCCGAGACTGTGCGGGTTGCTGCGTGCGTCTTAACACAGCAAATTTTGACTGCAGCGGTGCCCCGTAAGTCCAACTTTTCCACGGCGGCAGCAGCAGCAACACCGACAGCGCGACGAGCAGCAAGAGCTGCAACTGCAGGACAAGCAGCAGCAAGAGTAGCAGCCAATGGCGACGGGAGGACCAGCAGCAGCAACAGCAGCAACAGCAGGAGGAGCAGCTAGAGTAGCAACAGCAGCCGGAAGGCCTCTAGCCGCGGCGATAGCCAGGCAGGAGAGTGGCAGCAGGAACAGCGACAGCAGCAAGAGAGGAACAAGGAGAGCAGCCGCAGCAGTGGGAGCGGCAGCAAGTGCAGGAAACGCAGCAGCGCAGGCAGCAAGAGCGGCAGCAGGTTGACTAGCAGCTCCGCAGAAAGCCGCACCCATTGCAAGAGCTGCAGCGGCTTCTCAAGCAGGGTCCCTCCACAGCGTTCCTGCGTGGGAAGAACGGCTACTGAGCAGCAGCAGCAGAGCTGCAGAGCGCTGCTGCAGGGAGAGAAGGTAGCAGCAGAGCAGCCTGGTAGTGTCCGCACACACACACACACAGAGAAGCACCAGCAGCAGCAGTAGCAATGGTGGCTACGGGTCTCTGTGTACGGTCTCTGTAAGCGCTAGGCTGTCCAGTCCAACTAAAAACGTTGCTGCTGTTTTATTCTTGTTCTTGACCACTTTCATCTACGTTATCTTGAGGAATTTCTACTACTGCAGTGGCTGCCTCAGAAGAAGCTGCTTAGTATGATGAATTTTCCGCATGCCCCGCACTTCCGAAGAGCCGTGCCTATCTCAGATTCCCCCACACATCGTATGTGTGTCTTTGTATACAAGTATATGCATACGTATATGTACGTGTATGCGTATATTTGTGTACGTACATACATATACATGTAAATGCATATGTATGTGTATGTGTGCACGTGTATACATATTTATTACATGTAACAATGTATGTATGTGTATGTATCTATGTATATATCTATGTATATGTGCATGCGTGTTTGTATGTGTATGTGTTTATATATACATATATAGAGGCATGTGTATTCTTATATGTATGTGTACACGGGTATATAAAGACCTGCTCACGTAGGCTTGCTTCTACCTACACCCAGACGTGCAGGGTAGTTTGGAGGACGTTCCACACATCCTAGAATAATACACACATACACCTGTATATATATATTTGTGTATACATGTAGAATCTATTTATCTATCCACCTATCTGTATCTATCCCTCTATCTAAAAATCCATCTATCTATCCGTCTCTCTCTCTTCCTGCCTCTCTCTCTCTCTATATATGTGTACGCGTATATTTATATATATTGTGTGAGTATATACAAATCTATATCCGCCCTCTGAGTTTCCGCTGCTCCTCCTTTTGCCTGGCGCAGGTTGCCGCCGACACACTCCCTCTCTCTGCAGCAGTCTCGCTGCTCGTCTGTCCCTCTCTCTTCCTCCCTCTGTCCGGCTCTCTTCCTTTTCTCTGCTCTTCTCTCCCCATTTCGTCCCCTCTTTTCCTCTGCGTTTATGAAGTTCTCTCACTTTTCACAGGGCCTTCAACCGGTGGAATTTTACGTACGCATGTTCTCCATACATACACACACACATCCACATCAATATGTATATGTATAGAGAGATAGATAGATGGATAGGGAGATACATATATACGTGTGCGTGCATATACATACGTATAAGTACACATACATAAATGTACAGACATACACATGTCGTTCGTCGTGGAAACACCTTCTCTCTCTGCGTGGGTGTCTGTCTTTCTCTGTGTGAATTTCTGTCTCTCTGTGTCTCTTTTTTTGAATATTTCTCTATTTTTTCACTGACTACGTTTGTGGTCCCTTTCTTTCTTCTCTCTTTCTTTCTCTGGCTGCCTAATTTTTTTTCCTTCTCTCTCGCTACATGCGTTTCTCTTGCTTTCTTCTTCCCGCCGCCCTCTCCACCTCCCTTAACAGTTCTTTTCTCTTTCACAATATACATTTCCCTATTTTTCTCTCTCTCCCCCTGTCTAAAATACGTCTCTTCCTGTCTCTGTCTTCTTCCATGTATTTCTCTGTATTCTTCTTTTTTTCTCTGTCGCTCTCTCTGTGTGACGGTGTCTCTTTCGCTGTATACGTGTTTCGCCTTCCCTCTTTCTTTCTGCCCGTCTCTCCATCTATCTCTGTATATAGATAGGTCGGTAGTTTCCCGGATATATACGTAGATTCATAGGCGTGTATTCAAACGCATATGTATGTAAAATTGTTATATATGTATATATCTGTTTATGTGTATGTGTACATTCATTGACGGATACGTATATGTGTATATAGGGAGAGAAAGGGATACGGTGTCACACGGGCCCTGGGAAGAGAAATGGGAGGACGAGTGCAGGTTGCTTGCAGATCCGTAGACGTAGAAGTGCATCCGCGGAAGCGCAGAAGTACATCTCCTTCGCCCTTCCATTTATTTTTGCTCCCACATTTGCAGCCTCGGCTGCAAGCACCTCTTCAGATACATATACACACATATACGTAGACGTGTATTTCTACAGACAGAAATATGTACATATAGATCTATGTAAATTTGCGTGAACGTACTAGTCGCTCCTCACTGGTGTGCCGTTTCCATCCCTCTCTCCCTGTTTCTCTCTCTCTCTCTTGTATACATATATATATATATATATGTATGTGTACAGATAGATAGATAGGTAGATAGATAGATAGACATATGCATATGTATGTATATATATATATATATACATATTTGGCTGAGCGGAGTAGTCGCTATTGGCTTGTATGCCGTTTCCATCCCTTTCTACCTGTTTCTCTCTTTCTCTCGTATACGCATATATATATATATATATATATATACAGATAGATAGACAGATAGATGGATAGACCGATAGACAGGTAGATGGGTAGGTCGATAGACGGATAGATAGATATATACACACATATATGTATACACATATATGCACACATATATATTTATATATATATGCATATATGGCTGAAGGTAGTGGTCGCTGCTGACTGGTACGCGGGTTTTTTTATTCCTGTCTTCCTGTCTCTCTCCCTGTCTCTCTCTCTCTCCCTGTCTGTCTCTTTCTCTCTTTGAACAAATATGAAGAGGACTACACAAGAATGCTTGCTTGTGTCACTGACCTTCTCTGGGGAGGATACACCTATTCATTTGTACCTTGCTGGACTATATACATTTACCCACACATCTGTCTCTCTTCATATATATATATATATATAGAGAGAGAGAGAGAGATAGATAGATAGATAGGTAGCAGTGGCGGGACGGTGCTGCTACGAGTGCTGCTGCTGTTGTTGCTTGCGCTTTCTTTGTTACATCTTCTGATTTGAGACTCTGTTCCTCCTTCCCACGGGCAATTTCCACTTCTTCCGGCGATCTGCTGCTTCTCTTACTGCTGCTCCTCGGGTTGCTGCTGCTCTTCCTCCTGCTGCTGCTGTTTCTCCCCCTCCTGCTGCTGCTGTTCCCCCTGTTCCTGTCTGTGCTTTCCCTTCGTCTGGTGGTGATGTTCCTACTGCTGCTTTCCCTGTTTCTGGCAGTTCTGCCACGGCTCTGCTGCTCCTCTCTTTCCGTTGCTGCATGAGCTAGGATCGCGCTCTGGCTTGTGCGCTGCTGCTTGCTGTTCTGTCGTTTGATCTTCTGCGGCTGCCACACATCTCATGCTGCTGATGTGCTGCTGCTGCTGGTCCTGTGCTGCTGCTGCTGCGACGGTGCAGGACTCTTGTTTCCGCTGCTGCTTGACGCACTCCAGCAACCTCGCGTCTCTCCTGCTCTTCCTCTCGTCCTTCGCTGCTTGGCGACTCTTGCCGGGCAGCCTCTCGCTTCTCTTCGCGATCTGTATTATTGCCGTTGCTTTCCTCCTCTCTCTGATTCTCTGACCCCATCTTCTTGCTCTCAGTCGTCTTCTTACTCCTCGTCTCCTTCTTCAACTTCCTCTTCTTCTTCTGTAACTGCTGGCAATGCTAGCTCACCAGTACCTACTTCGGCAGCAGCACTCCACGACGTAGCAGCTGCTTCTTTTCCTCAGGGAGCCAGGGCTGCCGGTTGGTCTACCCTCCCCCTCCCTCCCGCGTCTGCTGCTGCTGCGGCAACCGCCACGCCTGCTGTGTTGCCTTGCACAGGCGCTCGGCTTGCCGCTCTTGCTGCTGCGTCTTCTTCTTCTTCTTCATCTTCATCTGCTACTGCTGCTGCCAGTTTCCCTGCTGCGGCCTTCTCCTCCTGCGCTTCCCGCGCTGCTTCCTCTCCGTCGCTTCCACCTGCCGCTGGTGCTGCTGCCGAGGGCGCTGGAGCAGACGCAGCGCTCCTGCAGCAGCATCTACAGCAGCACCGGCAACCGCAGGACGAGGAGGAGACGCGACACCATCAGCAGCAGCACCACCAGCCAAAGCAACAGCAGCGGCAGCAGCAGCAGGAACGGCAGAAGCAGCACACGCAGCAGGTACAGCAGCACATACAGCAGCAGATGCAGCAGCAGCAACCCAGCAAAGATGCGACGTCTCAACAATCTCTGGCCAAGCAAGCAGAGACACTGCCTCCGCATGCAGCAGCTTCTTTCATAACGCTGCTTTCTGATCCAGCCTTTGTCCAGCGGCAGACCGATACCCTCGCGTATTTATTTCTTTATGCTGCTGCTGCTCCGGCTTTCAACCCGCCGTTGGTAGCAGCGGCACTGCAAGCACTCCACGCGTTGCTGCCGCACATGCTTGCCCCACCTCGGCCTGCTGCTGCAAGTGCGGTTCACGCACTGCTGCTGCCTGCTGCTGCTGCCGCTGCTGCGCCACCTTCTGCACTCTCAGAAGCGGCAGCAGAGACAGGCGCTGCAGCAGCACCTGCAGTAGCAGGAGTATATAGAGCACATGCAACAGCACTCCACAGGAAAATGAATCTCACCCCAGCAGAAGCGGAGGCGCTGGGAAGATCAGCAGCAGCAGATGCTGCAGAGCGCTCAGCAGACCTTGGAGCAATTGCAGCGGCAGTGCACCAGGACGGAGAGCCGAATGCGCGGAGGGGTGACGCCGCGTCACCAGCAGCCGAGCAGAAGGGGGAGAACCTTCCTTTCTCTTCTTTCCCTTCTTCATATTCTTCTTCTCACGCTGATGAAGCCGCAGCTGCTCCTTCTCTGCTCGAGACGGAGAACAGCAACACGGTGGCAGCGCTGGCTGCAGCAGCACGCCGCAGTCTGAGGCGGATGCTCACATGCGTTTGTCTGCAGCAGCAGGAGCTCTCTCTGGCGCTGAGGCCAGAGCAGGAGCAGATTTTGCAGCAGGGGCAGCCGCACATCAACTGCCGGGTGCAGCAGGAGCAGCAGCAGCAGCAACAGCCGGAGGAGGCAGAAACGCTGCAACGGAAAGACGAGCTGCGCCCTGAGCAACACGTGCCGAAGGCGGCGGGTCCTGCTGTTATTCAGAGAAAGCAGATGAGCAAAGCGAGCTGGTGCGGTGACGCGCTCGAAGCGTGGTGCTGCAGCTGCTGCTGTGCTTCCCCACTCCTCTGGAGCAGTGAGCTAGCTGTCGTGCTGTTGCAGCACCTGCAAACCTGCGTTTCTTCGGTCAAGGCGGCGCTGCAGCAGCTGCAGCAGCACCAGCAGCAGCAGGGTGCCCAGCACGTGGTGACGCACGGGAGACGCCTATCCTTGCGGCTGCTTGTGGACTTCTACGCAGTGCAGCATATGCGTGCGTTCCTCGCAGCCGCTGCGGCGCTGCAGCATAACAGCAGCAGCAGTAGTAACAGCAGCCGCAGCTGCAGTGGGAAGCTCGTTGCAGACAGCATCAGTGATCTGGCAGAGCCAGCAGCCCCCACCTCCTCTTCTCTGTCAGGAGATCCGCATGGTGCGGGAGCCGTTGGTGGTGGCGGTTCTGCTGCATGCTGCTGCTGCTGTGTTTTTGCTGTTCCTTCTGCGCTGCAGCGGTTTGCTCAGCACCAGAGTCTGCTGCTGCTGCAGGCTCTTGGTATCTGTGGGAAACTCGTAAACTCTGATCGCGTGCGTCGGGCCGTTGTCCGCCCGCTGCTGCATGCGGTGACTGCTTCTGCTGCTGCCGCCGCTGCGTTCGCATCGGCTGCTGCTGTGCCGCCTGCTGCCGACCTGACTGCTGCAACGTCGCTCCGAGGAGCAGGAGCAGCAGAGAGTGCAGGTGCAGCAGCAGTAGGAGGCGGCAGGAGTGCGTGGCCCGGTGCTGCAGCAGCAGCAGCCACCGATGCGCGCAGCGCGCTCTGCTTCTTCTTTGCAAAGGAAGCAGCAGAAGCAGCGGCAGCACACCGACAGGCACCTCCCTGGGTAAAGGAAATTCACTACACGCAGCAGCTGCTGCTGCAGGAGAACCACAGCTTGTCGCAGGGAGAGAGAGAGCAGCAGCAGGAGGATGTGAGAATGCACCAACGGCAGCAGGTTCCCAACAAACATCGCATAAGTAGCGCAGGGGACGCCTCCGCAGCAGCAGGTAACGTGCTCCTGTGGCAACAAGCCTTACGAACAACTGCAGCAATTCTCCTCCCTCTTCCTCATGCTGTTGATGGTGCTACTGCTGCAGATTCAATATCTGCGTTTTCTAGTCCCCGGGCGGCTTCCCCTGCAGCAGCGGCTGCAGCGAGGCAGTTGAGAAAGAAGCAGCGGCAGCAGTTGAAAGATTACCTCGCACTCTCAGCAGAGGCTACCGCTGCTCGGGCGCACGCAGTTTTGCAGGACTACAGAGCTGCAGACACTCTTGCGTGGCTAGAGACTGCAGGAGGACGCTGCTGGTTGCAGCAGCTGCTGCTGCACTTGCTGCTTTCTTCTTCTTCTTCTTTTGCTTCTTCTTCTGCTCCTCCTCCTTCACCTGCTTCGGCTGAGCCTCGCAGCCGTCTTCCTGCTCCTGGTCCTGCTGCGAAGATTGTGGCAGATGCTACAGGGCCGCCTGAGTTGGTGCGGCAGAAAGATCAGCAGCTGCAGCAGGAACGGCAGCTCGCCCGCAGCAGTCGCAGCGACGACGACGATGAGCAGCTGCTGCTACAGCAGAATAAGTGTGGCCGCGGCGCTTCCCGCTGCTTTCCTTTCGACGCGCACGAACGGCAGCAGCTCATCTCTCCCTGCGTCTTGGCGACAGAGAAGCTGCTGCAGCCGCATCCCAGAGGAGGAGTGAAGAAACACCAACTGCAGGAACAGCACTTGCCGCAGCTCTATTTGGGCGCAGAGGAGGAAGGTGGCGGTCGCCTGCTGCTAGTGCAGGAGTGGCAGGGCAGCGCTGACGCTGCGCTGCTGCTGTGGCCGGCTGCTGCTGCAGCGCAGCTGATGGTAGCCTACTGCGACAGCTACGCGGTCCCGCCCCAGATGCAACCGCAGCACCACCACTGGGAGCCACAGCTGCAGCAACAGCAGGAACGGCAACAACAGACGTGGCATCAACTGCAGGAGTGGCAGCGACAGCAGGAGCTGTGGCAGCAGCGGCGGCAGGTATGCTGGCTCCTGGCCTGCGAGCAGCTACTGGGTGCCGCACGTAGCTTCGGGGTGGTAGCAAGCAGCAGTCAAACGTTTGAGGCGGCGCTGGAGGTGGTGGAAGCTCTGGAGCAGGAGCTGCGGCAGGAGCAGCAAGAGCAGCATGCCGCGGCAGCTGCAGCAGCTGCAGCGACAGCCCAGATCGGGACGGCACCCAGCAGTTTGTCGCTGGGTTTCTCTCTCTTCTCGCAGTTCATATCGTCGGGAGGGCAACCTGCTGCTGCTTCTGCTGTTACGTCTGCTGCTGGCTCCTCTGCTGCGCCGACTGATGCAGGCTCTGCTGCTCCTGCTGCTCCTGATGCCTCTTCTTTCTCTGGCTCTTCTTCGGCTGCTGCCAGTCGCCGTATGACGCAGCCAGAATGTGTGAGGAAGATGAAATTGCTGCTGCTGATGCTGTGCCGCGGCGTGGCTGCTGCGAACGCACCCAGCAGTTGCAGCAGCTGGCCTCTGGCCTTGCGTACCGCAGCACAAGCAGCAGCGGACGAGGCGCAGCAGCAGCGGGACGCAGCAGCAAGAGCGGCTGCAGCCGCAGCAGCAAAAGCAGATGGCCTCGACGGAAAAATGAGTGAAGGCGAAGACAGCAGCAGCAGAAGCAGCAGAACAACTACCAGCACGCGCACAACACTTGTTGCTGCAGCCCTGCACACGTTTGCTGCTACCATTTTTGGCAGCGCCACCCCGCGCAGCAGTGACGACAGCAGTCCTATTAACGCCAGCAGCAGTCAGAGCGACAGCAGCGTCGGACTGCCGAGCGGCAGCAGCAGCAGACAGAGAAGCAGCAGCAGAAGGAGTAGCAGGGACGGGACGAGCAGCCGCAGCAGCACCGATGACAGCGGCAGCAGCAGCAGCAGCGAAAGAAGCAGCAGCAGCAATTTGGCGCAGCTACCCCAGCGGCCAGCGGCACTTGCATCGCCTGCAGCAATCCACGCAGCAGCAGCAGGCTCTCCCAGCCTTCGCGGTGCCAAGAGGCTGCTTGAGACCCCGGGATGGAAGAGAGAGCAGCAGCAGGCACGGGGAGGAGTCGATCCCGCAGGTATCTGTCCTTGGAAGCAGCAGCAGCACCACACTCGGCAGCAGACGGCGTTGTCTACCTTGCTGCAGCAGCTCGAACGTGCTGCTGCTGTTGGCAGCCGCTACGCTGTTTGCAGCAGGAGCGTCGTAGAGAGTGTCGCCGGCGCCTGTGCGGCAGCAGGAGCAAACGAAGAAACAGCGACAGCAGCAGACACAGCAGCACCTGGAGGTGGAAGAGAAGAAGGAAAAGGAGGAGAGGCAGCAGCAGGAAGAGCAGCTAGCTGCGAGTGGACAGCAGCAGCAAGTAGAGGGGAACGAGAAGAATGTAGCTTTTGGATATCTCGACACGGCCTTGCAGCAGCTGCTCGGTCCTTGCAGACTGCTTTGGCAGCTGCTAAGGTGCATGCGATCCCGGCGGCGAGCGGCGTCGCTGCTGCTACCGTTGCTGCAGACCTGCAGCAGCAGCACGGACGCAGCAGCAGCAGCAACAGCAGGCACGAGGGACAAGCGTCCAGGAGACGCACAGCTACCGGAAACAGCGACACCGGCAGCGGCAGCAGCAGCGACAGTAGCAGCAGCAGCGGCAGCGGCAGCGAGAGCCGGAGCAGCAGATTTCAGATCAAACGCAACCGGCTGGCGCCGCCGAACAGCAGAACAGCTGCAGAAGAAGAGGACGAGGCAGGGCCGCAGCAGCAAGGGGACAGGGATGGGAAGCCGAAGCCGGGGAGCGAGCAGCATCAGGAGAGAACCCCAGGCCAGCATCAGCCTGGAGGAAAGGAACTGCTGCCCGAAGAAGAAGAGGGAGAGCAGCAGCAACAGCCGCCAGCGACACTGCTGTCGCTTGTGCGATGCATGTTACCAGTGCTCGTAAAGATTGGCGAGACGAGAAGCGAAGGCGAGCTGCAGCTGCTGGTGTGCTGCTTGGAGGCTGCAGCAGCACGAGGAGCAATGGCTACCAGTTGGCGTTTCCCAGGAGCAGCAGCAGCAGGAACAGCAGAAAAGAAGAGCGAAGAGGAGGAGGAAGAGGAGCAGCAGCAGCAACGAGTGCTTTTTTCCTTGCTGGACGGTGACTTTGTTCTTTTCCCGCAGAATCTGCGGATCTGCTGTGCACTGCTGCTGCCAGAAGCGTTTCATTTTGAAGAAGCTGATGCGCTGCGGTTCTGGCGGCATGCAGCAGCAGGAGGAACGCCGCCTGCAAGCGAAGCAGCAGCAGAAGCGGGAGCAACAACAAAAGCAGCAGCTGCACCAGCAACGGCGGCAGCACGCCTCCCCAGCGCTTCGCGCACAGCATGGACTGCACACAACCGGCAGGCGATAGCAGCAAGAGCAGCAGCAGAAAATTCTCGGGGCACTATCGCTGCTGAACAGTCTCGTGCTGATCCTCCGTCTCCTCCTCCTCGTGCCGAGAGTGCTGACGCGGAAGCCAAGATGCACGTCCCAGCTGACGCTCCCGCTACTATTTCTTCCCCTTCTCCTCCTTTTAGTCTGCCGCCGCGTCCTGATGGCGCTGTTTGTGCCCCCGCTGCAGCTGCTGCTTTTCCTCCTCTGGCCGCTGCGTACACACGCTATGTGGAGCTGTGTCTACTGCAGCTGCTGCAATTGCTGCGGCACCCAAGTGTTGCTGCTCGAGCAGCAGCAGCAGAGTCACTGGCTGCCGCGCCTGCTGCTGCTGCTGCTCCTCCTCCTCCTCCCTCTGAACTGCCTCCGCTTCTGCAGCAACAGGAAGAAGCAGCCGCTGCGGCAGCGCCGTGGGTTGTGCTCCAGCAGCAGCAACAGCAGTGGCCACAGCACATGCACCGAGGCCCCACAGGTGAGGAATAACGCGTCTACGTTGCACTGCTGCTGCTGCAGTTTAAAGATGGTTGTAATACTTCCAACCGTCTGCTGAACCTGCCTGCATGCCTGCCTAACTACACACACACGTTTCTATCCACCGTTACGCATTTACAAACACACATATATACATATATATATCTCTGCTTCTCTCTCTTTATCTCCCTCTCTTTGTCTCTCTCTCTTTCTCTCTCTCTATATATCTATATATATATATATGTATAGATATATGTATATATATATATATATATATGTGTGTCTCTCCCTCTGCATGTATATATATATGTGCGTGTGTGTCTCTCTCTCCCGCTCTCTCCCCCTCTGTCTGTCTGTCTGCCTCTCTCTCACACGGGTGCGTACTCCGCAGGTGCGTATAGAGAGCCGTATGCATGTGTACGTATGAAAGGCGCCAGTTTAGCAAATACAAGAGTTTCTTGTCAGCAGGAGTTCTTTCTCTTCCTCTCCTACGACGTGTTTTCTCTCGTCCTGTCTCTCTATCCCTCCTCCTGGCCCCATGACTCTTTCCTTGTAACTCTGCTAGTGCGGCTCTCTCTGTTTCCATCTAAATGAGTAACTACATATACAAGCATATATATATATATATGTATATGCATGCATGCATATACTCATGTATACACGCGCATGTATATACGTGTATGTAGATATAGGCGCATGTATAGAGTGAGTGCTGCTCCGCGTGGTGGTCGTGCTGCAGATCCGCTGTGGCAAGTGGAAGCAGCAACTTGGAGCACCAGGCCACTGGTACTTCGCCGGGGTAGTCCTTCTCTGGCAGAAGACGCAGCAGCGCATGCAGCAGCAAGAGCAGCTGTTGCCCGAGGAGACGCGGAGCGAAGAAGAGCAACAGGAGCAGCAGCGAGCGAGCCAGTAGTGGAAGTGGGAATTGGAAGGGTGCTGCTTCGAAGAGGACTGCTACCGGCAGCGCGCTGCATGAATGTGCTGCTGTTCTCTGCTGCTGCTTCTTCTTCATCTGCTTCTCACCTGCCGCCCTTTTTGAGCTGCAGCAGCGACGCGGCTGCTGCTGCTCCTCCTTTCCGTCAGGAGCGCTGCAGCACCCCTCCCCCTCCTCACAGCAGCAGCTCCTCCTCCTCCTTTCTCTCCTTCCCGCCCGCCTTCAGCAGCAGGAGCAGCAGCAGTGGCAGCAGCGGCAGCAGCGCAGCAATTCATTTGGATAGCGCAGTGGCTTCTCTGGTGCTGCTGGACGTCCTGCGGCTGCTGGAGGCGCTCGTAAGCAGCTTCTCGCCTGGTCGACTCGTGCGCAGGACCTACTGCATATATGCAAATGTATTTATCCATATATATATAAATATATATGTATTCTACACATCCATACAGACGCTTAGAGACTCGTAACCCTCCAACACGTACACAAGGAAACTCCTGGGTATATACGTATACATGTACGTGTATGTGTTACTATGTATACATATATATACATATACATATATATATGTATACATATCCAGAATATATGTGACTGTGTATACATGCATAAATACATGCACACTACGTATATATATCTATATATATACACACACATGAATATGTATGTATATACGTGACTACATACATGTGTATATATATATACACTTGTGTATATGTGACTATGCACATATGTGACTACATATATATATATATAAATATGTATATATGTATATATCTCTGCAGTGACAGAGATTGTGGCTGTGTGGACGGGTACAGCGTCGAGTACATTTGTTGGGGTGTCCACAGACGTTGTACTTGTGTAGCTCGATCGATTTCTGCTTCTTCATAATTACAAGGACATACGCAGCTGCGTCTCTGTCATTCACTAACTTTTTCTTCTCCCTCTGTCTCCGTCTCAAAAAACGCCCAGGCATCTCTAGGTAGAGGAGAAGCTGTCTGAAACCGTGACTCTGCGCTTATATATATGTGTGTATGTACATATATATCCATAGACGTACCTACATGCATACACGTATATATATATGTATTTATTCGCGTGCATACATACATGTTCCTGTGTACTTATATACGTGCTCCTATACATTTGTATATACATATGTATCCCTATACGTACATATATGCATATACATATATATTTATATACGTACTTACATATATTTATATGAGTCAAGTCGAAGCCCTTCCCCATTGCTCTGCTGTTGCCGCTCTCATTCACAGCTCCACGTGTGCCTCTTTCAAATATATATATATATATGAGTGCGTATATGTGTATATATATATAATGTAAATATATACAAATACGTACACGAATGAATGACTGTACGGTACGACCTTGCATGCGAAAAAGCTGCGTTCCGCGGTCCACGAGTTCTGCTGTGTGCAGACGCCGTCCGCCCGAGAAGCCGCGGCGATGGGGGGTACTGCTGCAGCTGCGGCAGCAGAGTGTCTGCTGCAGGTCGCGAGCAACGGCTTGTACAGCAGCAGCACCAGCGCTTTGAACAGCAGGTGGGGTAGCACCAGCGACAGGAGCAGCACTTGGTTTCCCTCCTCGATATGCGAGCGCAGCTGCACAGAAGATTCACCCTCCTTCTTGGCACGCAGCGGCGTCTGCGCTGCCGCCTCTGCTGCCGCTGTTGCTGCTTCTCTGGCTACTGCATGCACTGGCGCTGCAGCAGCACCCGGTGACGAGCCTGCCGCGCTGCTGCTGACCTTCTTGTGTAGCGGCAGCAGCTCCGTTGTTTCCGACGTGCTGCTGCTTGGCAGCACTGCTGCGCTTCCCGAGCAGTTCTCTCCGTGCGTTCCTCTTTCTTCAGAACTGCTGCTGCCTACACCCCCCTGTGCAACTGCAGCAGCAGCAACAGCAGCATCGGCTCCACGCACAAGTCGTCCCCTGCTGCTACCCTTTTCCCCTGCTGCGGCAGCTCTTCCAGTGCTGCTGCCCGGCAAAAGAAGCAGCCCCAGCAGCAGCGCGCCATCTAGGGATGGCGCAGCAGCGGCAGCAGCTTCTGTTCCGGAACTACTGCTGCGAACGCTTCCTGAAGGAGCAGCAGGAGCAGCAACAACGGCATGGAATCGACCTCCTGCGCCCCCCGGACTGCCTGCCACGCTCACGGCTGAGCAGCAGCAGGTGCACCAACAGCGGGAGAGTGACGCTGCGGCAGCAGAAGGCTGCGAGGCGCTGGAGCAGCAGCTGCTGTGGCTCTGGGGAGGGGAAGCATGCTGTACCGTCGAGGCTGAACTCGAACACATCGTAGCCCAGCTGTTGCTGCAGTGCTGCTGCTGGAAAAATTTTGCCTTTATATGCAGCGTGAGTTTCTTTCTTATCCCTTTGCCAGCAGCAGCCCGCCTTCTCGGCCTTCCCCCAAAGGCCTACGTGCATGGTTGCTTCATATATATATATATATGTGCATATATATGTGTATACACGTCGGTGCCTCAACGCGTATATCGATGTGTATACCTCACTCTCCTTCTCTCTCTCTGTCTACGTATATATATATATATATATATATGTATATATATATATATGTATACGTGTGTATCTGTCTATCTACCTGTCTATCTGTATATATACATATATAAATACATATGCACGGATGTGTGGTGGTGGGAGAGAGGCTCCGCTTTATTTGTTGACCAGTTTGTCTGCTACTTACGTACTTGTTCTTTCTCACGTGCATATATATCTTTGTGTGGGGGGGCATGTATATGTACATGCATATAAAGACCTAGGGAGACGGACAGTCGTACATAGCTCTACGTACGTCTATTGAATTCCTCGTATATTATTTATATGACTACGGGTGATTGTTGATAGGCAAAGGAAATATATATAGATATATATTTTGTATATACAATATTTGATGGGGTCGCTACACCTGCAAAGGAATTTTGAAGCAGTTTGCGGAGCAGCTGTCGTGCAGTCTCCCTATCTCTGGTGGACGCGTGCAAAGTAGCTGGTGTATGTAGGTGGAAGCTCGCGTGCGGCCTTGGCGCATGCGGGGTGAATATTCCGTCTAAAGTCCAAGATGTGCGCGTTCGTCCAGTGCATGCGCCTGCCGCGTGCAGAGCAGATACCTCCTGCGGGCCCCCGCTGCACGTGCGGAAGTCTGCGTAGGCCTCCAGACCGTGCGCCTCGATTATAGAGCTAATACGCACCCGTTGCCTGCATGCACGTGTGCGTCGCCTGCATCTCCGTATACTGCATCTCAACGGGGGACTCTGCTGCATGCGGGCTCCGCTGCGTTGCAACTCTGTGCCTGGCGCAGCTCAGGCCTCCCTTGCGCATGCAGGCGCATGTCGCGTGCAGGCTCGCGGCTGCACGCATGCGCGTGGTTTGTCTGTTATGTGAGGGACGGGTGCCCCCCTGGTATTTTCGTCAGGAGGGAGGTTGCGGTGGGAATGCAGTCCCGCCTCGTGCACGTGCGCAGTTGCTCGGGAGGTTGCAGAGGAAACTTCTTTGCACGTTGGGCGTCCATCTCCCTCCGTCTGGGTCTCTCTCTTTGTACGACGTATATGCTCAACATCTGTGCGTCTCCCTCTCCCAGCGTCGTCTTCTTCCTTGGCCACACACGTACACCTATGCAAGCGTATATGTAGCTCGGTTGGCTCTTGTCTCTCCTCTCTGACTTGTTCTCGTCACTTCCTTCTCGGTAGGACGGGCGCGCGTGTGTGTGTGTCTCGTCTCGCGACTGCATCTGCGTGAAGACTTTCTGTAGCGGCGCCCCTTTCTCAAGCGCTCCCTGCTTCTCTGTCTGTTCTCTCTGTTTTGCGCTGTCCTCCGTCTTTCGCTGATGCGTGCCCGGCTCTCTATATCCCTGTCTTCCGGTCCCTACTCTCCTCAAGACGTGCCTGCTGTCGTTGTTGTCTCTCGCTGTGTCCCTCTCTTTTTCTTCTGTCTCTGGCTCGCACGCGTGTGTCTCTGCATGTCCCTGGAAAAACAAACTTGCGCCGCGGCCCGCCGCAGAGAGCCACAGACAAAGTTGCCCCGCTAGAGTTTTGCTTGGCGTGCCGTGTCGTATAAACCTCTGCGTACACATAAAGTATATACCTGCCCCTCTGTGTATATCTGTACGTATATAGAAAGAGAAAGAGAGACAGAGAGAGACAGCGATATCCATCTATCTACCTATCTGTCTCTTCCTATATATACATAGGTAGATATATGGAGAGGCGCATGTATATATGTAAATCTCCGCACAGACGCATTTACACGACGATAGGTAGGAACACACGTGCGTGGACTAGCTGTGTATGCGGACGGAGAAATAGAGATAGAGAAGGAAGAAGGGACAAGGGACTTTGAGTAGGCCTGAAAAGGTAGAGAAATGTAGATACATGTATAAAAGGTGTGTATATGCACCACACGTATCTGTGGCCCCTGTAGCTACTTTGGCTAGTACGTATCTATTGGCGTCGACTTTATTATGTATGCGTCGAGACAGATGTACTGGCTGCTTCGAAGACGAGAGGAGGGGCGCATGTCTAACAAGAGGCAGCAAACACAGGAGCCTGCCTCGCTAGCTCGCTGTTTCGCTAGCCCGCTGCCTCGCTAGCTCGCTGTCTCGCTGCTTCGGTCGCTCGCTGTCTGGCTACGCCGTCTCGCCGTCTGGCTGACTCGCTGCCTGGCTGGCTCGCCGTTCGCTGCCTGGCTGGCCTCCTGTCTCGCTGGCTCGCTGTTTACCTGTCTGTCTGTGACTCTAGCTCTCTTTCTGCGCCCCCAACGTTGGGTTTACTCATGCACCTTTTTTCCTCAAAGTGCTGCTGCTGCTGCTGCCATTTGTGGCGCTGTGCCTGCATGGAGGGCGGTCTCCGAGAAAAAAGGGAACCGACCCATTTTTGCAGAAGAGCGTAGCTATCAGATTACTGCTGTTGAGGATCTGCTGCTGGGGCGCTTTCAGAAGCTGCGCCGTTTGTTCCAGTCCTGCTGCTGCTGCCACTGCTGCTGCTCGTGCTGCTGTTACTTCTTCTACTGCTGTTACTGCTCCTGCTGCTATTACTGCTCCTGCTGCTGTTACTACTGCTGCTGTTACTGCTCCTGCTGTTGTTATTGCTGCTGCCGCTGCTACTGCTCCTGCCGCTGTTACTGCTCCTGCTGCTGATACTGCTGCTGCTGCTGCTCTTGCGACTGGTGCTGCTAGGTATCCAGCAACTGCTGGTGGCGCTGGTGCTGCTAATGTGGCTGCTACTGCTGCTGCAGTTTTTTGTGGGAAGGGGCCGCAGGAAGACTCGCTGCTACTGATGCTGTTGTTTTGATGGGGTGTCTCGGTTGTGTTGCAGGGAGTTCGTTTTCGGCTGCTGAGTAGTCCTTCTCCGCTGCTGCGTTGGAAGGGACTACGGCTGCTGCTGCGGCTGCTCGACTGTACTCATATGGAAGTCGTTGAGGAAGGTGGACGGGAGGGCTGGACCTGCTGGCTGCATGCGCTGCTGCTTCTGCTGCCTCACGTGGCTGACGCGGCGGCCGGAGTGCGGTTGCTGGCGCGAAATGCGACGCGGCAGCTGCTCTTTAAGTGTAGATGCACCGCCGAGCAACTGCTGTGGTGTCGTCAGCATCCCACAAGGTGCACCACGGCAGCCGCGACAGAAGCGGCTCCGCCCTCTGCTGCTGCTGCTGGTTCTCTTCCCCCGGCGCATGCAGCAGCTCGGACAGGGCAGGCCGACCCAGCGACCTGCCGCCGACGATACGCAGCAGCAGCAGAAGAAGTCGCAGTGGCAGCAACAGGAGGAGACACAGAGACAACGGACCCTTACGCAGAAGAAGAAGAAGCAGGAGCGGCTACCAACGCAGCAGTGATGTGGAAGAAGTTTGCCGAAGCAACGCGGAACCGAGCTGCAGCAACTGCTGCTGCTGCCGCCGCACGTGGACGGGTACGAGTTGGTGCTGCTGAAGAATGGGATGAAAGAATGTCAAGAGCCGAGGCAGCGGAGGAGGAAGAAGAACTGCTGCTCGAGTTTCTTGCTGCTGTTGCTGCTCGCGAGCCTTTTCCTGAAGCAGCGTCAGTAGTCTCGTTTCTTCTTCTACCGTTATGCGAACAGCAGCACCCTCTCCCCACTGTCCTAGCGCTGCGTTGCTGCTACGTTGTGCTGCAGCACATGCTCGCTGCAGCTTCTTCTTCTCCGTCTTTTTCGTTAATTCCGTACTCTTCTTGTTCTTTATTCTTTGCCTTTTCGTCTCCCTCATCAGTGGAGAGCGCTTTACGAGGAAATGCCTCCACCTGCACGTGGCCGCTGCAGCAGGAGCCGCAGCAACTGCAGCAGCAACAGCAACAGCCACAGCAGCGGCAGGGGACTCAGCAGCAGCACGCAGTGCCCGCGCAGCCGCAGCAGCAGGCGTCACAGCGGGAGCCAGAGCCGCAAGGGGCTGAAGCCTTGCAGCCGTTTCAGCAGCCCTTGCGGCAGCAGCAGGAGGAGGAGGATGAGCACCAGCAGCAGCACTTAGCTACCGGTGGCTCCGCCTCTTCCGACAACCTCCATGCTGAGCGAGGGGAGGCTGCTGCTGGTCTATCTCCTGTCCCTGCTGCTGCGGGGTCGGGCTCTGCTGCTACTGCCGCAGCCGGTTATCTCGCCTCTTTTGCATGCGGCTTCACAGCTCTGGTGCTGCATCTGCTGGCCTGCAGGAGAGCAACACGGCGTGTCCGTGCAGCAGCAGCAGCAGCGGCAGCAGCGGGAGACGGAGGAAGCTACGTTAATGTGCAAGCATTTCGGGAGAAGGACGGGGGTCTTCTCTTGGGGGGCAGCAGCAGCAACAGTAGCACCGGAGGCTGTCCTGCTGCAGGACAGTTTTCTCCTGAGATAAGGGCAGCGGGCAGCAGTTACCCGCGCCACGTGAGCGACAGCAGCGCTGCGTTGCCGAGAGAGTTTTTTGTGTGCACGCAGCAGACCGTAGGGCAGCAGCAGCAGCTGATGCTGCAGCAGCAGTGGCAGCAGCTGATGCTGCAGAAGCAGTGGCACCGGCGAGTGGAAGAAGCAGAAAAGCAGGCAGAACGTCTTGCTCTCTGCTGCGTCAGGTTGGTGGCCAGGTACAATTTTGCTGCCGTCTGCAAAGTGCTGGTGCAGCCTTCTCTGCCGCTGCATTCGCCACTACAACAGCAGCAAGAGGATCAGCAGAGAACAAGGCAGCAGCAACTGCAGCAACGAGAACACGCGCCGCAACAGTGGCCGGGAGAGAGGCTGCAGCAGCTGCTGCACGTCTACGAGCAGCAGGCTACCCAGCTTCAGCAAGAGCAGCAGCCACAACGAGTGTCGCAACAGCAGCACGAAGGACGGGGGGAAGAGGGGCTGTGTCCCGCCTGCCTTCCCCGTCACTTTGCAGCAGGTGATTGCTGTTTGCTTTCTGCTGTTGCGTGCGTGGCTCTGCTGCAGCGCGGCACCTCATCCGCTACTCCTGGTACTCCCTCTTCTCGTGCCTCTGCTGCTCCTGCTACTGTCACGCAGCCGGCCGAAGGTGCTGCTGCTGCTGCCGCCACCCCTGCCGCTGCTGCTTTGCTTGCTACTGCAGACTTTACAGCGTCTGAGGGGTGTTTGCATGCGGCGCTGCTGCGTCTTTTTGCAGCAGATCCCCTGCTGCTGCGGCGGACGGTGGAGTATTTGATGAACGTCCTAACCAGCGCCCCTCCCGTCTCCGTTTTCCCCGCTGCTGCTGCGTCTCTGTCGCGTGCTTCTGCCTCTCGTCCGCCTAGTGCTGCGTCTCTCTCGCCTCCTGCTGCTGTTGGTGCTGCCTTTTCCGCTGCTGCTGCTTCGCCTGCTGCTCGCGCTGCTGCCTATGCGTTGCCACAGGCGCGCATCCCTGTTACCGCAGACCGATACGCATCTTCTGGTAATTTCCATCCTGCTGCTGCTGCTGAATGTCACACTGTAACCGCCGCAACCGCGGCTGTTGAAGACTCGCTGCCGGTGCTACAGACAGCCCCGGCAAACGCCGCGCTGCACCAAGCGACGTTGCTGCTGCTGCTGCTCCTGCAGACCGGAACGCAACGGCAGGACCAGCGAGAGCAAGAGCCGCGACCCTGGCAGCACCAGCAGCACGCGGACAAGGAGGAAGAAGACCCGCAGCAGCAGGGGCACCAGCAGCAGCAGTGGCAGCAGCAGCACACGCGAGAGGAGTATTTGAATACTGGGCGACAGCGCTTCGGGCAGAGGACTGCGAACGTACTGCAGCAGCAGCGGGCCGACGCGACAACAGAAGCAGCAGCAGCTGTTTCGTCTTTGCCTGCTCTTGCTGCTTCCGGTCCTACTGGCGTTGCTTTTGTTGGCAGCACAGCTCCTCCTGCCGCCGACAACGGGTGTGTCGGTGCTGCTGCTGCTGTTCGGCAATTAGTGGGGAGGCTTCTGCCCGAGCTTTTTTGCGCGGCGCTGCTGCGTGTTGCGTCTTCCTTCCCCTGTTGCGTCTCGTTCGCTGCTGCATGCGACGCCATCCCAAAAAGAAGAGGCGCTGCGCCTACACCATCAGCCACGAGTATACGAGCTGCAGCAGCAGCAGCGCCGATGCATCCGGCAGCAGCAGCGACTGCAACAGCAGCAATCAGCGAAGAAGTAGCGGCAGCAGCAGAGAAGCCGCTTGAAGATGTGTGGCAGTGGTGGGACAGAGTAACGCAGAGACGTCAACACCCTGCAGCTGCGCTACTGCTGGAGCAGCAGGCAGAACAGTCAACCGCAGCAACGCCCTCGGCAGCAGCAGCGGCAGGACTGACAGCAACGGAACAAGCAGCAGCGGCAGCAGCAACTCCTTCAGCAGCAGCAGCAGAGCCTTCAGCAGCAGCAAAGCCTTCAGCAGCAGCAGGAGGCCTCTCAGCAGGGGACCTAGCAGCAGCAGCAGCAAGGGCCAGATACGCAGCTGCAGCAGCAGCCCTGGCATCCAGTGGAGGATGCACCAGAGGAGACCTCCTGGGGCATTTCTTTGCAGAGGAGACAGTGACCAGCAGGATTCCTTCCTCGGAATTGGCTGCTGCTGTTCTGCTGCTGCGGCAGTTGCTGCTGCTCACCGAGGCCTCCGAGCAACTGCTGCTGCTCCTTGATATCAATAACGTGGTCCTCCGTCTGCTGCAGCCGCACTCCTGCATGCGTGCACTTCAAGATGCAACAATGTAAGAGAAACGAATGACTTCCTGCTGCACGGGGGACGCCTGCGGAGGGGGATTTCTTGGTGCTGCTGCTTTTGCGAAGCAGATTGCTCTGCCAGCTGCTCGTTTTTCTACTGTTCCTACAGCTGACATTTCTGCTGCTGCTGCAGCTGCGGCGGCTACTGTTACGACTGCCGCTGCGGCACCTGCTGCTTCTACACTGCTGCTGCTTATGTAGCTGCGAGCACTGCTGCTACTGGGGCTGGGACGGCGGCTGCTAGTGCTGCTGCTGCTAGTGCTGCTGCTGCTAGTGCTGCTGCTGCTAGTGCTGCTGCTGCTAGTGCTGCTGCTGCTAGTGCTGCTGCTGCTAGTGCTGCTGCTGCTAGTGCTGCTGCTGCTAGTGCTGCTGCTGCTAGTGCTGCTGCTGCTAGTGCTGCGGCTGCTAGTGCTGCGGCTGCTAGTGCTGCAGCTGCTAGTGCT
>KL647305.1:1388081-1432369 GCA_000727475.1 Sarcocystis neurona | reverse complement strand
CTCTCTCTGTACATATATATATATATATATATATATATATGAGTATATCTGCACTGGTACCCATCAATATATATATATATATGTACTGATGTACATATATGTGACACGCACCACTGCATACATTTGTGTATCGAGAGAGAGATAAATAGGAGATTAGAAAGGTTCATAGACTTATAACCTTGGGTACAAATGTGTGTGCGTCCCTCTGTATATCTATGGATTCGTATACAATAAGGTGAGCAGCCTTCTGCTCACCCATCTACAGGCAGGTGCGTCGGTGTCAGGTAAGCGTATCCGGGGATGCCTACGCATATTTATATATATGTATATATATACATACATGTGTATATGAGTGGAAGCGTATCTGGGGATGCCTGCGCATGTTTATATATACGTATATATATATATGTGCATATGTGTCGAGGAGTATAGATGTGCGTGCGTGTATAGGGAGGCATATATTTCTGAATACGCAATGTATATATATATATCTGTGCATGCACGTGTATGAACAGCTGCATATATATACATATATAGAGAGAGATAGATAGATAGTTAATTCGGTGACCATATGTATGGATGCCAAGCAGATTATATGGAAGGGGAGAAGGGGAATGCACATGGTAAGGAGCAGCATTTCCAGCGGGGAAGAGGGACTTTGCTTGGCGCCGGTTTTGCTGCTGCTGCTGTCGTTCGCAGGGAGTTTGCTGCGGGCTGCTGCGTCTGCTGCTTCTGCACGGCTCTGCTGCGACAGACGAAGAAGACAGCAGCTGTTGCTGCTGCGCCTCCTCCGCAGGCGCTCCCGTGGCTCTTCGTGTGACAGCAGCACACGCCTCTGGCGTGCCAGCTCCCACGCGGTCTGTTCTTTCCCCCTGCCCGCCTGCTGCCGCGGCCTCTGCTGTTGCTGCTGCTTTTTCTTCTTCTGCTGCTGCCGCTGCTGCGTGTGCGTCGGCTGCTGCTGCCGCCTCTGCCGCCGCCGCTGCGGGCCTGCGGGCCTGCGCCGCTTTCTGCTACTTGCCGGCGGACAACTGGCCCTCTCCGGCGTGCAGTGCAGCTGCTGGAGCTGCTGCTGTTGGTTTCCTGGAGCAGCTGCTGCGACCCGCAGCGCCCCGCTCCCACAGTTTTCTCCTCACCTACTTGCTCTTGCGTGCTCCGGTAAGAACAGCAGCAGCCTGCAGCCGCAGAAGCAGAGGCAGATGCAGCAGCAGCAGCAGCAAGAGACACGTGGGCCCCTGCGTTGCCTCGGCGGGGCTTCACGTCGGCACGAGACAACGTGATCATGGCCAAGCCAATTTATACACCTGTAGTCGGTCCACTCAAAAAAGAAAGAACCAGGACTTCTCACACTCGCACATATATACGAGAATATATATATATATGAGAATATACATATGTATATGTATACATTGGAGGACGATACACCTGTTCGTAGGCACAGACTAAATAAACGTGTACATATATGTACGTAAGGAGGTGTGTAACGATATATTGTACATATGAGTCCATTTTCGTGTACCTGTATGATATATATATATGTATATATACAAATATATGTACATGTATATGTACATATATATACATGCGTATTGAACGTTGTAGAAATACGTATACGGATGTTTTATCTCTGTGTGTGTACGTATCATTTGTAGCTGGTTATTCATTTGTAGTGTACCCGTGGCTTCATCTTTCCGCGTCTCTCCCTGATTCCTATATATATATATATATGTATATATATATATATGTATATATACGTGTACGTATATAAGGTTGAAAAATAGCTCTAAAGCGTATATTTTCGTATGTATATATATATATGTATATGGGTGTGTAGGTAGATTAGTATAGATAGGCAGATAGAAGGGCAGCTCCAGGTGTGCTAATAGAGCCGTATACACACTCGCGGATGCGTTTCAGTCCCCGCATCTACATACAACTATACACATATACATATATAATGTATCTGTCTACGTTTTCCATATACAGATGCATAAAGAACATTGCTGTACCTGTCAGCGTATGGCTGCCCTGTAGAACGTATATTTACATATTTGTCTATACATACCACACGTATATATATATACCCATTATATATATATATATATATGTTTGTCTCTTTGCATTGACTTCTTCTCTCGCTTTTTCTCTCTCTTTCTCTACAGACGTGTGTAGTATATAACCATATATATATACGTATGTATGTAGTATATAATGTGTAATGTATAAACATGTTCACCTACTACAGGGCTCTGTGTTCTCTTGTTGCTTTGTCCTTTGGCGTCTATATCAGATGGTTCTCTACAGATACGCAGGCGCCGATATTTCGTACGACTCTAAGCATACACATATACATATATATATGTATATACATGTATATAAATACATAGATGAATACATGCTTACTTTCACACATACACCATCTATCTAAAAAGGCGTATGTATGCGGGAGTGGAAGTGAGAGGATCGATAAAACTCCGCGTACTTCTATGCGGACGTGTGTGGGTGTATTTTGACAGAAAAAGACGTATGTATGCATGCATAAAGAGAGAAAGAACGATAAAGAGAGCGAGAGTGTATACTAAGGAGAATATATAGTAGAGAGCGTGTGTACTAGATATATTAATAGGTGACAGACGACGTATGTGCGTGTCGGTCATCGCAGGACTACGAGCTGCACACTGCGGCATTCACGTGGCTGCGGGAGCTGCTGCGCGTTGGACCTTCGCTGCGCGACCTTCCTGCTCTCGCTCCGACCGCCAACAGCAGCAGCAGCACGGGCAGCAGCAGCATCAGTGCGGCCCCGCACAGCAGCCAAAGCAAAGCGAAGAGCCGCATTCCGGAGGAAAGCAGCCGCGTTGCTACCACGGCGAGCAACAGCAGCTGCAGCAGCAAAGCGCTGAAGTGCGAGAGCCTCGTCGACAACACGAACAGCAGCAGCCTAAACAGCAGCATCCTGAACAGCAGTAGCCAGAACAGCAGCAGTAGCAGTCGCGGGAGTGATATTGCTAGCAGCAGTAGTAGCTGTGGCAGGAACACTGCGTGGCTTGTGGAAGGACTGGAAATGTTTACGCTTGATCAGCTTGATGAGCTGCTGATATGCAGCTGCATGCACCTGTTTTCGTGGAATGTTGCCGCTGCTGCAGCTGCCAGTAGCTTTCTGCAGCGTGCCCTGTTACCGGCCCTCTTGCTGCTGCAGCATCGGCAGGAACTGCAGCAACAGCAGGAAGCCGAAGAGAGCCAGCAGCAACAGTTGCAGGGGGAGGGGCACCAGCAGCAGGAGGAGGCGCACCAGCAGCAGGAGGATCTGCGGACGCAGCACCAGCAACAGAAAAAGGAAGGAGAGAAGCCGCCGCAGCAAAAGGAGCATCAGCAGCGGAGCTGTGAGGAGGATGAGAAGAGACACCGGCATGCCCAGAGGCAGGCGACTGCAGAGCCCGATGATAGGCAGACAGATGCAACAGCAGTTGCGAGAGTTTACGACCAGTGCGTTGCGGTCGTTCAGCAAGTGCACGTCCTTCGCATGGCTGCAACCTATCAAGCAGCAACAGCAGAAGCAGAGGCAGGAGAGGTCGTGCCTACGGAAAATTTGCACTTTCCTGTATATTCTGGCGCAGACGGCGTGCACGCGGGCGGCTGCTGCTGCTGCTCTGCTGTTGCTGCTGCCTCTACCCCAGCAGCTGCGGCTTGCCCCTTTGATACGTCTGCGTCCTGTACTTCCGCTGCTCCTGGCCCTGCTGCCCCCTGTGGCATCTCTGTCGACTTGTGCTACAGAATCCAGGTGCTGCTGCTGCGCTTGTTTTCTCTCTTGCTGCGCGTGCGGACCAGCCGCGGCAGCAGGAAGCAGCGAAGTAGCAGCAGCCACAGCAGAGGGCGCAGGAGCAGGAGCCTGAGCAGGACGAACAGTGTCACGCAGATCGGCAGCAGCAGCAGCGGGAAAGGGGGAATGAACCGCCCCAGCAACAGAGATGGAACCCGTCTGAGCAAGCGAGTGTTTCATATGCTAGAGAGCTGCCGACGTTGTTTCTTCCCTGCTGCTTGCTGGCAAGTAAGTCTGCAGCCTTCGGAGCAGGTTTTGCAGCAACAGCAACAGCTGGAGGAGAAAAAAACGCAGCGGAGTTTGAATCGGCTGCTGTACGGCTTGTACCACCCCGTGTCAGCAGCAGCAGCCACGAGAGCGGCACTCCGCAAGCAGTACACCACTTCGGCCTACGCAGGAGCAGCGGGCCTCGTACTAGGTATCGCCGGGGGAGGAGCAGCAGCACCAGACACTGGGGGCAGACGAACAAAAGCAGCAGCACAGGGAGACGCATGCCAGACAGCAACATCTGTGGAAATTAGAGAAGCAACAGCGCGGTCGCCATCAGCAGGGGCGGCAAACAGAGGGAAAAGAGCACCAGCAGGGGCACCAAGTCTATCGGCACACGACGACACACACACAGGAACAGCAGTAGAAAATGTTGCAGCAGCAACAGAAGAAGCAGAAGGCAGGCCAGAGAACAAATACGCTGCAATGGGGGAGGAACCCGTCGTAGGTGCAGCAGCAGCAGCAACCCCCCCCCCGCGACAGCAGCGACTGAAGCAGAGCAAGCAGCAGGGACGCTTGCGTACAGACTCGCGGGAGCGAGTCTGTACAACGCCGTGGCCAGTTTTTTCTTGCCATCGCAGCAGCCGGAACGACCTCAGCAGCAGAGCAGCAGCAACAGCGGTGGAGCAGAAGACGAGCGGACGCCAGACGCGGATTCGCAGCAACAGAGGGTTGAACAGGACACGAGAGCCGCCGACGCAGCAGGAGACGACGATAGCAATACAGCAGCAGCAGGCGAGAAGGAGGAGGAGGAGAAAGAGGAAGAGGAAGAGGAGGAGAAAGTAGAAGAAGAACAGAGGCAGAAAGGGAAGGAGGAACGTCTAGAGAGGAGAGATCATGCTGCAGCAAACGACAGGGATGGAAGTGCAGCAGCAAAGGAGGCTGCTGCTGCAGCAGAAACACGGCGAGAAATTGATCGGTCGAGGTCGGAGCTTGCAGGCGGCGGAAAACGGAGAATGAAAACAGAGAAGCGAAGGAAGCTCGGAGAGGCGAAGAAGAGGGACGCTTCACGTGCTGCTGCTGTTTCTTCTGCTGTTGTGCAGCCGCCGTCTCCCGTGGAGGCAGCCCACGAGAACAACAGCAGCAGTGCGCAGCGGACTAGTGAGAGCCACAGCAACGGGGGCAGCAGCGGCGGCACTGCAGGCAGGAGCAGCGGAAACGGCCGCACCTACGAAGTCGTGAACAGCAACACGGAAGCAGCTGCTAGCGCACTACACCCAAGTCACCGGGGCGACCGCGACAGACGGCAGCAGCTAAGCCAGCCTTCAGAAGAGGAGGAGGAAACTGCGGCAGCTGCGGATGAAGAAGAAGCTGCGGCGCCGGGAGAGGAGAGGGAGCCTGGAGCAGCAGAAACAGCCATGCGGGCAGCAGCAGTAGAGAGAGAAACGTTCTACACGCACAGTCCACCGGTCGAAAAGAAGAAGAGAAGCGGCAAGAACAGCAGCCGACGCCTGGCGCGCGCACTCGAAAGTGAGGACGAGGTAGGTGAAGTTAACTCATCCTCAGAGGGAGCACCCATGCAGCACCTTTTTCCGCTGTGTCTGCGTCTATTTTCCCTGCTGTGTTTGTGTCTCTGCCTTTCTCAGCGTATACGCGAAGAGAGAGAGAGCCCGCGACTTGCCTGGTCTCCTGCACACACACACACACACACACATGTCTGTGAGACTCTCGCCTACACGTACGTCTGTACATATGTAGATATACGCATGCAACTATATATATATAGTAAAGAAAAAGACGTACACCTACGCACACACCTGCTGGGCATTTCTCCATCTGTGCATCTGAGGAGGGAAGCGCATATTCGCTGCATGGCTTTGTCTCGAGGAGAGCCCCGGTGGAAGAAAAGATGGACGGCGATCCAGCCTTACGCAGCTGCTTCTCCTTCCGCCACCTTCTGCGTATACTCTCCATGTGACCCGCATGCGGAGCCCTCTCTGTCTCTGTCTCCCTTTCTGCTTTTGTGTGTCTGTCTCTCTGTGTCTGGCTTTCTGTTGCTGTGTCTCTATCTCTGTGTCGCTCTGTATTTCTCTCTGTATTTCTAGGTGTTTCTCTTCGTCTCGCACCCTCTTTCTGTGTCTTGCTGTGTCTCCCTCTGTCTCGTCCTGTCTTTTGCTGTCCCTGCCTCGCCTTCGGCGTTGTCTCTGTGTGTCTGTACGTGTGTCTGGCCACACGGCTGCCTCACTGTGCGTGTCTTCTCGCTCTGCTGCTGAATGACATACGCGCATGAGCATGCGCAGCGCATCTTCTGCGTACATGCCGCCGCGACGAAGACGCCAGAGCGGGAAGCCACTTTTTTCTGCCACATGCATGCCCCTGCGTCACGGCCTCGACAGCGCCGCTGCTGCTGCCGGTGCTCGCCTGCACATCGCTTTGCACACATTTCTGTGTGTTCGCCTTGCGCCATGTTAAGGTGACGGGCATGCCACACTGCAGCGCGTATGCACTTATTCGTGAGAATATATGTATATACATGCGTGTCTCCCTGTCTCTCTCTAATGGCTGCGATATTTAAGTACTTCTTCGGAGTAGTACGAAGACGCTTGCGGGCAGCTTCTATCTTCTGTGTTGCTGCTCCTGCTGCTGGCGAGAAATGTGTGCGCCAGTGCCCTGCTGCTCTCCTGCTGCTGCCGCATGCTGCCGGTGCTGCGGCCGTCGCCTCTCCTTGTGCAACTTGAGCGCTGTAGCTGCCCTCAGTGCCCTGCCTGCTGCCCGTGCTGCTGCTCCTGCTGCAGGTGCCACCACTGCCACTGCTAGGTCCCGCACTGCTGCATCTGCTGCGTGGGCCGTCAGTGATACTGATATCACTGCTGCTGCCCCTACTATTGCTTCTGCTGCATGCGCCACCTTCCTCCTGCTGCTGCCGCTGGAGCGTTCCTGCCGCCCCTGTTGCCACGGTCCCTCTCGTGCTGCGCTCGCTTCGCCGCTGCTGCTGCTATTGTCTCCGGTCCTGTGGCGCGCCTTTCTGGGCCGCAGTGCTGTTCTGCCGGTGCTGCTACCGGTTCTGTGAGGTGTCTTTTTAAGCGACACTGCTGCTCTGCACCTCCTATTGCCGCTCTGCTGTTGATGCCGCTCTGTGTGCGTTGCTGTTGCTGCTGGGCTGTTCTCCTCTGCCTATGTGTGGCAGCTGCTCTTCCGAGGCCCCGAAGGCGCTAGGCACGTCTCGGGTACTGCTATCGTAGCTGCCTCGCTGCTCCAGTTTCTAAGTCAGTTTTGCTACTTCATTTTCACGGCGTGTCTGCTGTTGCTGCTTGCCTGCTGCCGGTGCTGCGTCAGTACTGGTGGTACCGACAAGTGCTCCTGAGCGACTACGTCTGCTGTGCTGCTGCGGGACTGCCTCTTGATTACTGCCGCCGTTAATTCTTCGTAACTGCTGCTACTCCACGGATGCTGCTGCTTCACCTCAGGCAGAGGAGGACGTGGTGCTGCTGCGGTGGCGTTACGTGAAGCAATATTTGAGACGGGGACCTTCGCGTCCTCGGCGTGCGCTGTTGTTGGGACTGCCGTGCTGCTGCAGCACAGAGGCAGCAGAAGCCGCAGCAGCTGCACAGCAGCTGCAACTCCTTTTGTCTAGCAGGCCGGCGCTCTCGACAGCTGCTTTGCCTGCAGCAGACATTTTTTCTCCCGCGTCCACGCCATCCGCTGCATCTCCCTCTGCTGCTCCGAGGGAACCGGAGCAGCGCAAACCAGAAGTTGAGGCAGCCGTAGACGAAAAAGACGCAGCTGCTGTCGCTGTTGCTCCCGATGCGCAAGGTGGTGCTGCCGCAGGTCGCCACACCGTTTCTCCTGCTGCTGCTGGTTTTCGCAAGCCGCTATGGCCGGAGGGAGTGCGTCTGGAAGCGGGACAGCAGCCGCACCTGGAGGCAGCTGCAGCAGAAGAGGAGACGGCAGCAACATCGCGTGAAGAGGCAGCAGCCAGGAATGCAGCAGGGACAGCAGCACGAAGAAGAGAAACAGAAGAAGAAGTCGCAACAGGAAGTGGACGTCTCAGGAGGGGTCTGTTCCCTGTTCTTCCTTTTTTCAATTCACCAGCCGCAGCCAACACCAGCAGCTGCTGCTTCCCATCAGCGCCTGCTGCTGCTGCGGCCGCGTGCTGCTGCTGCTACTGCCCTCACAATGATAAACGCAGGCGAATGCTGACGGATATGTTCTTCAGCAGCAGCTCTGTGGCTGTCGTGCTGCTGCGCTACGTTGCAAAGCAGCAACAACAACAGCAGCAGCACCACGGGACGCGGCAGCGGAGCGCTCATACACGCACCGACGTCAAGCTCCAGGCCCTCGCCGCAGCCACTGCCAGGCAAGTGGACGCTGGAGTTTCTTCCGTAGTTCCTGCTGTCGCTGTCCCTGTTGCGTTGTTTCTGCTCCTTTCTGTGTTGCTGCATTGCTGCTGCTGCTGCGGCCGCAGCTGCACCAACGCTGTTGCTGCTCACACCTTCCCTCCTCTATCTCCTCCCCCCCTGTCTCCTCGTCTTTATTCTCCTATAGCGCTGCTTGGTCTTCTGCTCAGGTGGTGCTCCTGCTGCTGCACAGCTGCTGCTCCTGCTGCTGCTCAAGCGCTTTTCTGCCGGTCTGCGGCTGCTGGTCCTCCTGCTGCTGAACTGCTGCTTTTACTGCAGAGCTGGGGTGGCTGTGGATGACGGCGCTGCTGCTGCTACCCCGGTGCTCTTCAGCTGCTGCTGCTGCTTATTATTCTTCTTCCTCTTCTTCGGACCGCGCGCAACAGGCGGTGACGCTGCTGCTTCCGAAACTTTTTCCTTGGCGTGTGGCTCTGTTTTTACTCAGGCAGATCCTTTCTGCTCTTCACCACAGGGATGAGCGAGAGCAGCAGCAGCGGGAAGCGACAGTCGCAGGAGGAGGAAAGAAGACCCGCTGCAGGGCTTGTGGGGCTGCTGCTGCTCCTGCGACAGCAGAAACAGAGAAGCAGCTCGACGATGACATTCGAAAGGCAGCAGCAATTGCTGTCAGTTTTCTACGAGACTTCCCGCTGCCCGTCGAACAAAACGACGGCCAGAAGTAGCAGCAGCAAAAAGCAGCAGTTCACGTTCATATGTGTCAACGAGTCGTTGACCGGGGGTGTACATACATACAAACATCAGAGGACCGCCTTGTCTTATATCAACCCGTGTGTGTATATATGCCCATAAGAATGTATTCATCTATATATACATATACACACGGAATGCAAAGGTTAGACAAACTAATGTACTATATATGTCTGTATTGATTCATATATATATATATATATATGTATGCCCATAGTACGTTCAGACTACGGACATAGTCTGTTTTACTACATGTATATATATATATAGAGAGAGAGAGAGTATACATGTGTGTAATGAAGAAGTTAGAGAGACCGTGCAGATGAGTGTTCATTGTATAACGTGGAATGGTATATATATATATATTTGTATAAATCAAGGGACGTGCGCGTACATGCGGGTTTTTGATCCAGCATGCGCTTGAGGCGTAGACACGTGCATACAGTGTGAAGAGATTCTTATCAACAAACATTCTGTATGCATATTTTCCCGTAGATTTTACATCGTCTAGACAGAAGAACGTCCGCCTGCCTAGAGGAAGTATAACTTAAGAGAATTCTCGCGCGGCGTCCTCGTTAGTGGCTCTCTGCACCAGTGCAGGCTTCTGTCACGTAGCGTCGCCGTCGCTTCACTTCTAGTGCTGCTGCTGCATCTCCTTTACGTGTGTGGCACTAACGATGTTGTCCTTCGCTCTATATATATCGCTCTCTATCTCTGTCTCATTCTCTTTGTCTCCCTTTGTCTCCCTCCACATATAGGTATACATAGTACAGGAAGATCACGCTACGTCATCCTGAGGACACTAGTGCTGCTCTCCCCTTCTATCCCTCTCTATCTCTCTCTCTCTCTGTCACTCCCTGCCTCTTCCTCTGTCTCGCTCTCCATATATATATATATACACAAATATATGTGCAAAGCAGTTGGGCGCAGCTCTTGAACGTAGACGATACAGGTGCTTCGCTTTCTGTCGCTCGCTCTGTCTGTCTGTCTCTACATGTATACATATGTATGTAGTGAAACTGGGTGCCACTCTTTGACGTAGACGAGACTATTGTTTTCCCCTCTTTCTATCTCTCTCTCTCTATATATATGCATGTCTATACGTGTATCTGTAGATATAGGTATATATACACATGTACCTGGATGGAAAAGCACTCGCATATGCAAGCGTGTGCAAAGGCGTAGACAGGAGAGAATACGTAATCGCAGAGATCCACGTCTTGTTGTGATGCGCGACGGCGCAGCCGTATAAATACACACACATGTGATATATATATATACAAGTGCATAGACGAAGATTTCTCTCTCTCTCTCTCCACTAAACACATATATGTACATTTATATGCACGCCTGTACGGGCATATACATATGTGTGTGGCTACGTCCTTCGCGAGGTGGAATGGGGATGTTCTATAGTTGTCTGCGTCTGCACGTGGCCTGCTGCCAGTGACGCAGGGAGGAAGGGCTTTACGCGGCCCTGTCCGAGCGCGACAAATTTTCCTCTGCACGTTAGCCACTTACATCCTCCTAATTTTATTTCCACGAACAGGTGTATGTACACCTGTGGATGTGTGCTCATGCTCCTACACACACGTACGTATATGTAGGTGGATGGAGAGAGAGAGAACGAGAAAGAGAGAGACAGAGAAAGAGCCGGCCCAGACTACTTGTGTAGCCTTTGTGAGACGGCGCGGAGAACGCCTCTGCATTCCTGCTGCCCGGGTTGTATATTTGCGTCTGTGGAGAAACCGCGGGCCCTTGGGGAGATCTCCGGTTTTCTTCGAAGGAAATAATTCGGCGGGAACGTTGGGACCTGCGTGTCTTTCACAGGCGCACAAACCTTACCGCAGCAGTCGCGTTGCCGCTTTCTCCGCGGCACACAAAAGCGCAGGCAAAGACAGCAGCAGCACGAGTAGCGAAGGCCCCTCTTTCCCGCTGCCAAGTGCAACGCTAATATATATATATATATATATGTATATACGTATATGCTTGTGCTCCCTCCCTGAGAGAGAGAGAGAGACAGAAAGAGAGACGAACAAATAAACAAACAAACATACACACACACAAACACACATATGCACACACACGTGCACACATACATACATACATATATACATACACATATATACATACATACACATACATACGTGTATGCATACATACATACATACTTACATACATACATATGCATATATACATGCACACACACACACACACACGTACATACATACATACATACATACATTACATACGTACATGCATAACATACATACATACCATACATAGATACATACATAGATACATACATACACATACATACGTGTATGCATACATACATACATACTTACATACATACATATGCATATATACATGCACACACACACACACACGTACATACATACATACATACATACATACATTACATACGTACATGCATAACATACATACATACCATACATACATACATAGATACATAGATACATACATACATTACAAACATACATACATTACATGCATGCATACATACATACATAACATACATGCATACATTACATATATACATAGACACACAAGCAACGGATGTCTGAACTGCCTCCGTGAGAAGGAGAAAGAGGGCAAGAGATCCGGACACGTTCCCTTGCGCCTCTGTGCGGAGAAAAAAAATTTATGCGTTCCTGATGCAGCTCACGCAATTGCAAATCCTTGTTACCGAGGGCTGGTCGGCGCCCGCCACACAGACATTCGCACATGCCAGGGTTGCTCTATATACAAGTGTGTACACGCCTACCAAGAGAAACACACAGAAGGCGCGGATTCTTTTGCAAAGGACACCTACGCACTCCGTCTACACACACGTAAGAGTGAGCTCAGCTCTGCCGTCGTGGCGTCTCCCTTCATTTCCTGTCTGCTGCGTTATCGCTTCGCAGATTGCACCGAGACCTACCTTCTGTGTAAATAATGGAACTCCATATGCCTGTCTGTGTATGGCTTCTCAGCTCGAGAACCGCATCAACTCGGGGCAGCTACGTCTCGTTCTGTCAGTTATTCACTCGTTTTCCCTGCTGCCACTTTGAGAAGCTCTCTTTAACCTTTCCATCTCTTCGTATCGCCTGATCTTGTTCCGGTCTAGAGGACCCCCGTGTGTGTGCGAGCGTGTTTCGAGGAGCGTTACACGTGGGGCACGCGTAGGTGTCTGTTCGGGCGGAATGCTCATTCGCCAGAATCTTTGCCTTCAAGTCGCCTATTCCTGCCGGTGACTGCACTGCAATTGGTGTAGCTCTAACGATTAACTAACAGATTCATTGAGGATTTCCATACCTATCTCCGCACAAATCAGCACGTAATAATATATTCATACACATATAATAATTAGACATGTATACGTACACGCTCGAGTACAGGAGGATGTGAATGGCTTTCCGTGGAGAGGCACGACGCTTGACACAAGTATTGTACACACATAGATACACATAGACGTATGTCTATGCACTTTTTCCTTCAAGCGCGCGTCTATACAATGGTCAGTTTCTTCACCTGTTGGTAAATATCATCAGACCGATGTGTCCTTTATTGTACAAGGCGACGCTGTCAAAACATGCTTGTGCGGATTTGTGAACGACTGGGGTGATACACGTGTATATCTATATGTGTAACCATGTGTACGCGTGTGTAGGGATGGAGATATGGATGTCTTCCCATATATATATGTATATATACATACATGTGCATGGTCGCATATAAAGAGGGTGAGTGCAGTATGTGGCCCTACGTAACTTCTACCTGCACAAGCGTTGAGGAAAAAGTTCCACCTGGACTTACTCTACCTGCCATTGTCGCCTGGGCACACCCCTGTCACACATTCTGGCATCTCACCCCTACATCTCCCTGCGCGCGTCTGCACACTCACGTACATTCAGCTATACTCTACAGTTGCCCCTTGAACCGTTAACCAGAGAGAGGTGACCGGCACTCCCCGACGTTAAATTAGCATTCGACGAAGCACGACTGGCTACGACGCCAAGAGATTCTTCTTCTCCCGCAGCCATCGTTGACGCCTGACGCTGTTGCTGCTCTCCGCTAAAGTTGACGTGCAGAAGAGTAGCTGCCTGTGTGCAACTCCTGCTGCTGTTGCTCGCCGTCAGTGCTGCCAAACTGTTGCGGCTGCTTCCGACTTGCGAAAGGTGTTGCTGCTGCAAGCCTACTGCTGCTGCTGCTGCGCGTGTGTGTTGCTGCGGTACAACGCTACTGATTTCAGACTGCTGCACCGTCGATGCGGCCGCCATGCCAGCCTGCTTCGGCCGTTATTAGTGCCCTGTTATTGTGACTGCCTTCTGCTGCTACGGCTACAGCGCTTGGTCTTCTTAGAGGTTCTGCCGCAGCAGTGCTGCCGTTGCTTTCTGCTATCATGGATGCGCTGCCGACGATGTACAGCTGTCGCCGCACTCAAGCTCCCGCGTGGGGATCTATCTGTCTAGTACTCTCCGTTGTTCCTGTTGCAACTGCTGCTGCTCAGGTGCTGCTGCTGCTGAAACTGCAATTGTCGGCGTCGCTTTGTCGTCGTAAGGTTCGTGTAAACCGTGAATCGGTCGCATGTGGCCGCAGTGGTAGACGACGCTACTCACTGCATCGCTTTCATTTTGCAGCAGCGGCGCAACAGGAACAGTAGAGCTCCTCTTCTCCCTGGGCGGCAGCCTCCTTACTAACAGGAGCAGCCACTGGGGTAGCCACCTTCGCCTCACTACGTGAGGTTCATTTACGTATTCCAGCTGCTATTGCCGAACACGAGCTCCCGTCTTCGTTCGTCCACGAGGGACGTACCTTTATATACGGCAGAAGCAGCAGCAGCAGCGATGGCCTTTATTACGGTATACAGAAGACTCACGCACGGGTCGCAGCAGCAACAGTAGAAGCAGCACCCCCTTCCTCGCCCGCACACAGGGTGTTGCAGCAGCAGAACGGGGATTTTCACCGTCCTCCAGAGTGTAAATACTTGTTGCGGCAAGTGGAACCAAGTGGCAGGAGGAGAACAGATGCAGCCGACGACACCAGTACTACTTCAGTGCGCCGTGCAGTACCGAGTCCTAGCAGCAGCAGCAGGAACAAAGCCAGCAGCAGCAGAAACATAACAGCAACGATTTCATGAGGAAACAAGTCGAGACACTGCAGCAGCGACAGCATGAGAGAGGAAATTCTTTCACGCATCCACGGAGAGGACTCTACTTTCCTCGTTGACTTTTCTTCTGCAGCCAAACCGCATCAGTCGTTTGCCCTTCCAGCTGTGCCGTGGCCGCAGGAATAGCAAATGACTGCGGCGACAACGAAGAACAACACCCTACATTAGCAGCACTTGGCAAGAGCAGCCCCCACAGAACTCGTAGCAGTAGCAGGTCACAGGAGTGAAAATAGCAATAACCAGCAAGTACTACGGAGCAGACTACGGCAGCCTCTGTGTAGACAGCAAGTGTCCACGCGGGATGCAGCCCAGCAGCAGAAGACTTCGAGGAACTGCCTGCGGTGGCCGTTATACGGGTGACCCGGTCACGAAGTAGTGGCTTATACACAGAAGATATCCAGCGATAACAGAAAACATACACACATATATTATTATACACACATGTGCGCCTCTCCCTGTGCGTGTTGTGTGTGCAGTTAGTAGAATCGATACAAATGCGGAGCTTCTTCGCTTGTCTAGCGCATTTGTTTTCGTTTCTCATGGGCGGAATTAGTGCCCTCCTATTAACGACAGCGAAACTTTGTTGTCCCCGAGCAAGTCGTCCTGGTGGGGCTGCTGCACACGTGCCATTTTTGGTGCTCTTGTGGCTGCTGTGTATATCATCTGCCCACGTTGCTGGCGGCGACGCGGCGGTGGGCTGTGCGGTTGCTGCTGTCGGCGCTGCTGCCGGTGGCCCCTGCAACTGGCGCTGCTGCAGCAGCATTCTTCTTTTGCTCGCGCGCGTGACAGAGAGGAAATCTCCTCTTTTGCCGAGTCGTAGCAACACATGGACTCCCACGCGCAGAGCAGAAACAGAGCAGCAGTACCGGTAGAGTAATACAACCAGGAGGAGGCTCACCGGCGTAGTGTCGGCCCACCACGGCCTGACCTCCCTCGCAGCAGTGTCGCGGTAAGCTGCAGTTCGTGCTGCTGTGGGAGAGAAGAGCGCTGTGAGGTGGAAGCCACGGCAGCAACAGCAGTAGGGCAGCGGCGTACTTGGTAGTATTTCACAGCGATGAGTAATACAACAGCAGCAGCAACAGCAGCGCATGAGTGCCGGAGCAGCAGTAGCAGCGGAGCACGGGAGCAGGGGGAGGACTAGCAGCAGCAGTAGTACTCGGGTAGTACCATCCCCCGGGGCGCGGCATGCGTCATGTGCTGTGCTGCTACATACTCATGCATGACAGGATTACAGTATGCGGTGGGGTGCTTGGGTGTAACAGCAGAGAAGTGTCTGTTGTTTGTGGGGTTTCGCTTCCTCGTGAACTGAAACTTTCTTTTTTTCGTCTGTCTTTTGCGACTTCACTGGTCAGAGTCGTTCCCCGTCCTTCCCGCTTCCGCGTTAGAGAGATGGCGGCCGGAGCAGCTGCGGAGGAGCACCAGAAAGAGCTGGCGTCGTCTCTGTCAGACAGCGGCGCAAGTGTGGAAGAAGGCTGCCCGCAGCTCGAAGATGAAGAGCAGCAGCACCCACACCACGGCGAGGAGGAGGACGAGGATTCAGGAGCTGACGAAGATGCCTCTCCCGGCGGAGCGAGGGGGAAGCACGGCAGGAACGAGAAGAAGGCGCGGAAAGCTGTGCTGCGTCACGGCCTCAAGCACATGCCGAATATAACCCGGGTGATTCTGCGGAAGAACAAGCACGTGAGTGTAGTCGGACGAAGAGAAAGGACACAAGCAGGCGGCCGCAGCAGAGCAAAAATCCCAGACGAGAGAAAGTCAGAGAGAGAATACCAGCCGTATGGCGGCGAAGCGGCCGAGGCGGGGGGGCCGACGAAAGACGCGTCCGGTAGTGTTGATCGAACACCAGACTCTCGACGTGGTGCAGAGCAACACAGAGGAAAAGCGGCGCATTCGAGCAGAAGAAGTAGCAGCAGCAGTGGAGAAGTGCAACGACAGCGACAGAAACTGCGCGAGGGGCAGACAGAGAGGAGAGAGAAGGCGCAGCAGCAGCAGCACACGAGGAGATATGTGAACGAAACTGAGACAACAGCAGCAGCCAATGCAGCAGCAGCGTGGGCGGAAGCAGCAAATGCAGCAGCAGCGCACACAGCAACAGCACGTGCAGCGACAGCGGAGAGAGAGGATGGTGATAACAGCAGCATGTGGTGGGCTTGAACATCAGCAGCAGCATCGAGGAAGGAGAAAAAGAAGAAGTAAAGGAGAAGGATTATAGGCGTTCTTCAGTGATAGAGAGAGAGGGCGCGCGCAGGAGGAAGAGAGTGCAGCGGCAGTACGAACGGTGGGAGAGGCGTTTTCACAGGCGAGAGAGGCGTGACGAGCAGCAGCAGCAGCAGTTTTAGCAGAGAAGCAGAAGCACACGAGCAGCAGAAGCAGCAACAGAGGGGAGCAGCAGAGAGGACTAGACGCAGAGCAGCGGCAGCAATTGAGGGAAGGTGGCGCGGCGGCCT
This sequence comes from Sarcocystis neurona, assembly GCA_000727475.1. Lineage (NCBI taxonomy): Eukaryota > Apicomplexa > Conoidasida > Eucoccidiorida > Sarcocystidae > Sarcocystis > Sarcocystis neurona. Next base: position 1,415,626 of record KL647305.1, on the reverse strand, counting down.
CCCGAAGCAACTGCATCGGCAGCACAGAAGCAGCAAAAGAAGAAGTGGCAGCAGATAAGAGCAGCAGTCGGAGGAAGATTTCGTAGAGCAGCACAGCACAGCAGGAAGCAGAAGCACGACGCTACAACGGGACAACAAGAGCAGCAGCACTGGCTGGCGCCCACGCGGCCGCCTGCGAGCGGCAGGGCAGACAGAAGAGGAGAGCTGCAGGACACATAGAGCAGCAGCATGACGCAGAGAACAGCAGCAGGACGCACACGACAGCAACAGGACGCACAGAGGAGCAGTAGCAGCAGCAGCAGCAACTGAGGCCTCCGCTGCTACGCATTCTGGCCTTGCTGTGATGTAGCGAGACGCAGCTGCTGCTGCAGCAGTAGGCGTGGCTCGTGTCTCTGTGTATGGGGAGACAGCGATGCGCCTGCATAGATGTAGAGACAGGAGAGGTTTGTTTTGCATGCGTGGGGTCTCGAAAGAACGTTTTCTTCGTTTCTGCGTGTGTGAAGAATGTGAGAGTGTCTGTGTGTGTCTGCGCTGCTGTGTTCAAGTTTGTATCTCTCCTACATCTTGGGAAAGGGTCAGGACGCTTCTCCTGCATGCAGGCGCCTCTTCACCTACTATAAATATATTTGCATTTTTACGTGTGTATTTACGTATGACGTCGGGCACAGAGAGAGGAAGAGAATTCGTCGCCCCATCACGTAACAGAACTGTGCAGGCAGTTTTGTGTTTGGGAGAAGCCGGGGCATTATCTCTGCCGGTGGACTCACGTCTGTAGGTAGATCCTAATACATAAACACAGAGAAAGTCGTATGCAGCTGTCTATAACATGGACGCCATTCTCAGTATGGGCTTATATACATATGTATCTATATATGTATATATATATGTACACGCACATATGTATATATCTATATATCTGTCTCTCTATACATACATATGTGTAGATACATTGCTTCTTCGGGGGCATGCTGGGCGTGGATGTTCGAGGGGCTCTCCCTGCCCGACTTCTACACAGTGTCTGCGCGTGGCTGAGAGACGGGAAGCGCGCGGGCCGTGTAGGCTGCTGCTGTTGCCGCTGCTATTGCTGCCGCTGTTGCACGCAGATGCTTTTCACCGTTGCGAAGCCGGAAGTGTACAAGAGTACCACGTCCGACACATACGTGATCTTCGGCGAGGCGAAGGCAGAGGACCTAAATTCCCAGGCACACTGTAAGAAGAGAGGGAGAAAAAAAGAGAGAACCTGCAGCAAGAGAGAAAAACGAGGAAATACCACGTGCCGGGGTCCCCCGCGAGACTCTCTGCGCCGGTGTTGGATATGTCATGTATATATGTGTATATCTTTCCGTATCTCCAAACATTTACTCATTTCTACAACTGTAAAGGGCATATATATACGTATATCTGCATATATCAAAATATTACGTATTTGTATATCTGTGTAGGTGCTTCTGTATATCTCCACACAGACGTACGTATATATATGTGGGTCTCTCCATATATCTGTGTTTTACGTATTTGTATATCTTTATAGATTATACTGTATATATGTGCGTATGTATATATATATATATGTATATCTTTTTTCTCTACGGGGGGATGGCAGGATGTCTGTGCCGGGGTTGAAGTAGTGACAGTGTCAGTTGAGAGGGAGGTGATACGTTGGTGGTAGACTTCTCCGTTGGTTGTCGCCGCTTGCTGAAACCGTGAACTGATGATCGTATAAGTTACACATGTGTGTGCATTTGAGTAAGGAAGGGAAAGGGAAGTTTTGCCCAGATTTCTTCCCTTTCTCGCATATAAGGCACATGCATGTGCAAGAAGAGAAAAAGGCGACCCCCTGCTATATACGTCTACAACATACATGCATGACAGTCTATACATGCCAGTCGTGTCTTACTGCATATACCTGTACTCTACATAGTAGCGGCATCGTATTCTACTGTATATGCATATATATCATATATGTACTACTACATGTATCTATATACCTCATATATATATTATATTCTACTACATGTGTATATATTTATGTGTGTATATCCTAAGCGCGCAGAAACAGGAAAGCATTTCATTCTGGTTGCCACGCTGTTGCTATTGACGAGATTCTGAAAATTTACTGCTGCGTCTGCGGGTCCCGCACGTTCTTCTTCTCTGCGACGCAAAAAAGAAGCGTCTGTCTCTGTCTTTCTGTGTGTATACCGCTGGAGGGGGTCTTGCGATACATGTGTATACATGTAGGTCTGGGACTTCTTCTTTTTAGCTGCTCCGTGACCGTACCCATGAAGAAGACTCTTCTTCTCTCTGCGGCTTCTCTAAAACATACTCGCGTATAAAGACATATATATATATATGTGTATATGAGTGTCATCGTGTGTGTATGTGGAACTCGGGGCGTATATACTAGAAGACATCTATACGAACGAGGAAGGGACTAGTGTATTTCTACACTATTTATACGTATGTACGTCTATGTATATGTATCTACAAGCTTTTACGTATATATGGATAGATGTAAAGCTTGACAGAGAGGGATACGTCGCTACCAACCGCTGTACGTGTAGGCGGAGAAGAGTCGTGAGCGTGTGTGTACTTCTACATCGATACTCTTGCAATGTGTATACAAACGGATATATATATATATGTAGATACTGGCAAGGAGCGATAGAGAAGGAAGGGATATGTTTACTTCAATATATCTACACGCTTGTGTGCATCTGCTTTCCCAGGGACTTGTTGCCGTTTAGCGATTTGACTACCGGGCAGAAGAGGAAGAACATTTCTCCTGCGGTAGTTGCCCTATGTAAATGCTTGAAGTAGATTGGTCGTTGCGTATTTCTTGCCTCCATTTGCTCTTTGCGGCCCTCTGCGTCGTCGCTGCTTGTTACACGGAGGGAGCTGCTGCTGCTTTCGGCTTGCAAACTCTCCCGTTGCGGACAGTAGCTGCCTCAGCCCCGCACGAGCAGCAGCAGCAACTGTGCTGCTGTTGCTGCTGTTATTTCTGGTGCTGCGTTCCGCGGAAGCGCGCCTCTACGGCGTCTGCGATTTCCTATCTACCGCGGTTGCTGTGTTGCTCGTGCTCGACAGCAGGTTCTCGTGGCACTTGTCCGCTGCTTCCTCATCTGTGCAAGGCTGCTGCACGGCGTGTCGGGGTGGCCGCGGTGGCGTGCTGCTCGTCCGTCCGCTGCTGTAGCTGCTGCTGGTGTCCGTGTGCTGCTCCCGTGGGCGATGTCGTGAGGAGAGGTGGTTCTACATTGCCGGGCCTGTGGCTGTGTGCGCGTGCTACTGCGCTTCTTTTTTTGTCGCCTCGTCGTTCGATTTTCTGTGGCAGTTCCTTTGTGTGTGTCACCGTCTCCGTTTTTCTACGTGTTTCGCTTTTGTATGCATGTGTGGATGTCGCCCTGCAGCTGCTGCAGCGCAGCGCTTTACACAGGCTCCAGGAATGAACGTGCCTGTGGGGTATGGAGGTGGTGAAGGCAGCAACAGCGTTGCAGGCGCAGCAGCAGCAGCAGGCCGCGTGTTTGACGGTCGCTTAGGCGGTGGTACAGCCACCGCCGGGACTGCCGCGGGAGGAGGAGGGGCGGATGGAGGAGAAGGAGAGGGAGATGATGAAGAAGTGGACGAAACGGGAGTAAATCCTGATGATGTCCAACTTGTTATGTCCCAAGTGGGGTGTTCGAGAAAACGTGCGGTAGCGGCACTCCGCTTGAAGAATAATGATATAGTGGATGCAATTATTGAGCTGAGTGAGTCTTAGAGGTAAACACGTGAACCAAGAGAGGACGCAACCGACGAAAAAGACGGGAGGGAAGGAAAACGGGAGGACGTGTAACGAAGGTAGAAGGAAGGCCAGACAGACCGCCCACTGATATGGAGAAGAACACACCGACGAAATAGGGAAACGGCTGTGCTCGCTTTTTATTGCGTCTGCCGCGTCTTGGTTGCGCCAGGTACCGGCCGTGTTGCTGCTTCTGCTGGGGCATGTCTCAGTACACACACTGCAGCAGTGCGGTGGGCACGCAGAGGAGGTGAGTGTGCCGTACGATGGCAGTTCATTTTGGGTGAGGAAAAATTTTGAAGAAAACACATGCCGAGGAAGTCTGCGTGTTGGTTTGAAAAGAAATGGGAAGAGAAGAGGAAAAGGAGGATAAGGTGGAAGGAGGAGAACGAACGAGAAGTCGTGTGGAAGTCCCTCTGCAGTCAGCAACAGGGAGAAAGAAGGGGAGAACAATGAGGTAGCAGCACACGCGTGGTTGAACAACCCAGTGCGATCTGCAGCCAAGTTAATTAGTCGTAAGGAAGGCCAGGTGTTTTTATGTGACAACATAAGATATAATCTCCCAAGGCGCTTCTTTTCCTGGATACAAATACTGCCGCCGGTCATAAACCACAGATGGAAGGGTGCGTTGATACACACGGATACCGCGCAAGCGTGTCTGTTAAATTGTGTGTGCAGTGTCTTGGACCGCTTTTCACTTACGTAAACTCATATATATCCACGTCGACACGTGTATGTATATGTGCGTATGCGGCAAGCGTGTGGGAGATACGGGCGTACATAGCTCTTCGGATGAAAACGTACGGAACCGTCAGCCTTCTGACGACGGGGCTGGGATGCTTCCGCCACCCACCGGGAAAAAGGAAGATGTGCACAGTGAGAAAACGTTGCTGCAGCAGCAAGTCCAGCAGCAGCGGATGGGGCAGCGACCGCCGCTACAGCAGGAGCACGTGTAGCGCAGGACTGCGGCAAAGCAGGAACGACATGAGCAGTGAAGCGGGGAACGTTTACGAGACTTCTGAAGAAGGCACACGAGCGAGAACATGTTTTTTCCCCTCAAGACGTATCTCGCTGTACCACAGACACCCTGCAGACTCACCGATGTCTACCTCTCTCCTACCGTACCGTTCAGTGTTTAACTACAGAGACACGTGGACTCGTCTGTAAACGCTTGACGAGCTCATAAAAGACAGGCCAGTAGACACACAGACGAGACGCTGACTCAGATTTTCTTTTCTACAATAGGACACGGTGGCTGTTGGTGCTGTTGCTGTCGAACGCTGTTCACACACTGGACTCTCTGCATCATGAGTACACTCACAAAAACGTCGGTACATCATCCACCCATACTCTCCTAATCGTCCAGAGACACGTGCCCACACCCGCACACAGGCACACAGCTAAATGTATAAATATATGATATACAATATATATATATATATATATGTGGTAGCTGGATGGCCTCTGCAGGCGACAGAGGGAAGGTATGCTCGGGAAATAGTGAAGCACTCCCTTCACTGTGCGGAAAGTAAACGGTACATTCGCCGAGTATGAACCCAACAAATTCTATGATAGACACTCTGCACAGCTCCTTAAGGGGGCAGCTGCTGACTGCGCCGTTGAAAGCACTCGGTTCCATTTTACCTTCCACGTGGGAGTGGACGAAACAGGCAAAGCAGCAGACACTGCCGCAGCTATCCGAACACGCAGCACCTTGTCAAGAACAAGCTTCGCCAGACGTTGCACATTGTATCCTACACGGTAATAAGCAGGTGGAGACGACCCGTCACCGGCAACAAAAACGAGGATTCAAAATAAGATCACTCTGCCATTGTGAATAGTAGCGTTGTTACAGAGTGAGTGATTCGCGGTGGATTACTTGCATCAGGTTGTGTCACGCATCCATTTTTGACTGATTGCAGTAGCAGTAGCACGGCAGATACTAGTAGTAGTAGAGCGTATTATTATTTGTAGTTGATCTGACAATAGTAGTACGCTTGGTCATACTGCACGTACACGTACTGTAGTGGAAGCAGGAGCTGAAGTAGTAGTGGAAGTAGTTGTAGTAGTATACTACTAGTAGTAGTGGAAGCAGTAGTGGTGGGAGTAGTAGTAGAAGCAGTACTACTATTTAGTAGTACACTTGTAATAGTAGTAGGAATATAGTACGAGCAGCGGCAGTCGCAGCAGTAGTAGTACACGTAGTAGTAGTACTAGAAATAGTAGTGTGCTCCCCAGCCGTAGTAGTAGCAGTTGTAGTAGCAGTAATAGGAGAAGTAGTAGTAGAAGTAGTAGTAATAGTAGTATGCTCCCCACCTGTAGCAGTAACAGTAGCAGTAACAGTACTAGTAGAAGCAGTAGTAGTAGTGGTAGTAATAGCGGTAATAGTAATATGGTACCCTCCCGTAGCAGTAGTAGTAGAAGTAGTAGTTCCTGACAATTGTACTATGATGTCCTATAAGTAGTAGTGGCAGTGTTGATGGTGGTAGTAGTGGTAGCAGTAGAATAATTACACGGGTAGTAGCAGTAGCAGTACTATCACATCTGGCAGTGGTCCTCCTGGTCACCAACCTGGAAGCAGCGCCTTTTGAGTGGAGTCAGTGGAAACAGTAGTGCTTGAGAGTAATGACGATGATAGCAGCAGTATCCAAGGGGTCGGCAGCAACAGTAGAACGAGATTTTCAGCCAGGAGTGGTGCAGGTCATTTTGAAACGAATAGCGACACTACTAGGAGGGGCGTAGCGGAGTGAATAGGAGAAGCACTTGTGGGAGTAGTCGTCATGATTTTGTGGTCGGTACCCATATAGCAAAAGCAGCAGCAATCGCGAATCCGAAACAGCAAAAATCGCAGCGATAGTACCGAGGACGGCATTCGCCGTTACAAGTGTCCTGGTGAGGCTGTAGCGGTTGTTCCAACAGGGAATACTGAAAGAGAAAGGAGCTGGATAGCGAAGAGCGACTAGAAAAACGCAACGCTAGTAGTAGGTGCAGGGATTGCTGTGTCAGCTGTAGAAGAAATCTCAAAAATAGAGGGAGGAGTGATAAACGATAGCATCAACAGTAGGAGTGGAAGTGCTGACGAGAACAAGAGTGGTGTAGCAGGAGCACCCTGTTTTCTGGGGTGGCTGTAACGCACGTACAGTCAGGTAAGTAGGCACTGAAGTAATACTACTGCTAATATTACGTCTTTCACTGATAATATTATTGCAATTATAACTCCTTCAGCGACAGAAACTGCTGTTGGAGAAGGGTTGCCACTCTTAAAAGGAAGGATACACTCCTGGTACAAGGCCACTCCACAAGAACACAGCTGATCACCACGAGTATAACGCACTCGAAGCAATGTCGGGCCTCCGGCGACAGAAAAATTTTGAAGATCCACCACAAGTAGGTGCGATGCGGTGCGAAATGGTCGGAAAAGACGCAGCTTGGAACACTGCGACATAGAACACTAAGCAACTTGTAGCTCTGTGTATCCTGTCGACGCAGCAGCGGAATTTTTAGTTCCAGTAAAGGCTTCAGCACGCGCGCACCAGGCATGTGGCTTCACTATGCCTCAGACAACACCAACATATATATATACACATATATATATTTATACATGTAATGCTTTATACATGCACTTCTGTACACTCTGTTTTCCGTTGTTCGGCGGCAACGAGTTAACATCAGCTGGCCACCACTTACGAATGCCTTAAAATTGTAGGCTTGGGGGATTCTTTCGTTGTACTGCGCTCACTCGAATGCCCACCGCCGCTATTGACTCCAATTGTAATAACTGCGGAGTTGTTGCACTTATAGCAGTCTGTTACCTTTGTAACTGGAAACTGTTACACATGGCACTACTCTATTTTTATGGAAAGGGTGAGGGTACACTACAGGTAAATTCGTGATATTGCCTTTCAGTTCGTTATCCGTGTTCCACTAGCCCCATTCAGACACACGCATATGTAAATATATGTATGAATGTATATATATATATATATGTGTGTATGTGTGTGTGGGTGACGACAGCTAGACAGGCAGACGGGTGGCCTGCTGTTTTTAGGCAAGTGCGCACAAGAAAGAAAATATTTTCGCCAGTCGAGAACAGCACTCGTGAGTTTCCAGTAAACATTTGCTGAGTTTCCTGCAACGTTTACCCTCGCTACTCTGCTAGCACCGAATTTTCTCTCAAGCTCGCAAGTAGCCATGCTCCGAGGATAAGGAGGAGGAGGAGAAGCCGGTGCGAACGGTATAGCGACTCTGTCTCACTTCCATCCTAGATGCAAAAGACGTGTAGAGAAGCTGCCATACACTGAAATTCTCGTGCAGGCGAACGGCAACAAATACATGCGTCTTCCCTTCTCCTGCTAGTTAGTTTCTTTCGGGCTCAAAAAAAAGAGAGTTCCTCTTCTTCGTCTCCTCCATTCCCAGAGGAAAAGAGCTAGTGCGGCGCGCCCTACTAGTGCTTTCGCATGCAGCAGTATCAGAAGTCTGCGAACGGATCATCAGCTGGTCGCTCCTGAGAGAAGAAAGAGGCAGTAGCAGCAGCAGTCGCACCGCATCACCAGCAGCGCAGTCAGAGAGAGACAAGAGAGAGACACTCAGGAGGACAAGCGGCAGCAGAAGCAGCAGCAGATAGCAGCAGCAACACAGCAGCAGCAGACACACAGCACCACTGAGGGGCAAAACCAAACGCCACAGCAGTACGCGAGCAGCAAGCAACGTCGAGGCTGCGCCACAGAGGCAGCAGCAGCAGCGGCGGGGCAGCAGCGCGAGCAGCGGCCGTGCAGGAGCAGCAGCAGCGGCCGTGCAGGAGCAGCAGCAGCGGCCGTGCAGGAGCAGCAGCAGCGGCCGTGCAGGAGCAGCAGCAGCGACAGGAGAGACAACTCGCACGCGGGGACGGCGAAGTGTGGGGACAGGGCGTCTGATGAAGATTATTTGGGATTATTGCCTGTTGCTGCTGCTGATACACTCTCCACTGGTGCGTGGTCTCGTGCGCTGCTTCCGGTTCCCGTGTTGCCGCACCTGTTGCTGTAATGCGGAAGCCTCACGTTGTTCTCTACGCGTGCGCGATGTTCAAATATTCCCAGATTCCTTCTTTTACACTGTTGCAAGGAAATGTATACATACGAGTTTCTCCCTCTCTCTGTAAATAAATAGATATATATAGATATGCAGCACTCTCTCTGTAAATAAATATATATATATATATATATATATATGTATGTACATGTATGCAGACAGGGAGATTCCATCTACGCAAAAATACGTGAAGAGCCACGTCCTCAGACACAGACACCCGTATCGCATTTGTCGAGACACACGTACTCCTACACACACCTGCGTTGCTGTCTTCGTACTACGTGTACATATCCACACAGCGACACGTGTACGTTTATACTCAAGTGTATATAGTACACTTTAATGGATACACACACATATATACGTACACACATTTGTGTATAGATATATATAGATATGGAACGTATGGCACAAACGGTTGTACATATATATACACACGTGAGAGAGACATATACGTTGACATAGCAAGTATATATATATAAATTGATATAGATATAGACTCAAGTTTCTACTGTAGCGTATCTGCAGATACAGGTACATGCTGATACTTAGCTGTACGCTAAGTCCAGCTAAGTAATGCGTCGCAACTGAGTAACTTTGTGTACACGCATGTGTCGAAGGTGTGTCCGCTTCGCGCAGTAAGGAGAACGCCCCGCAACAACGATTTCACACGAGATTGTCAGGACGGGCCCATACAACATAGATACACCGGCTCTGCACCCGTGTACATCCACATATGTGTGTAAAGACGTAAACAGAAAAATGTATGTATACGACTCCACCTGCGTCCACAGAGTCCCTTATGTATGTATGTAGCAAAAGCGCGGATGTTGTAGTGCAGAGTCTGTTACGGGTAGCAGGTGGTGTGTAGGCCCTACAATTTGAGCAGCAGCGACGCAGCCGTCTCTGACCCTAGTTGTTGAACATGTTGAGATATATTTATGTAAGTGGAGACCGGGGTGAGGGTGGGGGGGGGGGGGGGCGACAAATCGAATGGACGAATAGACGGAGAGACAACAAACGAGAAGAAAGGAAGACAGTCTGTGTCGCACAGACTAAGCGCGAGGGACAGCTGAAGAGAAACAGCCCCGGAGCTGCAAGAGAAATCGGTAGAGGCGGCCACTTCAAGAGAAGACAAGAGAGACCCACACAGACGCAGGAAGAGAAAGTGAGGAAAGCGCATGCACAGAGACTACGCTGAGACAATGGCAGAGTGCAGAGAACTAACAGGGAGGGGCAGTTTGAGTGGCAAGGAGGGGCCGAGACAGACGGAGACGGAGGAGAGCAGCAGCGCTGGAGAGGGACGCAGCGAGGAGCACGAAAGAAGGGAGGACAAGTCTGGAGAAACCCCCCGGCAACGAGGAAACAGAGGAGCAGCACCTGGACAGCAGGTCTCTCGGGCTGGAGCTGCAGGAGTCCGAGCCCTTTCTCGGTGGGAGGGATTTTCTGCAGCATTTCCGCGGTGAGCTGCGCGGCTGGCGCCATACGAATTGCGTTGACCAGCTGCCAGTCAATCGTCTTGAAGTACGGGTGCCGCATCACTTCCTCTGCGCCGCCTCGGCAGCCGAGCCGCCGCTCCGGGTCTGCCTGCAACATGCCGGCGAAGGGCGTGAACGGCGAGCAGCGCAGAAGACGAGGAGACGTGGAAGAGAAAAGGAAGAAGCGAAGACAGCACGTCCACACCGAGGACAGATATGGAGAAGACGAAGGAAGAAAACGACCAAGCAGAAAGTCGTCATACGCGTGCACATATGTTCACAAACATATACGCATCCATATGGGTAGATACGATTGCACACTAGTTGGCAAATACGTACGCGTGAACGCGCTAGTGAGCAGAATGTTATATATACATGTACATGCACGCATATATTTCGATATACGTACATTTATATATATATATATGTATAGAGGCGTATATCAATATCCATAGAGTCACACATATACATATATGTGTAGATGCCTATATCGATGTACCTTCATTTACCTCGATATCCATTCATTTATATATATGTATGCTTCAATATATTTATATATAAATATGTGTATATACACATGTAGATGTATATATCGATATACACACGTTCACACATACGTATATATGTATGTAACTGTATAGATGCATATATCCATATCCATACATTTGAATAAATATACGTATGTGTAGATGCGTATATGGCTATGTACACATTTACGTGCACAATTAAGTATATATACATATGTATGTGCACGTAATTTACTTTTATCTGACATTGCGATTCCGGACATAGACTAATTAGAACGTCCTGGATGCTTTCGATTTTTCGAGTGTAGGTACACCGCAGCTAGCCAGAGACGTGCAGTGGGACAAAACTGGCAAATAGAGACGCAGGTTGAAGAGGCGCCAAGGAGACCTTGAAAGACACACAGAGAGGACTATGTAGAGAGAGGTGAAGCCACTCCCGTCCACAAAAAGGACGGAAAATCCGAGCCGCGGGCAGGCAGGAAGCGACATACGTATATGCGCGTGCGTGCTATAAAAATGCACGCACGTACAAAGAGACGGAGAAAGGCAGCAGTGCCAGAGAGACACAGGCGGAAATCGGAGACACAGAGACATCGAGCAGCACTTCGAGAAAAAGAAGCGTCCACGCGTGGTCGAGGGAGCCACACAGACCCGCGTGCGTGGGTGGAGACGCAGTCAAGGCAGGAGGAGACAGACGCAGGCGCGCGAAAGAAGCCGACGCGTCTCTTGAGAGGAGACAAAACGGGAAGGCAGCCAAACGTTTTAAAAGAGGGCACGTCTCACGTGAAGCAGCTGAATAATCAGGTCCTTGGCCTCGTCGGGGACGTGTCGATCTGCAGGAAAGGACAGCGTCGCGGGGCTTTGCGCCGCCAACTCCGCCACTGGCAAGTTGCTGTGCAGCAGAAGACAGCAGCAGACGACTCGAAGCAATGGGGTCGGCAGGTGAACCCAAGGAGACGCAGAAAAGTAGAAGAATATATCAAAGATTCACGTTACAGAAGAAAACACGAAGACGGGGACATATACAGACGTGGAGAGGGGGACAGAGAGAAAGAAAAGACAAGGGACACAAATGTATGTGGAAAAGAAAAACAGAGAGGCACAAAAGCACGCACATATGTCTACAGATGCAGAGAGCGCGAGAAACAGATAGGGGCAGACAGAGAACAGAAGTAAACACTTGTACGTAGAGATATACATGTAGAGAGAGAGAGAGAGAAACAGCCACACATATACATATATAATGCACATAGACATAGAGAAGACAGAGAGGTATACACGCATACGGGTATACACGTATGATGAGCAAGAAACATATATAATATATATATATACAGATACACACATATGCATATACATATATATATATATATAGAGAGAGAGAGCGAGGGGTACATACACAGATATATATAGTCGCGTGGAGAGAGCAAGAGTCACATTTACATATATACATATGAAGAGAGAGAGGGGCACCCACATATATATGTGCGGATAGGTAAGAGAGAGGTATATACATACACATATACACATATACATACATATGTGGAGAGACACAGGTACACACACGGATAGACACACAACTGGAGAGAGCAGGAACCATACATATATACATATAGGTATATATAGAGGAGAGAGTATATGCAGGCAGATATACGTACTTGTGTAGAGAGAGGAGGTGCCATACAAAGATGTAGACGTATGACATAAAACTGGTGGGAGAGAGAAACACAGACTCAGGAATAAAATGTAGAAACACACAGTGCAAGGAAAAGGGCGAGAGACAGAGAGCGACTATCGAAACAAACAAATACGTCTACGGAGAAGCAAACTGCCCGCGTCGTGCCGACCTCAAGAAAATAGACGGGGCAGATATATATACACACAAACGAACGTACACACACGCACATACATACATACACAAATACATATGCACAGAGACCCTTGGGCACTACTCCTCACGCAGACGAGGAAGAACAGCATCGAGGTTACCTCTCCACCTCTAGAAACATAGAAACTCGCCAGTCTACATTCACTCACATATCCACACATATACACATCTGTACAAAGGCACAGGCGGCATATATATGCACATAAGTGTGTGTGTGTGTGTGTGTTTACCGGTATACGAGTATTCAAAGGACCGGTACAGGCGTGTATGCGTACAGATGTGAAGAGAGAGACTCCATACACGCATACATATCTATATTAGTATATTGAGAAAGAGAGACAGAAACACAAAGACAGACACACATGTATATATCTACGTATGCCCGGGTGTTTATATGTGGAAAGAAAAACCACACATATACGTATATGTGCATATAGGAAGAGAGACAGAGACAGACAGAATCGTCTGTACAGGTGTGTATGCATCGGATGTTTATATGTGAAGTTCGTCGGGAATTGGGTGGGAGCTGCTACGTTTCGCGGGTCTATCAAGTCAATAAATTTCCCGCATCTGGTTGAATAGATGGAGAGTGCCCTTCCCTTGCTGCCGAGGAGAATGGGCCAGGTGTCTCTGCCTCTTTCTTGTCGGCAGTTTCTCTTTCCCTCCTGCAGCAGCGGGTCGTGCCTCGTCGCAGATATCTCCCCACACTTCGTGAGTGTAGGCTGCTGCGCTTCGCCAGATCTTCCGTCTCTTGGCGCGTCTGTCAGCAGAAAACGTCTTCCCCCCTTTCACACGGCGACATGCAAAACGAAAATTTCCACGTGACCGCCAAAAACAAAACTGCGTCTCCCACACATTGAGACTACTTAGAGAAGACGCAACGAAGACGGCCGCTCGCGCGTGGGCCTGGGAAGCAGCTGTCGAAACGAAGCAAAACAGGTGGGCCACCACGTAGGGCGCAACAGAAAAGTCCTCTCCACCTTTTTCTGCTATCGCAGGTTTCTTCCCGACGCATGCCCCTCTGTCTGTCCCCCGTCTTTCTTATGAAGCTCTTCGCTTTGCCCTGTCTTTCGTAGCCTCTGTGGCTTCTTCTCTTCTCCTTCGCCTTCCTTTTCCGCTTTCTCTCTTCTCCACGTTTCTTCTTTTACACTTCTACTTCACCAGCTCGTCATTCCCTATTTGTCCCCTTCATCATTTCTTCTCTTCTTTGACTGCTGTGTGTCTCCTTCCGTCCTGCCTTCCTCTCTGTCTCTCGTGTCTCCGATGTTTCAACGTTCGTCCCTTCTTCTTCTTCCTTCCCGTTTTGCTCTTCACAACTTCCCAACTTCTTCTCTTTTCTTCGTCTTGTCTGTTTTCTCCTTTCTGCACCTCTGTCTCTCTACTGTCTGTCTGTGTGTGTCTCTGTGTCTCCTCTCTCTGTCTGTCTTTGTCCGTCTCTCTCTGTATGTTTCTCTCTACTTTCCTCTCGCTTTGCTTCGGAGTCTTCTGCTCCCTCCTCTTCACTTTTTGCTCCTCTTGGAAAGACTCACAGGTCGTTGTCGTAGTCGCGGTAGCCGAAGGGCACGGCGCTGAACGAACAGCAGCAGCAGACTTTCAGGCATGCCGTGCGTACGCGCGCGCAAGAAAAAACAACGCCAGTGCAGAGGAAATAAAGTGGTGGACCACCAAAAAAGTTCGTTTCTGGCACAGCCGCAGGTGCACACATCTCTTCTGCACGAAGGGAAAGCGACAGGGAGAAAGACAGAGAGAGGCGGAGAAAGACGAACAGGAAAAGAGAGAAGCCGTGAGGGAAAGGAAGCCGCGGAGCGCGAGGGAAGGGAAGAAAGAGTGGGAAGATGAAAAAGAGAGCAGCAAGGAGAAAGAGAGAAAGAGTAAGACGAAGAGATAGATACGCGCAAATAATGCGGGCATCAAAAACATGAAGATCATACACAGAGGGGGAGGGACAGTGGGAGGAACGCGAGGAGAACGGCAGAGAAAGAGTAAGTGGACCAGCGACGGAAAGAGAAGAAGGGCGAGGGAGAGGAAGCGAAGAGAAGAGAGAAGGAAAGGACGTGGGTGTGCCTGCAGCTGAAGCTTCAAAGCGGGGCAAGAAAATCTCTGTCGCGTTCATGGAGGACACCAGTCGCTGCGGCTCAGGGACTGCGCAAGGAGGTGCGGCGGCGAATAAAACGCTACACGGAGACGAAGAAAGCAGCGAAAGAAAAGAATACGAACCAGCTGCAGCACGACTCTTCGCAACAACGGCAGCAGCGGCAGCAGCTGCGCAAACAGAGTCGTTCTCCAGTCGCCGCGACACCAGGAGCAGCAGCAGCAGCCGGGCGCCACGGCAATATCCCTACGAGCGGCACTGTTGATCTGCAGCAGCACCAGTGGCAGAGCAGCAGTCGCAGCGGCAGCAGCGCCGGCCAATGCGGTGGCAGCAGCAGCAGCCTCAACTGCAGTAGCGGCGGGGGAGGGTGCAGCAGCAGCAGCAACGGCAGCACCTGCAGCGGCCTGTGAAGCCCATCGGGCAGCAGGAGGAGGAGGAGATGACGCCGGAGGCGGACACGTTTGCGGCGACAGAAGAAGCGCCAGGAGCTGCAGGAGCAGACACCCAGGTGTGGCCAAGAAGGAGCCGTAACAGCACCAACAGCCTCAGCAGAATGCCAGCAGACGCAGCAGCAATCTCCCGGGCAGATCCCCCGGGCGCGCCAAGAGCAGTCCTAACAGCGCTCGTGGCTGCTGCACTAGCAGCATCACGTGAAGCAGCAGCAGTCGACGGACTGGTCGGGACCCAGCAGGACAGAAAGTAGAGCAGCAGAGGCAGAGCGACGCGGCAGACGCGCATCAGTTCAAGCGTCACGGACAGCAGCAGCAACGGCAAAGCCTGTATCATGGTCGCTGGCTGACAGCAGCATGCATGCAATTAACCCCGAGCATTTCCCTACACGAATTTTACTGACTTGTATATCATTTCGAAGAGGAGAATACCGAAGGACCACCAGTCGACAGCAAACGAGTATCCTTCCTCTTGCTTCTTCACTTCCTCTGTCTCTGCTGCGCGCAGTCGCTTCGCGCCCTCGCCTTCTTGATCGATCTCTGTAGCCTCTGCGGCAGCAGCAGCAGCAGCGCCAGCAGCACTCGGCGCCTCGGTTTTTCTGCGTCGAGAGAGTCGAGCTGCTTGAATGAATCGAGGAGCAGCGGTGAGGCCGGCGCCCTGTTGGTCGGTTCCCTTGGCTTCTTTTTCTAGGGTTCGTTCTTCGTCTTCACGAGGAATGGCAGCGGCCGCCGCAGCAGGGGAGGAAGCAAATCTCAAGAAGAAAGAAAGGCCTCTCCCTCGATGTTGCTGCTGCTGTGGAAGCGGGGGGCGTTGCTGTCGGTGTTGTTCCTGCTCGTGCTGCTGCTGTTGATCGTGCGGCGGGTCGGGAACACCTTCCTGCTGCTGTTGCTGTTTGTCTGCGGCCGCGCTGCAGCCGAGAAGTCCCCAGGTGCGCGCGTTTCTAAAAACGCTGCACCAGCTCCCTGGGGCTGCTGCTGCTACAGTCGTCTTGCTGCTTCTGCGTTTGTCGCTGCGGCTGCAGCTCGCCAGCTGCTGCTGCTGCAGGGCCAACAGGTGAGGTGGGGGTGTCGCAGCCACCGCGAGAACCTCTGGCGCCATCGCGTGCAGCGTGCCGCAGTACGACCGCGTCCGCTTGAAAGGCAGCGTCCCAATTTTTTTCGCCAAGCCAAAGTCACAGAGTTTCAGCCTTCCGTACGCGTCAAGCAACACGTTGGACGCTTGCAAGTCGCGGAACACAATACCGTGGGCATGAAGACTCTGAAGCGTGAGCAGCAGCTCAGCAGCGTACCAGCAACACCGCTGCTGCTGCAGACCCCCTTCAAAGCGAATATGGCGGTGGAGCGGTCCCCCGGCGACCGCCTCAAAGACGAAGAACAAACTGCTGTCAGTTTTAAACGTTTCCACCAAGCGATGCACACCGCACTGCGCAGCCGGATGCTGCGCTAGTTCTTCGAGAGTCAGCCGCTCGTTCCACAGGTGCTCCGCTTGCTTCTGCGTCGCGATCGCAGCTCGGGGAACCTCTTTGACTGCAAACAAGTGCTCCTCGACCTGTGCTGCCGCAGCAGGAAGGGCTGCTGCTGGGAACGAGGCGGCAGCGAACGCCGCCGCTGCTGCGGGAAGCAGTCCCCCCCCCACAGACCGCCCTCTCTTCCCTCCTCCTGCTGCTGTTGCAAGAGACGCAGACCCAGAGCCAATAGGAGCAGCAGCGGCCGCGGTGCAGACAGTCCCAGCATCAGCCGTCACACCGCAGGACTCGCCCGCCGCCAGCACCACCCCAGCGGCAGCAGCAGATGGAGCCGCCGGCGCACGCCCGCAGCAGCGGCCTCTCCCGTCAACGACCGTCTGGAGGGAAGCAGCAGCGGCTTCCGGAAGCGAAGTAGCAGCCGGGGGGGGCCGCTGGTCGACAGCAGACGCAGCAGCAGGAGCAGCAGCTGGCGAAGTGCAATACGTCGCATTAGCGGGCCCAGCACCAACGGAAGAAGCAGAAGAAGAGTTACGGCGAAGACGGTGCGAAGGGCCGTGAGCCGCAGCAAGGGGGACGGGGGAAACAGCGGCAGCAGGGCAGGGGCCAACAGCAGCGCTGGCACACCGGGATTGATCTGGGAGAAGCGAGAAGCGGTTCGAGTCAGCAGCAGCGCTAGAATGAGAAAGGGAAGCGGAAGAGGGAGCCAAAGATGAAGAGGACGAAGAAGAAGAAAAGCGAACAGTCACGGCATCTTGCATGCTCTGTCGCGGCGAAGGAGCCACGGGAAAAACAGAGAGACAAAGAGGATTTTCTGCAGCTTTGTGCAGCGACAGCTCGGAGTTGCTGCTACGGCAGTGCCCCACCGCCTTCGTTGCCCCTGCGTAAGATTCGCGCTTGCGTTCCTCCGTCTGCTGCTCTTCGTCCTCTTCCTCTCCGTCCTGTTGCTTTTCCTTTCCCTCCTGCTGCTGCTCCTGCGATGCCTGGTGGCGGCTTCTGCGGAGGCGTCGGGAACTCGCTGCAGCAGCAGCAGCCGCGGCGTCGGCGGAGTTTGAAGCAGCCCCAGCAGCAGCACGCGCTGCCGCGCGCTCGGCAGCAGCAGAAGCCGCAGCAGCTGCAACAGACGCAGCCGCACCCGCCTCGGCCCGAGCAGCAGCCGTAGCAGCCGCGTACGTATTTACTGCCTTCACGAGGTCAATACATATGGCACACGAAAAGGAAGAAGAATCGGCAGGAGGAGATGCAAGAGGAGGAAGAGGAGGAGAAGAGGGACGCCCACACGTAGCGGCAGCAGCAGCAGCGGAAGACAACGAGGAAGAGGCGGACGGGGAGGAGAGGGGAGCTGCACCGGCTGCAGCGTCAAGAGGAGAAGCAGAAGGATGACGAGCAGGAGCAGCAGCAGGGGCAGCAGTGGAAACGGGACACGCAACAGCAGCAGCGGCCGCAGGCGGAGCACCAGCAGTCGCAGACCGCGCAGTAGTGGTCTCAGACGGAGCAGCAGCCGCAGAGGCAGCGATGGGTGCTTCAGACACTGCTGCAGCAGAAGAAGCCGGGTTAGCAGCAGGAGCGGCGGGGGTTATTGTTGCCGAGCAGGCAGCAAAGGACGAAGACGAGGAGACAGTTGCTGCAGCTGTTCGGCTCGACGAAGGTGAGTTGTCAGCGAGCGTTTCTTCAGCAGCAGCGGCAGTAAACAAGGCTTCGTGTAGAAGTTGGCAGCCCGCCTGACTTTCGTCCTCGTCCGTCTCTGCAAAAGAAAAGACTGCCTTCAAGCGCGGAGGCAGTCCTGCTTCTTCCTCACTCTCTCCTGCCACTACTGCGGCTGCTGCTGCTGCTTCTCGTCCTCCTTCTTCTCCTCCTCCAGGTTCTTTCGGCGATTCTGCTGCTGCGGTTGCTGACGGGGCCGCCGCTGCTGCTGCGGGGAGCGAACCGGCGTCCGACGTCACAGCGACAGCAGTAGCAGCAGCAGACGACGCAGACAACGCAGCAGGAACAGCAGCTTCGACAGCACCGCTCGGAGAGCCTGCTGCAGTCTGTAGAGGGCCACCTGCTGCTACGACGTGTGCGGGGGCACCTCGCTCATTACCGCTGGAGTTCGAAGAAGCGGGATCGTCAGGCAAAGCAGAAGAAGAAGAAGAGGAAGAAGAGGAAGAAGAAAGAGAGGAAGAAGAAGAATTTGTTCTTCTTCTTATCTTTCTGCAAAGCCACAGACGTGACTTACGCTTCTCGACGATCTTTGCCAGAATATAGTAGTCTCCGATGCACTCGCTCTCACTGTCCGCTTCTTCTTCTTCTTCCTCTCCTGCTGGTGGTGGCGCTTGTTCTGGGGCAACGTCTGCAGGTCGGTTTTCTGCAGTTCCTCCCCTTCCTTCTCGTCCCTTCGCCAGTGCTGCTGCTTCTGACGCTGCTGCTGCTGCTGCTGTTGCTCGCGCTGCTGCCGCGGGTGCTGCCGCTGCTTCTTCTGCTGCAGCAGGTGCTGCTGGTCCGGCTGCTGCTGCCGCCGGTGCTGGAGAGCACGCCCCTACTGCTGGTCCCCTCTCCACATCAGGTCTTCTTAGCTGGACAAACACAGGCACTGCAGCAGCTGCTGCCTTTCCTGCTCCTTCTCCTGCTTCTCCTTCTGCTGCCCAAGGGCTTGCTGCTTCTTCTCCTTCTTCCTCTTCACCCGAGAAGGCCGGTGCTCTCGCCATTGCGCTCGCCGCTTGTGCTTCTGCTGCTGCTGCTGCTGCGCCTGCAAGTCCCCGTCTTCTCCTCCTGCAGCTACTTCGCGTCGTCCTGCTGCTGCACGTCCTGTTGCTGCTGCCTCTGTCCCTGCTGCGGCTCTTCTCTCCGTGGCGGCTGCTAGTTCACGCGCTCCTCCACCTGCTGCGTCCCCACATATTGCTACTGTTGCTGCTCCTCTTCCTGCTGCTGCTTCTGCTGCTACTTCTGCTGCTGCTTCTGCAGCTGCTTTTGGTGGTTCTCTTTCTCCACCTCCTTTTCTTTCTGCTGCCGTTGCTGCTGTTCCCCTGCTTCTCCTTCTCTCCCTTCGCTTCCTGTCACGCGATCGTTTCTCTCCTGTGCTGCTGCTGCTGCTACTGTGGCAGGCGGCGGGGCAGAGACGTCTTCCACCGGTGGGGTAGTACTACTGCTTTCGTTGTTATGTTTCTTCCCCCTCACCGTTTCCCCCTTCTTCGGTCTTTTCTTCCTGCTGCGCAAGCTGCGGGCCAAAAATGGACAACGCCTCGTCCGGCAAACACCCGTCCTCACTCCCACGTGTTGTCCTCGTAGTATTAACGGCTCTCTACTCTCTATATACACAGAGCGCAATTACTCACATGCATACACATATATATATATATATATATATATATATGGATAACAAGTCTCTACATAGATAAACCACAACTATTCATTTGCATGAACAGTGCATATACATATATACATATGGAGGGACGTATATATATATATATACACGTGTAGTCGTGCAGACTTCAGATCCGCATATATACACATGTACGTACTGCGTATGTATATATATATATATACATGGGTACAAATATGTCGCTGATGCATTTGGCGATGCCGCTGTCTACACAGGTGTACATATAAAAAATATATTTATGTGTACACTTATTGATCCTGATGCATTCATATCTACTTCACTTTGCATATCTGACGAAAGGAGACCCTTCGGCAATGCGTAGGTATTGCGGGCTTTCGCATGCTCGACTGCGGGATGCTGCGCTTCCCTACCTACGCCCCTCCTCTCCTACCGTGTACACACGCGCCGTGCGCGTCACCCACTTAGACGCCGCGAGAATCTGGTACACTGACACATGTCCGCGTATGCACATAAGCAGATATATATATACATGTTTGTAGGTTTTTCTCTCTCTATATACATACACATATGTATAGAGAGAAAGATACAGAAACACGTGTCCAGATATGTGCATGGACAGCCTTACACATATATTTAATTACAACTCTATCTCTATATATGTATATATATACAGAGAGATACAGAGAGAGAGATTTATTTACACACACACACACACATATCCACAAACATATTTCCACCTATTTATACAAACAGATACACACATATATTAACTTAAATGTCTCTTTCCCTACACGTACATATATACACATACACACAGAGAGTACACTTCCATCTCCACGCATACAAACAGACACACATATATTTGATTATACGTGTATAAATATACATGTATGGATATATGTAAGGGTGCGAGCAGAGAGAGGAGCCTTGACACGCATAGGGGAATATTGATTCGGAAAGTCTCGGACGTGTCTGTCGCTCGGCTCCGCTGCGGAAGAAGCGCCGTTAAGAAGACGAGGGATAGGGAGAACTTCTACGTATGCGGTGGATGCATGCGTCCATAAAGGAAGGTATAAGTACAGGTAGGAAATCGATACACAAACGTGAGAAGAAGAAATTGAAGTAGTCGACGCAACCACACGAGGCATTTCTTGTACGTGAAAATATTTTTAAAATTTGCCTCTGCGTACTGCGGCTCCACCACGTACATCCGGAGGCCTCTGGGGTGTAATGACACCGCGCGCCCGCGCGGTTGCTTACTAGTCGACGGAACGGTGCGACTGCAACTTCATTTCTTCTGACTTCCAGTTATACCCCGACACCCCGCACGTCTTTATTTAATAGGGAAGTCCCCCAGATATATTCAGAGAGCTCGCTTGCTGCCTTCGTCTCTTCTTCAATTGTGGAGGATATACAAAGACCGCCTGCGCGCGCGTTTGCTGAGGAGTCGACCCTTCCACGTCCTACTACAAGTTTCTTTCTTCACTACTGTGCGTGTCTCCTTCTCGCTCTTCTCCGTCAGGCTCTGTTTCTTCTTCGCAAGTCCTTTTCCTGGCGGTTCTCGTCTTTTCCGGTCTTCTGTTTCTGCTGTTCCTCTAGCTTTCCCCCCCTCTTTGTTTCGTTCGTTCTCTTCTTCTCATCCTTCTCTAGGTCTTCATTTGGCTTCCCGGTGGGGCCCGGAAATTTTAGGAGAAATCGCTTTTCCCCCGAAGAAAGCCCAGCAGTCAACCAACGATGTAGGGAAGGCCGAACAAGGTGGGAAAAGTCAGGCAGACGTCTCTTCGACGACGGAGGACGCCCGTGGCTCGGCAGAAGACGAAATCAAAATTTGTGCCTCTTGCAGTATGCGGTGGGGCTCGATAGAAGAGAGAAACAACTACGAAGAATTCAAGTTTCCATGAAATACAGTTAGTGCAGACGTCAGACCGAAGGCCCTGCTTCGGTACAGGGGACGGAAAAAATGAAAAAGCAGTCAGTCACGCCGTCGCCCCGAAGCGCGTACACGCACACACACAAACAAACTCAGACTAACAAAGAAGTTTGGGCTGCACTGCTATTGGCAGTCCCTCCTGTTAGTCCCTGCACGTATGTGTATATATATGAGGTACATGTGGATGGGCGCGCCAGCCAGAACAGCAGCAGTAGCAGCGGAAGCAGGTACTGCCGGCCGGGGAGAGTTCACCCACACAAGTGCCTACGTGTACATATTCGCGTGGTTAAGTAGATGCATGTAAGTAGATTTACAGAGAGATATGACGGACTGCCGAGTAATCGGGTGAATCATGAAGTAAAACGTGTTTTGGTGGGTAGACAACAAGTAGGAGAACAAAGGCGTGCATCACCACCCGTAGACACACACACACACACACAGATACAACCACCGGCATCACCGCTGAGCTGCCGCGGGGAGGTCCAGATTTTTCCCGAAAGAGGCGACGCGTTCTTCATTTTCTGAAGGATGTGCCCGTGGTTCGGCTTTCTTCTCTTCCGCATGCAGGAAAAAGTGGGGGAGTCGGTAGCGTGCACCCGCAGACACGAGTTGCACGAGCAGCCAGGTTTCGTCTTGTAGAGTTGGGCCTTCCTTCTACGGCAGAGAGAATGCTTTTGCGGAGAGAGGAGCCATAGGACAAAGAGTGTTCAACAAAACGGCAGAGATATGAAGTTGGAACACGGAAGGTGCGGCGACGGCCAGTAGAAGAAGGAGAAAAGCAGTGTGTCGAAGGAAGGAGGGACGGTTACGGAGTTTCGGTGGAAGTGTAATGGACGTTTTTGGAATAAAAAAGTATAGCGCTGCGCGGGAAGCAAGAGAAAACGAGGAATCGTCCGCGCGAGAGAAGCAGCAAGCTGTGTGCCAATGGAAGGAAGCATGCGCTCGCACAGAAGTGCCGGAGGAAATCAATCTTTGACATTGTCACATGCTGCCGGAACACTGCAGAAAGACGACAGCTGAGGATTGGTTTAAATTTTCCAGAAGCAACGAAAGAAAGTCCTTGTAAGAAAAAGAGAAGAGAGATGGGTTTCTCCGGTGCATGCAAAGAAATATCTACCGCCGTCGTGCGCCGCCGCGTAACAGAGGACTTGGTTTCCCACGGCATTGCATTTCGCCGTTTTACCTTTGCCTTTGTACAATTATTCGCCGCTCAGCTGAATTTTAACTTTATCATTCGAACCTCGACTTCTTCCTGGTTCTTTCTTTCCTTCGTTGTCGACCCCTGGGCCCTTTCGCCGCATTGAATCCCTCCAGTCTCCATCTTCACTGTATACATTTTTCCTTTCCGCTCCACGTGGCCGTGAAAATTTGATTCCACGATATTATTAGCCCTCCTGCTTTCGCTTGTTCCCGACTTTGTTCATTGTAGTCAGTTCTCCTGCACCTTCGTCGGTCTTTTGTATCTTGGCGCATTCGTTGTTGCGGAGAAGGTTACGAATTTCTTCTCTTTCTCGATCTGTGTCTTGTGTTCGCACTTTCTCTCCTTTGGCCCATTTCCCCATTTTTCTTCCTCCGCGTGCGCTTGCTTCTCGTTTTCTCGTCTTGCCGTCCTCATCGCGGCTATTCCACGTTTTTTCGTCGCCCTTTCGACATCTATCTCCGTTCTTTACGTTCTTGATGTCTTCATCTACAGTGTGTCTGCCGTGGTCCTTTGCGTTTCTTCCTTTCGTCGTCGACAGGTCCGCACTGGCATGGTCGTCGTCTACTTTCAACTCTCGTGCTTAGCTCCGCTTCCTCGGGTCCTTATCATCTCCAGTGCCTTCCGTTCGCCTCACTAACTCGGCTTCCTCCGGCCTCTTGCTTTCCGTCCTTCTTCCGCACTACATCCGCGGACCTCTCGAAAAATGGACGATAGGAAGAAGAAGAAGAGCCGGCGAAGAAGTCATATTCTACCTCACAAGGAGTCGGTGCGGTTTTCGTCCAGGGATGCCAACACTGTCGCAGCAGATAAGAGTTCCACAAAACTTCACAAAATAGAAGAAGACTCGGTTTCTGCTCCGAAAACTTCGCCTGGGTCTCCTGCCCCGCCTCAACCAGCAGCTGGCTTCCTTAGTAAAAACGCAGGCGAAGACGGCAGGGCTCTCTGCAGCGCGACAACGGCGACGACGAGGAGGAGGAGGAGCAGCAGCAGCGGTGAAGACAATTTTGCAGCAGACACGATGAAGCAGCGAAGAATACTTTCGCACACCAAGAGTGCCAAGCCGGCGAGAGAGAGCCGTGCTGCCGGCAACTTTGCAGCTGCAGCAGCGACTGCTGACACACGTGCTGCTGACAAACTCGTGTCTGCAAAAAGAAAAGACGAAGAAGGCACGGGGGGTCCGCTTCTCACATCGGAAAAGAACAGCGTGGCTGTAAAGGACGCGGATAAAAAGTTGCGGAAGAGAGAGAATCTTCACGGTGAGGCTGCTGCTTTGAAAGAAGTGGAGACGTCTCTTTTCTCTTGTCTTCGCCCAGAGAAAAGCGCCAAGTTCTCTTCTTCTTCTTCGTCTCTTCAACGCCGCGGCCCTTCTGCTTCGCCTTCCGCTTCTTCTTCCACTTCACCTCCGTCGCCGGCTGCGGCTGTCTCAGCTACTTCCTGCGGTGCTGTGCGGTGCAGCGATACCCCACCGGGAGGGCCGGCGCCACAGCAGCCGTGCGCTGGGGGGGGGCCACCGGGAGACAGGCGTCTCCCTGTGCGCGTCAGCACTCGCTTCGCAGATATGTGCTGCCTTTCTTCACTGTCGACTAACTTTCTTTCTTCGTTAAATTTCTGCTACCCGACTCCCGTGCAGGAAGCAGTCATTCCTCTTCTGCTCGTCGCACACACACCTCGCCTGCTGGACTGCTCCTCCTCTCCAGCAGCAGCAGCCACACACCTTCGTGGCGCGGTGACGCGTCCTCCTGCGGCCGCAGCACGGACGGCTTCTGCCGCGGCCCGAGAGGTGAGGAAAGGAAAGGGCGAGGGAGCAGCAGGGGCGTGTGCCGCTGCAGCATCTTCCGTTCCTCGAGGGGCAGAAGACAGCACAGCAGCCGCAGCAGAGGACGCAGGGAGGCCTGCTGGCGGCGCGCAGGGCGGAGTTCTTGCTGCAGCAGCACCTGCTGGCTTGCTGGCCAGCCGCGATATTGCTGTTGAGGCTCCTACCGGTTCAGGAAAGACACTCGCTTTCGTAGTGCCAGTCGTCGAGAGGCTGCTGCATCAGTTGTGTGTATTTGATACCAGCAGACATCTGGACCCGTGCAGGAACGGCAGCAGTCTGTGGATATGGGAGAAGGAGCGGCGTCGACGTGTCTTTCGTACCCCACTGCAGCCTGTCCGTCGTGCTGCAGCTGCTGCTGGAGCGCCTGCTGCTGAGTCACCTGGTCCAGCGTCTGCTGCTGGAGCGCCTGGCGCAGCACCTGCTGCTGGAGCGCTTGGTGCAGCATCTGCTGCTGTCCCTGCCCTGGAGGACGCTGTTGCTGCTGCATATGAGAGCTTCCTGCGGACAGTGACAGAGGTTCGGCGTCCTCGGCAGCAAGGGGGACAGGCAGCAGAGGGGGCTGAGAAGGAACACAAAGGGGCAGCAGCGTCTGCAGCAGAGACGAAAGCAGCAGCGGCTGGAAGCGAAGACGCAGAGGAGGAGAAGCCGCGCTGTCGTATCGCTGCTGTTATTCTTGCGCCGACGAGAGAACTGGCACGGCAAACGTTTCGCGTTTTGCAGCAGCACCTACGCAGTGTGCAGCAGCAGCTGCTTCTCGAAGGGGACCCGCTGCAGCAGCCGACACCTCGTCAGAGCAGGAGCGCGGAAGACTCTGGAGCAGCGGCAGCAGCGGCAGCGACGAAGAGGAGAAGAAACAGGAAAAGACGACGCAGCGCGGCTGCGCAGCAGCAGGAACTTGCACTGCGTATGCAAGAGCCGGAGCTGTTGACGCAGCAGGAACGACAGCAGCCGCTGCAGTCAACACCGCTGCAGCAGCAACAGCAGGAGCAGAAACAGGAGAAGGAGCAGAAGCAGCAGGAGACGGAGGAGGGGCAACAGCAGCAGCGAGAGGCGGCACCGCAGCAGCAACAGCGGGAGCAGAGTGAAGTTGTCGACGAAGAAACGAAACCGCTACAGCAGCAGAAGCAGGAGCAACAGCAGAAGCAGGAGCAGCAGGAGAAGGAGCAGCAGCAGCGAAAGCAGGAGCAGCAGGGGAAGCAGGAAACGGAGCAGAAGAAAGAACCGGAGCAGCAGGCGCGACAACAGCAGAGATTGAACGAAGATGATGGGCAGGCGACTGGAGAACAACAGAGACATTTTTTGCTAAAAGGGCTGCTGCTGACGGGCGGTGGTCACTCGGTTGAACGAGACGGGGTGATTCTGCAGCAGCACGCGAGTCCGAGAGCGCTGCACGTGTTGGTGGCAACGCCTGGACGTCTCGCCCGGCTCGTTGCTGTCGAGGAGGAGCAGCAGCAGCAGATGCGGCAGCGGGGAGGCGAGCCGTCTCGTCTCGCGAAGGTACGACACCGGCGCACACTTCAATACAAAGGATCGCCGAGACTTGTCGCCAGTACACATACATACGATATACATGTATATTTGACATATGTATATATGTGTATATGCATATGGATTATACATGTACGTATATAAAATATTTTATATATATACATATGGAGATACATACGTGTGTATAACCTGTATATATGTATATATATACATATATATTTGTCTATTTACAGAAGCTCCTGCACGAAAAATCTTGGAAACTGTCTTTTCACACAGGACATCCGTTGCACAACACAAACATACATACATATATATGTAGTATTTACTTGTATACATATATAATATCTACTCATATAAATATATAGCTCCGTAGGCGCCCATCAGGTATGTATACAGGTGCATGCGTGGATGTATTTACAGAAGTATTTTGTATGGGTAGAGAGAAGTGGGTGAGACATGTAACATCGCAGGAAGAGGCAACGAGATATGTTGTGCCGATTTTTAAAGAGGCAGAGGATCGCTAACGTCGGAACAATGAGAGTAGATAATTAAAAGGAACAAGAAATGTAGGAAATCCTTTTATCTCCCCCTTTCTCTCTCTCTCTCTCGCTGTATATATATGTGCATGCATACGTAGTATATATATACAGAGAGAGAGAGAGAGAAAGAGAGAGACAGAGAATCTGCAGCTGTTACGTGTGTTATATATATGTGTGTATGTGCAGATTCACGCAAATTATGTCTCCGTGTGTAAATAGGATGCTTATCTGTCTCTGTATATATACATACATACACACGCCCACACACACCAAGCTTTCTCTGTCCCTCTGTTTCTCTTCCCCTTTCCTTCTCTGTCTCTTTTTCTCTCTCTTCCTGTCTCTCTCTCTTCCTATCTCTCTCTCTCTCTTTCTCTTCCCCTCTCTCTTCCAATGTCTCTCTCCCCCTCTTTCTCCCCTTTTCTCTCTCCCTCTCTTCTCTCTCTCCTTTTCTCTCTGTGTCTCTCTCTGTCTCTTCCCCTCTCTCTCTCTTTCTCTTCCCCTCTCTCTCTC